>JAHLSL010000056.1:5278546-5325358 GCA_025920805.1 Petroica traversi
CAACCCCGGCACCGCCACGCTCTCCCTCCTTCTCCTCTCGGCATTTGGTGGTTGTTTTTTTTTTTTGTTTTGTTTTGTTTTTTTGTTTTTTTTTCTTTTAATTTTTTTTTTCTTGGGGATTCTCATCTCTCCTGCCAGACTGACTTACACGTTCTTGATAATTTCTCTTCCCCTCATTTTTTATACTCTTCTCCCTGCTTCCAAACCCTGTGTCTGTGTGTTTCAATACTATCACAACCTCTGCTAAAAATAGATCTTTTTATACCCTTCCTCCTCTCTGACCCCATCCAACACCCCTTGTTAAGGTGAGTTGTGTCTTTTCATCACTTTTTTCCTTGTGTGTTGGTTTTTTTCTGTTTGTTTGTTTGTTTTGGTTGTGGTTTTTTTGATATTTTGTTTTAGGGTTTTTTTTCCGCCCCCCCCCCCCCATTTAGGGCAGGTTTTAGGGAGGAGGGGATGTGGAGGAGAGAATTTCATGGGGAGTCAGGCATATTTGCGAAGCCTTATTTTGCCTTCTGCAGCCTCAGCATCATTCCGGACTGCTCCCTTTTATCCCAAGGATGTAGCTAGCTGATGAAAGTGGGGAACTACTCTTCCTTAGCGCTGCATGCTTGGGAGCCACAGCAACAGCAGGAAAAAAACAAGCTTCTCTTTTTTCCTTCGTCCTACCCCTCACTCCCCCCCTCATTCCCTCCTCCTTTCTGTGTCCTTTTTTTTTGTGTTTTGTTTTTAATATTTTGGTGGGGTGTTTATTTGGGGTTTGGTGGTAGGTGGTTTTTTTGGGTTTTTTTTTGTTTTGTTTTGTTGGGTTTTTTTTTGGTTTGTTGGTTTGGTTCGGTTGTTTTTTGTTTTTGGTTTTTTTTTTTTGTGTATGTGTGTTTGGTTTCTGTTTTTAAGCAATACACAGGGGACTCGGAATGAATTGCATGTGGTGCCAGGGGAGCTGTGTGTGTGCACGTGTGTCTCGAGAGTGAGTGAGTGTGTGTGCATTTGTGCATGTGCAAAGTGCATCTGTATTTCGTGCTCCTGGGATGATGAGTGTTAAATCTTCCAAACAGTCCCTGTCCGTAGAGCCAGGAGAACGGCAGAGGCTGCTGAGGGAGAAACCGGTCAGGGATGCAGGAAAGCTACAGAGCTCTCCACAGAGTTCAGTCCCCTGTGCTCCAGAACATCTTTCCATCGATCATTACTGGCACCTTCAAGGTGATGGCTCCCATTCCTCTCCTGGCTCTTCAGGAGAGGAGTGCAGAAAAGGGAAACTTTACAGCTAATGTGAAGGGATAGCATTTCTGTTCCTCCAGCAGCCCGAGACAGTGTTATTCCAGGGATGAGTGGGGAAAATAGAGTTGTGATCTAGAGTAAATGGATCATTTGATGTTTCATATTAGTGTTCAGTGAGAAAAAGAGACCTGAAACATTATCAGTTTGGCCAGCCAGCAGAAGCATTGGAGTCCGGCTTGCTTCCCAATTCCAAAGTTGTTTTAGTCTGTTTTTCATTCTTCAGAAAACTGCCTATTGATGGCAGAAATGTGTTTTTACCATAAAACAGTCTATTATAAATCTGCTGGGGAATGATTTATTATTCAGAGGCAATCAAGTAATTTATATGTTTCATGGATTTCCCCCAAGTCTTTTAGTGTGCCTTCAATTATGTATTTTACTTTTGTGTGTGAAGCGGGGTAATATAGATTTTAGTTGCATTTTAACAAGGTGTTAAGGCATAACTTGCAGGGTGCCATTTGCAAAGTGTCACTTAATATGAAGCAAAATAACAGCCTCTAGGTCTTTTTCATGGATTTTTCACATCTCCCTTGTTTGTTTCAAAATAAGCGGTGATTTTGCTTAAGAACTTGTAAGAGAAGCTGGTTTCACTATGGTACACAGTTTCAGATATTAGCTCAAGAGTATTACACTTGTCTGGCTGTGAGACTTGAATTTACTTATAAAATCTAGTTAATCCAAAGTACGTGAAAAAGCACTTTGTATTCATGGTTTTCGAACAGCTTGAATCATTTTTGTATCTGAAAGTTTACAAATGAGCTAAAATGGTTGTTGTAATCTGTGTTTGGAGGCCTTCATGGATACAGGAACATTAATGTTTCCTGTCTAGTTAATGCAATTCCAAAATGTCCTGTCTTTCCACATGCTGCATAGATAACACCCAGCAAAAATGAGCAGTCATGGAAGTAGTCTTGTGCTATCAAGGGTCATTTTATCATTTCTTGTTAGCCTAAATTAAAATATTTTTCACAAGTTTGCCTTGGATTTTTTTTTTTCTGCTGTGGCTGGCTGATGTTGTGAAAGTGGGAAGCATGGTTTGAGTGAGTTGTGACATTCCTAATGCTAGATAGCTGCGAGGGGAAAGACACCTGATGTGCATCATCCCTGAAGGGATGCAGGGTAAGAAAAAGGGATGGAAAACGAGCACAGTGCAATGGCAGTTTAGATAAATAAATATGGGTGATGCATGTTAGCTTGTCAGCTGCTGTTCTGCTGAACCCTGACTGCTGGCTAAATACATTTTCTTGGTAAGCACTGTGATGTGATATGGTTTTTTTGATTTGATAGAGTTTGCTGTTAAAATCACATGTAGCACAGAACAACTCTTGTTCTGCAGATAAAAGTCATTCCGCCTTGTTTTAATCCACAGAAGGCTGAAATATCCACCACTCCTACTGAAGTCACCAGGAGTTACTTGTGATCAGCACTCTTCATGATATTTTTTATCTTGACATGTGAGGGCTTAGGATATTTCCAAAGGATGCTATTGACAGCAGATCTCATTTTGTTAAGATTTTATGTTGTGTTTGTTTACAGGTAGATATTTCATTTTATCACAGCAACACTAAAATATGTCAGGAAATTGAAAACTCTTAACATTGTTTTTCTCATGAGCTTTTAAAGAGAATTCTCCTGATGTCCTTTAACTGTTTCTGGAAAAGCAGTGCTCACTTCACAAATCTGCACACTAAGAACCTCTAAGTTTCTTGCTTAGCTGTTGGTAGAAAAAAAAAAGATGGAATTTTTGTACACAAAAAGAGCAAGTCATGTGTTTGGGGCTTTTTTATAACTGAAAGATAGGAGTGCTTTCAACTGGATAGGAAAGTGTTGAAGTAAGGTTAATGTTGAGTTTGATCTGGGGGTTGGTCCCATTGGCATGAGTGACAGCACACCAACACTTAGCTTATTCTGAAATGTACTAACCTAGATTAAACTTTATCTCTTTAACTTACATTTTGAGACTTGGATATGACGTCATATCTTGGATTTATTCACTTGTAAAGCCCTTTCTGTTTGTTTTGTTTTTGAAACAAGCCTTTTAATGCTGTGAAGTGCTATAGACAAAGTATTGGAGTGTTCAGAAGTCACTCTGGCTTTGTGGACTCTATTGCTATGAAAGTAAGGTGGGATTTCTCTGCTGCTAACCAACTGAAATTATTTTCTTGTATTATTGCACCTTGTTATTCTGCAGTATCAGTCTAAAATACTTGATCAAAGAAGTGTTCATTCTGTGGATGTGGTGGTTCCACAAAAGAAGAACTTGTATATTTTGTCTTGTCCTAAATTAAAACTACCCATTGGGTTAGGTGACATTTTGTTGCAGGGCAGAGTTGCTGTTTCACTTGGATATACTTATGAGGAAACTGTATTGACTGTAGATTTTCTTAGATTTTTAACAAAATAAATGAGCACTATCACAGGGCTGCCTGGTGTTTTTGAGGATGGGTTGCAGTGGTTTTATCTGTATCCATGCAGAATGCAATCACAATATACATTAAAAATCAGTAGCATCTGAAAACATTAATTCATTTTTTCACTTTAGATACCTCTTTCTTTACTAGTTTAAAATGGTACTATGTGTGTGTTTCCATCCGAGTGTGTATTTGTAATTTTATGTTTAGATGAATGTTACCTTATGCAAAGATGGCACTTTGTATTTTGTCTGCTAGAAATACAGTTTTTGTAATAAAATAGGTATTTTTCTTCTGCTGTACTTGCTTACTTGTAGAAGAAAATTAGTATTTTCCTCTTGGGAAACGTGTTACTCTGAAGAGCCAGATGCTGAACAGATCCCCAAGCAGTTCCCTTCCCAGTCTTGGTGCATGTGGATGAGTGTCAGAGGTGACAAGTGCTCAGGCATGTCAGGGAAAGGAAGAGTGTGGCTATATGGAAAGCAAGGTGTCTAACAATCTGGTGTCGCAGTGGCTGACTTCTACAAAGCAAAGCACCCTTAACAGTACAAAACTCCTCTGTCTTGTGGTTTGCCTTCATCAGTCTGCTTGGTTTTCCATTTGATAGATAGAGAAGTCTTAATTACAGCCTGGTACTTCTAACACAGCTTTCTGATGACAACTTTTTGGAGGAGGCCAAATGGAAAGTAATTCTGGAGAGGGGTCTCCAGCTACAGCATTTCTTCATTGTGGTATGTTTTTATTTATTCCAGTTTTCCCTGGATTTGCATCCAGTGTTACACCCTACTTGCCAGTGTAGGCTGGAGGTTGCTTTGTGTGCAGAAAGGGTTTGTAGGAAAGGGAAAAGAATGTTGTTTTAACTTTGGACAACACAGTGTAACTGCTCCACCAACACCAACCAAATGCAAGAAGAGCTCTGACGTTGGAGCGAAAATGTTCAGAGATTTTTTGTCTCGTGAGGAGAGGCACCTTTTTAAACATAATTTAAAGGGAATGCTTTTCTCAGAATGAGCTTCAGTGTAAGTCCCAGTGATCGCTCATGTTCCAAAGAATCTGTTTGAATCAGCCCAGGTAATTACTGGTCAAAGTGGGGGGAGGCAGCTTCTCCTACTCAATCCACTGCTGTAGCTCTGTGATGGTACTGTCATTGCATCAGTAACAAAACTTAAATTTTGTTTATAGGGCGATATACATAACACACTATTGATTTCTGCCAGCGGGAAAGGCTTTTAACAATGACTATGAATCCAGTAATTTTGATTATGGATCTTGCAACATCTGACTTTGTCATCTATGCATTAGATATATTTAGATGCTGTGGACACTTAATCCAAGGAAGCAAAATGCTTGTCTTCTGTAAATGAGAGGTAAAATACTTAATTTATTCATTCATTTGCCCTTTGGAGGTATGGATGGCTCAGGACTACACCTTATTTGATTACAATTTGGCTCCTGGTTCCTTTAAAAATAGTTGCAGAATTTATTAATTGCAGGATTTATTGTTAATAATATTTGACAGGCTCTTCTGTATGCATTTAAAAAAAATAGTTTTATAGCAAGGTTTTAGGGCCAACCCCAGAAGTCTGATGAGAACTTAGTCCTCTTAATAACTAGTAGTTCACATGAGTTAATTTCATTATTTTAAGTGACATGTTGTGGTTTAGCCCCAGCTGACAACTAAGCCTCACACAGCCACTTGCTCACTCCCCCATCAGCAGGATGGGGCAGAGAATCCAAAGAGTAAAACAGAAAACTCACGAGCTGAGACAAAAACAGTTTAGGAGGTAAAGCAAAAGCTACACACAACCAAAGCAAAATGAGGAATTCTTTCATCGCTTCCTATGGGTAGGCAGGTGTTTGGCCATCCCCAGGAAAGCCTGGCTCTGTCTTCTCTAACAGTGACTTGGGATGATAAACACCATCATTCTGAACATTCCTGTCCTTCCTTTTTCCTCCATGATGCCACATGCTACGGCATATCTCTTGCTTCAGTTGGGATCAGCTGTCCCTGCTGTGTCCCTCCCAGCCACTTGTGCACCCCCAGCCTTGTTGCTGGTGGGGTGAGAAGCAGGAAAGCCTCAACACTGTGCAAGCACTGCTCAGAAGTAAGGAAAATATCCCTGGGTTATCAATGCTGTTTCCAGGAAAAATCCAAAACCCAGCCCCATACTGACTCCTGCAAAGAAAATTCGTTCCATCCCAGTTAAAACCAGCACATGTATATAGTGACATGGTCTGTTTCAAACATACTGGCACTTTGTATACAACATTATATTTTATAATGAGGCATCTGGAGCTCCCATAAAGATCTTTTAATCTGCAATGAAAGTTTGAAAATTTTATGCAAATCAATAAAACACTCATGACTGTATGATTCTCTTACCAGTCATACCATTGCCGTTTTTTCACTTGGTGAATTCAGTATAAAACATCTACAAGCCAACCTTAGCAGTTCCAGGCAATATCTTTAGGTCATGGTGGCTGCCTCAGTAACCTTGAGTACACCAGTATTCAAAAACAACACAGTGAAAGACAGGGAACATGAACTGGGAAGTAAATAGGATCCTGAGGTAGGGTTAGAAAACTCCTCAGGATAAACAGAAAAGCCTGTCTTTCTGAAGGAGGAGACAAGTACCTGGCCCTGATGTACTTGATGTACTTCCAAGCTTCTTTGGACTTCCTTGCACAACAAAATCCCAGTAGTTATCAGCAGTGCAGAAACTTAATGAAATTTCATAGACTTAAAAAACCGTACAATAACTTGGGATTGAAAAGGGTGTTAAAGATCATCTAGTTCCAAACCCTGTGATGGTCACCTTCCAGGGACACCTTACAGTCGATCAAGTTTCAAATTTGTATTACCCAGGTGAGGTTGTAACAGGAACAGAAAGGTAGAACTTAGCACGTGTAAATAGTTGTATTTAAATGAAGAGTGTGAATGGTTTCTTCTCCTGTTGTTATATCAATGGAGAAGTGTGTTCTGTTTCATTTGTGTGCCTTTTGGAAAGATTTATGCATTTTGCCTTATAGTATTGAATGGAGAACAACTTAGGCTATAAAAATATGAAAATTCAAAGTTAAGACTTAGCTTTCACTTAAGCATTAAAGAGGCATGATCCATGCACGTCTTGGAAACATCTCCTAAAGTGGCACTGAATGTGGGGTTTGTGTGATGCTGTTCCTACCTGTAAAATGGGATAGCAGAGCTATGGCTAAATTTAGCCATTCCTATTCGTGTTAAATAGTTTCTTGACTTCAGTAGGATTGCTTGCCTAAGCGAGAGACTCCAAACAGGCTCGTAGAACAGTGACAACAGGGAAGGTGTGAAGTATCTATTATTACTACTTCAGAGAAGCTTATCTCGTATGAGATGGCTCATGTTTCAGGCAGTCTGCATAACTAAACCAAAATTCCTTGGCACTTTCACTTGATTTCTGCAATACGACACTGCTTGATTCCATCACAGGATGAAACAAATTGAGAGTTCTTTTCTTAAATCTGAAGTCTAAATAAAGCATATGTTAAATATAGGAATATTTTAAATATATTAATTCTCTATTATACAAAAATACGGTATTTTAGCTGTATGTTTCTGGTTGTCCATGTATGTGCAAATAGATTATTTTGTCTATATTTGGATTTTCACCTAATATAAAAATACTTTATGAATTCTAGGAGGAGGTGGATACTTTGTTAGTTACTCTTTACATGTCAGAGGTGAGACACTGGTGAGGCATTGGAATGGGTTGTGCATAGAATTTGTGGATGCCAAATCCTTGGAAGTTTCTGAAGCCAGGTTGGATGGGGCTTTGAGCAACCTGGTCTACAGAAAAGCATCCCTGCCTGTGGCAGGGGGATTAGAACAAGATGATCTTTAAGATCCCATGTAACACAAACCATTCTGTGTTTCTATGTCACAGACATCAACTAATCAGTCATCTCAGCAACCCCCACCCTTGGGTTTTGTAGCACACAGGCAAAATTTTAAGCACAGTAATAGTAAAATAAAAGACCAGAAGAAGGTAGTTTATTGTCCTCTTTTTTGTTATCTTTCAGTGGTAATGTGGGGTAGAGACTGGAAAAGAATTGTAAATGTGACTGTTCCTGGCCACCAGCTTAGTTTAAGACTGCTTTTTGAGTGGGGATAGGTGCCTGTGTTAGCATTTGGGATTGGCAGAATTCTCCTGCCTGGCAATACAGAAGAAACTGGGAAGAGGAGGATTTTGATTCTTTCAAGTCTGAAGGTGAAATCTGCAGTGCCATATGGATAATATCAGATCCTTCACTCCTGTGACATCTTTCCAGTATGTATTGCAAAGGCAACTCAGACTCGGTCTTCAGGGCTGTAGTCTTAAAAACAACTTCTAAATTTGCACTCACGCAGATTTTGCTTGTGTGTGACACCTACAAGTGCAGCCTAGAGGTGTAAGCAATGAGAGGCAGAATCAGGGGTAATAGAATATATGGAATCAAAGAAATGACTAAAAAAAAAAGAGACTAACAAAGTACCTGCATAAGCAAAAATTCGAAAAAAAACCCCAGAAAGGTTGAGGGAGTCCATAAGAGAAAGGATGGAAGAGGAAAAAGCATTGCTCTGGGATGGGATTAATAAGATTTAACAGAATGCAAGATAAAAGGCACATAACAAATATCAGAGATTGGAGGCTGGATTGGAGGAAAGCACAACTAATGTTAGAAGGCGAAATGGCAGGCTGAAAGGGAGCAGTATACTGTCATTTTAAAGTATAGTTTCAAGATCAGCTTAAGTTGATCTAAATTCCAGCTGCTTCTGCAAATGGAGTCCTGCACAATCCTCCTTCTTTCTTCCAAAGGGTGTGCTGCAACTGGTAACATAAAAAATAAAATTTACCCCAATCAGATTCTTGATCCATCTGACTAACTGATCCTATTAACACTACAGCTGCCCCAAGGCAAAGTGGAGGGGAGGCATAGGAAAAGGTAGCATAAAATTGACTTAGGTTGAAGATGAATCTGTGCTTTTGGTCTGAAAGTCCTGCTGAGATTCTGAGTTATAAATTATTTAGAAGAGAGACTGGCTAGGAAATCATGGAGTGGTAACACAATGGAAGGAAGAAGCCACCTGGGACAGTACTTAGAGCAAGCAGTTAGAATGGCTACATGCAAAGGAAAAAAAGATGATAAAACCACTTAGGAGGCAAAATCAAGCATTTAAAAGTCGCAAAAAGCAAGTATTTATGTTTTCTTTGTATTTAATTCATCATCCATGGACACACCTGCTGATGCAGTCTTTAATAACATGACCAAGTAGAGCATTTTTCCTACTCCTCACTAGTGGCTATCCTGTCCCTCATTACCCCAGTTGACCAGAGCAGTGCCTGTGACCTGAGGCTTTCTTCACCTCCTTGTATCATGAATGACAAAGTCCAGTGCTCAGCAGTCCCACTGGAATCTTCAGGCTTCCATCTCACATCCTTCATGTGCATCTCTGTCATGGGCCCCCAGCATATTCCGTATTGACTTTTTATTAACCCACTGTTTTATTAACCCAGTGTTTATCGCTCCCAAACAAAACATTTTTCTGTCCCTTTTGTCTCAGAGCTGCACCTGCAGTGTGTCATACATGTGCAGAATGTGTTAAGCTTACTTTTAAATGGTAATATATGATTCAAGTTTCTCTTGGAATGAGAAGAAATTATATAGAAGGGTAAAAGTAAGTTCACAATAAAATGCCTTCAGAGAAAAGGAGGCAAAGATTAGAATATGTTTTGAAATGAATGAAATATAAAGCTCCCAGTTCTTTTTGGTTATCTTTTTAATGTTTCATTTTAAAATATTAAATGGGGAAATTAGATTATGCAGAAATACACAGAAACATGCTAAACCACATTATGGATTCCATTCTTTTAAAAAGGGGATTGAAAAAAAGCAGTTTATCCAGCCCTGTGAGAAATAAGATGCAAGCAGATGATGTCATGTTGTCATGCTGGAATAAAAGATGTATTTTTTAAAATCCTAGCTAGCTTATTTAAATAAAATATTTTGAAAGTCTAAGAAATCATAAGTGCTAGCTGATGATCTTAGAGTTTGCTTTGATCATGTTCTGTGGGTTCTGGTGTCTTTTCATAACTTATTTTTTAAAAACTTCATTTTCTCCCTTTAAACATACCTATAGAGATTTATATGCTCATAAAAAGATATGACTGATTCTTCTGGGTTATCCAGTTCAGTCCCTTGCTTTTGCAGCCAAGATGTCGTACAATTCCTTTCATGTACTGATCAAACTCCTTCTTACAACTATTTAGGGATTTTTTTACTTCCCATATTCCATTTGGAGGCTGTTCCAATTTTCTGGTTTCTTTTCCCCTTAAATATGTTTATGGCTTCTTTTATTACTTTGTTTTTGGACTACTTGAGCTGTTGTACTTGAGCTTCAGTGTAAGGTGTTTACTGACTCAGAGTGTGGAGCAGTCCTGCTCACTGCTAGACTTAAAAAGCAAAGTTCTTGCTGGACAGAGGCCAGCTTTAGTGATGACTCCTGAGTTCTCGTGGAGGATAGACAATGGTGTAGAGTTAGGCACAATAGGTGTCTGGTCATGCTCCCTATTTATGGATGACTAACCTTAAAGCAGACTTCACTGTTGACCTTCAGAGTGTAAATGATATGTCAAGAGCCTTACCCCCATTTCTCTTTTGGGATGTTTGATCTTCCAGTGCGCAGTGCTCCACGGGGTTTTTGCAGACTCATTTTCATTTGGCTTGGTTCTGGTTTCTCACTATAAATAGTTCAAGTAAGACAGAAAGGAGCTTTGTTTATAGTTTGAAAAAAAGTCCTGTTTCCCCTTTGGATTAAATTTCAGTTGGTGAGAGCTGAGTTCTTAACATTTACATGGATGCAATATTCTGAGCATTAGTCTCAAATAGGAGGTAGCCATTATGCTCTAAGCAAAGTTATTTTCATATCGGACTATCTAATACTCTTAATCAAGAATGCATTGGATTTCATGGGGCTTTGGCACTCACACTTCATTTGGGAAGCCAGAAATTACTAACTTTTGATTCTGGGCACATTTTCTGGTTTTCAAATTGCTGGGAAAGGGAAGAGGTATTTTTTATTTGTGATCCTTGAAGTATAATGTAAATAGAGGACACAAAATTCAAGTGGCTGGCTTTTTTATATTTCAAGAATTTATTTCAAATTGCTTTAAAAAAGAAATGGGTACCAGTGTTGGCGTACCTTCACCCTGAGTACTGTGTGCAGTTCTGGGCCCTGCAATTTAAGAAAAAGTGTAAAAGTTTTTGAATGTGTCCAGAGGAGGGCAACAAAGCTGGTGAAGGTGCTGGAATTTATGTCCTGTAAGGAGCAGTTGAGGACTTTGGGCTTGTCTAGTTTAGAGGAGGTTGAAGAGTGACCTTTCTACAGCTGCCTAAGGAGAGTACTGAGGAGGGAAGTGCTCAGCTCTTCTGTGTACCCAGTGACATGGGAATGGTTCAGAATTGGACCAGCAAGGGTTCAGACTAGATATGAGAAAGATTTCTTTACTGAGAGGATGGTCAAACATTAGAACCGGCTTCTTGTAGGGGTGGTCGATACCCCAAGCCTGTCAGAGTTTATGAGGTATTTTGACAATAATGTGCTTGAACTTTTGGTCAGCCCTGAATTGGTCAGGCAATTGGATTAGATGATCATTTTAGGTTCCTTCCAAGTGAAATATTCCATCCATTCACAATATTTCCAGTTTTCTATTTCTGCTCTTTTTCAAAAACCAAGGAGCTAAGTCGTGATATCAAAGCTTTTAAATAATTTGCAGCTTGAAAATCATAGCCCCCTATGTGTGAAATATTTTAAGCTATTTTATACATTAGTATGTTAGGCAGGTAGTTAGTGTTTACCTGAAGTGGAATTATTGCATTTTTCATTTATAAAAAACCACTTCTTTGCATATTACTTGTCATTTTTTTTCTGTTGGAAATTTAGCATGGATGGATAAGATACTGTTCTATTTATCAGATCTTTTTAAATACCACAATAAGTTGTACCTGCTGTATAAATGCAGGTACAACTACAAGAAGCTGTATCTGAAGCAGTAAAATTCCACAGTGAATGAAGCAGCTGGAACTGTAACTCATATCAGCTGCCCAACACCAAACGCTGCTTTCAGCTTTCTCCTGGGGCCATTGACATTTGCCTTGCCTGCAGAATGACTATGCATGTTATCTGCAAGGCATTAATCCATTAGTAATGAGCCACCTTTAATCCTGGTGTAGACCTCCTCTTCATGGAAAAGGTGTGTGTCACAGCATTAAGATTTCTGTATACCTGTGTGGGCAAATAACTTCCCTCATTGGATTTGTCCCATTTAGCCTAGCGGGACTGCAGTTTCACATTTGGGTGTTTGTAGGAGTCAGCTCTGAGTCATATTTGTCCTGCAGACCTGGGTATGGAAGGGATTAAAAATCCACATAGGGGAATAGATTGTCAGTGTGTGCCTGCACAAAGGTTGGGGCTGGGAAGGAGCCTGGAGTCCTTAGCAGTAACTCTGTTCATCTATCCGGAATGTTTATGCTGGCTTAGAAGAATGCAGCAATGCACACAGAAGTGTTGCTTGTGTTGCTGTTATTAAAGAAAGAAAAAAAAAAACCAGAAAAAGCCCACAATTTCTTTGTAATTAAAAAATGAATTATAGATCTGGAAAAAATAGAATCGTTATATGTCATGGCAGTGTCTGATCTGTTTTCCTGGGATGCTTTGGATGCGTTTTGATTTCAAATTTCTTTTTCCACATACTGTTGCTATGGTAAGAAGGAGCACATCAGGGAGAGGTATCATAGCAAATAATGCCATAAGAAGTAACCTATAAGAGCTTTGTATTTCATGGGGCAGCGTAGGGCCAATAGTTTGGAGTTATTACTGAAGCCCCGTTGAAAGAGTTTTAAATCTGTGGGTGGCATTTCATTATTCAGGGATTGTTTTTACATGCCCAAACCAAATCAAGAAGGTCAACTTTTTTATCAGCAAGATTACATTAACTGCAAATTAATTCTCACCTCCTTTAGAAAATATTAGGTCTTCCATAAATCAAGAGGGGAAAATAAAATGACAAAAAAAAAGAGAAAAAAGCCAAAGGAAATATGATAGAGCTGAAGCTAAGAAAAGCAAAATCAGAGATTTTCAGCTTTTACAGGGACTATGGGATGAAGGAGGAGCAGAGAGGGATGATGAAAACCAAGGTTTTCTCAACCTGACTTTTAGTAATCAAGTCATGATAAAATTTGATGAGTACAAGAACTTGGAAATACCAGCTGTGGTCTGTAATGGCATGCCAAGCTCCTACGTAGCAAAAATTGATCAAAGTAGTTGAGTATTGGAAAACAGGTGGCATCTTCAGATGGTTCCAGACCTAATTGCTGCAACTCCATTACCAAGAGTACTTGTATACCACAGCCTGCTAAACAGAGAGCCTGTTGAAGAGAGTTTTGAATTTACTGAACAGAAGTTACCTATGTTTCAAAATGTGATGAAATAAGCTTATCACAAGATGAGGCTGTACTTTTAAAATAGTAACTGTAGTTACAGATTAGTTATATGCATGAGAAGAGGTGGAGAGAGGATTAGAGAATCTAAGTTCTCTGAGTAGCTGAACACATGGGATGATAGGCAGTGGCTGTGTTGGAAGGTCAGGAGATCCAAAGGAGTCCTTATATTCAGTGTTAGAAGAGACTGGATTTGCCACTGACAAGTCTGATTCCTACAACAAGACTCTGGAGAAAAATATATGAGAGGGTTTCTGATTCCCTCCCGAGTTATAGGTTCTGGATATAGGAGACTCCAACCTGACCTGCCCATTTGATAGCCAGAAAGAGGGAGACTGACCAAGAGAATTTAATCAAATTTTAATGTTTCTCACCACAAAACTGAGGGTTTTTTTTAATATAAATGGTTCCATCAATCCATGAATTGCTCTGAACTGCCACCTAAATGCAACATAGAAGAGTAGCTCTGTGACATAAAACCATTTAGAAGGGAAAGTATAAAAATATTTTTAGTTAGAGGTTTAGTTAATTCTTCAGACTACAATGACTTCAGTTATTTTTGAAGCAGACACCTCTTCAATTCCAGTCAATGGCTTCACGCCAAGCCCAGCATCCATTCGGAGTCATGCAGAGTTTGCAGTTCAGTGGTGCATTAGCAATGTGACAGGCTGGTCTTCAAATGTCCTGGTTGCAATTTGCTCACAGTAACCTCATTCAGACCCACCCATGTGTTTTGATGGCTAGCTTTCTGCTGCTCAGCTGATGTTTGGATCCAGCATACCAGATCTCACTTGCAGGATGGTTTGCAAATTCGCAGAGCAGCAAAGTTGTGGTGAAGGTGCCTCCTTGGCAGCAGAGGAACTGTTTTTCTCCCAAGGAATGCTGCTGCTTGTTTGGTGTTTCCCACAGTAAGCATAAGTGCTCTCACATGGTGTGACGACAGTGGAGTTCAATAACAACTAGAGTTGAGGAGGCAGGAGGATAAGCTGTCAAAAACTTAGTCTTCTTGGAAAATCCCACTCTAACATCACTCACTAACTTCCATCAATATTAAGGAGGATTTTACACCAAAGACTTCTCTGAAAATCCTGCTAAGCTTCTGTCTTTGTCAGTCTTAGATGTGGATATTTCAAATCAGAGAGCAGAATTACTGTTATTTTTAGACAGGTTTTCTGAAACGCTGTTGGCAATGTGCTTCTTGCCTTCCTCCTCTCATCTCCTGTAACTTTCGTGTTCATTTGCTGATATCAGCCACATCTGACAGGAGAATGTGAAGCTCAAAATACAATCCAGTCTCTAGAAATTCTTTCAGATGTGTACCTGTGGAGAACTGCAAACTGTCTGAGAAGCCTTGACAGCTCCAGACCCTCAACATACTCCCACTGGAGGAGTCAGATAATGGCTGAACCTTCTTAGACAGCTAAGAGACTTGCAATCAACAAAAGTTTGTAGACCCTCTCTGTAATGCTTTTTTTCATAACCCTGACATGATAACCACCCACATCTTTCATGGCTAACCATGGCATTCAGGGATGCTAGGCACTGTGCAGACCTTTGTTTTCTTCTGTAGCTTTTGTTAGAATTGTGCTAGTTTGCATTGTTATTACAGCTTCTGTTGAGTTTTGAAAAGTTGTATATTTCACTAAATAGTTTATTTAAAATGTTTCTTTGAGAAGGGTGTTATTTTGAGGTTTAAAGCATGGACAGTCTGAATGAAAAGGAATGTTCTTTGTAGTCCTGTTTTGAGGATGTCTTCTGATACATGAAACTTTCATTATCCTTTAATTATTGATAGGAAGCATTTTCTTACCAGCATAGCACTTACACACAGCGAAATCACTTTTCAGGGGAAATTACTGCAAGCAGTTTTTGGATGAGTTTCAGTTTTGCAAATTGCTTAGGTTTTTTTCCTTTGTTTTTTCTTGGTATCCCATAAATTAAGGCACAAATTATAAGTAAGATCATTATGCTGTCATGAATCACTCAAGTACTAATGGCCTAATGCACTAAGCCTTAATTAGTAATATTGTCTTGTTAAAAAGACAATATTGTGAATGAAACCTGAACATGCACTGTTTTATAACTGGGCTTCCCAGAAGATTTTAAATGGATTCCTCTTCTTAGTATGTTTTTAAATAATTGATACGGCCACTTCAAGCCCTTAGTAGACAAATGAATTATTGGCTGCTGGTGACAAAATTTGGTTTGGGCATAATAACTTCACAGAGACATGGCACTGCATACATCTGCTGCTCTAATTAGAAAGTTTGCCTAGGGTGCTTGTATCAGAAAGAGTGGGAAAAAATAGTGCTCCACAATCTGTTGTAACAGAGTGATTCCTGCAAAAATGTGATTTATACAAGATTCCTGTTTAACTCTTTCACTTCTGCTGGAACACACTGACACCGTTTTAGCAAATTTTACACAGGCAGGAAAGTGCTGGCCTTACCTGAATGAGCTGCCTGCTTGGAAATGCCACTTCAGTGTGCTAGATTTAGGTCCTGCAAGTGCACTGTTCCATGGTGCACAAGACCATTTTGTTGTCTTCTCTAGGACAGACCATTAAGACCACTGCTGCTCCATCCAGCAGAGCAACTTAGAGGTCTTGAGTTGCTCAGCCACAAGGAATATCCAGAAGCCCTAGTGCTATGTCCCTTTATTCCAGGAAGGCTCTCAATTTATGATTTTTTAACACAGTGAAAATCAGGAATAACAGTTTAAAATGAGTTTCGGCAGCCTAGTGATACCCGTATATTTTTGGGGAAAACTTGATAAGCTGGGACTAAAAGCAGTTGCTGTAAGACAATGATCAAGAGCATCTTATTTACCCAGGGAACATACAGCACTGGAAACTTATCCCCTTCTTACTGAAGTGTTTGGAATCCGTCCAGTGCTCAAAAAGAAATAGCTGTTGTTATGGGAAGAATTAATTGGAAATGTACAAGTCAGATTGGCATTCCTTGTTGCCTGCTTTAACTATTCACCGAATATTTCCTGGAAAATGTTTAGTTTCAACAAATATCGTGTGTGTTCCATGACAACACTCAGCAGGAGTTCGGTGTCATGGAACTATAATTTATTGCAACTCTCCAAAGAAACCTGGTAGGCTTGGTGGAGAGTGTAGAGAGCTGGATTTTGTTCTCCTTAGACTTCATTTAAGTTAATAAATAATTCCAGTACTAGGCATTTTAAGGGGGCTGAAAATAAAGCCAAGTGGAATTTAATTTAAAGAAAAGGAACGAAATAGTGCCAAAAATGTTTATACTTTAGAGGAAGTGAAATATGGTCAGGCACATGAAATTCCCTGTTGTTAACAAATCCAAATGTTTCAGAGGACAGATAAATGTCTTAAAGGCAGGTACAAGTGTTGTGGGAGATGAAACTATTTTACATGTCAAATGATCTGTTCCTACTATGCTATTATGGAACAGCGAAGAGGCTGAGCAGCTTTTCAGATATGCTAACAAAATTTTTATGAAAGCAAAATACAGTATCAGAAATTGGAGAAATGTAGCAACCTGGGATGAAGGTGTACTTTGGAATATCAGTTGTTATTTTGAATTTTCCTTAATCCATATCTTTATAAAAAAAAAGATGAAGCACTATGATACTGACATACATTTATAGACACACAGCCTGACATACAGCTGGATTCAAATTTATTTCTTCTACAGTTTTATGCTCTACTTAATCTAAGTATTTAGGTAGGTTGTTAACTCAGTGGTCAGTGTAACTACAAAAGTATTTATCTTTTTTCCAAGACTACAAATGATGATGGTAGAAAGGTATGTATAATATGTATACATATCCACCAATTTGTGGATAAAGAGAATAAAGTCTTTATATTGTTTCCATGAAGCATTAGAAATGTGCTAAATAATGAAAAGATAGTGGTTTTGTTCTGGGATGTAGAGAGCAATTAGAAAGAAAAGAAGGAGAGGAAGCTACAAATTGTTGTCATTTATTTGTTCCCCCAGAAGCAAACACCTAAAAATCAAAGCAATCTGATTGGAATGATGAGAGACTTTAGATCACCTGGAGTTGAAGTTAAGTTTATTTTCTCTGTCAGGTATGCTTATGGTGTTCTATTTATGGGTATTTGAGGGGGTTTAAAAGTTTAACTTCCACTGAACTGAAATATATGGTTCTGGGGAGGATCTCATAAGGGAGAACTATATAAAATTCCTTTCTTACCCTTCTAGATGATTCTGCCTTTTCAGCTGGTCATTAGCTTTTATGCAGTGTGCTGTATTCATTTGTGGATTAACTTTTGACATATGTACTATTCATGCTGGGACTGCTACAAGTTTTATCAATTATTTCAGTGTCCAGAAGAACATTAGGAAGAATGTGGAACATAATTTTGAATGCACTGGTACTCTACATACTTGTTCATATTGGGTACACACCAAGGCTTTTTGCATATCCTTTCTCAATCACTCTTGATACACCAGCAAAATTGAATTAAGTCTAGAATGGTATTTCAGCAGCAGCAAAGATGCCTTCCATTCTCATTTGTCCTGCTTGCCTCATCAGCACAAAATACCATATGTACAGGCAATTTCTTTTCTGCCCTTCTCAAGTCCTCAGGCAATGGTACAAGACCAAAAGTGTAACTGGAGGCAGTTTTTTCTGCTCAGATTACTTCCTTGGTTCAGAAATGTTCACTCTTCAAAAATAAAGTTGAAAAAGAAAAAGAAAAAATAAAAAGAAAGAAAAAAGAAATGAGAATCAGAAGCTGATAGTCAAAAAATTCAAATGTGGATTAAACCTAAAATGTGACAGAGATATTTCCATGGCATCTCATTTCATGGCCTGAAGTTTAGGGGGCTTATATCTTTCTATGAACTCGACTTCGTGGCCAACCAGTCCTGACCAACCTGTATAAGGAGAAGCCCTTTTCCTTTTCTAGGGGATCATGAGAATGTGATGGCAAACAGCATCATAGAAGATCTAGTCAAGTCAGAGAAATGAATGGCAGTAAATACATTTCAAATAACATGTGGGAAATACTGTTACTTCCGAGTGTAAGTTCGCAAGATTTGACTAACACTGGCAAAGCTTTTTGGTCAGACTTTTTCATAGGAAGCAAGTTTTTCTGCCAGCATGGGGTGAAAAAAAAACCAGGTGGTGCTGGGCATGGAGTGTTGATCACGGAGGTATTTTTCTGTTGAAATGAGTTTCTGAAACAAAGTATTCAATCTTGTGCCATTGCTCCACATGAACAGGATGTGGCAGAATGTTGTCATAGCACCGCATGATCAGTATAAGAAGGATGAGCAGCCAAAACCCCAGCTAAACATATTTTTGGGCACCTGTTAGTGTAGACACTGAAAGTTCCTTGGATCTTATCTGTAGCTGCAACAGAGAGCTGAAGGAAATACAAGGCTTGAAAACAATAACGGGGGGAAAAAAAAGTACTAAATGTTTTGAGTGTAATAGAACTATATGCCAGCAGGCAGCAGGGATTCACAGAATGAGAGTCTCATTAAGTTGTTATGTATGTATTCATACAGAGAGATATATGGAAAAAATACAAGAACTTAGATTTTATGTGATGTTTTAAGCAGAAAAGAAGACAGTGCTTGTTTAAAAAACAAGTTAATTATTTTATATGTCAGATAACTTAAGGATTGGATAAAGAAAACAAAAAAGTACTGTCAGGTGACTCTGAAGGGATCCTAAAATACTTGGGATTTTTGGGCACACTGTCTTAACCAGTACCAGCTTTGAAGTTACTGATTTTTGATAATCCTTTGAAAGTGCCAAGTGTACAGTCCTCTGTTAAAGCTCTGTCACTTTTCTGCAGTGCAACTTATTGCAGGCTACAGAGATGGACTACAGAATGGAATAATCTCTAAGAAAAAGGCTAAGATCTCAGTAAAGTAGCTCTCAAACAGTAATGGTAGAAGGAGAACACAGGGATCACTCAAAAAGCCTAGTTGCCTTATTCTAGTTCATTATTATTGTTATTTACATGCTGCTGCAAATTATAGCTAGACTGTGTCAGTGTAATTTGAGACCTGCCTTGTCTCAAATATTTGTTGTGTAATATACATTATTATCTGCAATGCACCTACTCTTTGGTATAAGAATGCAATTGTGTTTGGAAGAGTGTAGGAGACATCTTGATATATCATTTCTTTCAAGGAGAGCTGCTATCCTGCCTGGGCTCCTACAGAGTCCCTCCAGTACCTGAAGCATATTTTCTGCTGGTTGGGTAGTTGCATTCATATGAATTGGGGAATTAATGAGTAAGAGTGCCTCATACAGGTGCTTAAAGAATTTCTTCCTTCTGAGCTTGGGCTTGTGAGATTTATTATGAGGAAGACTATTCCAGGCCACTATTTGCTAAGTGCTTATTTATAACTGAGATTTTTTCAACCTGCTGTCTGCCTGGATATTCAGTTTTCACAGATCTCAACCTTGAGAAATGCATGTATGTGTGTAGTTACTGTTTGCTTTATTTCTCTGCAATGATATTGCATGGGATGCACTTGTGTATTCTGTGTAGAGACTCAGGTTCCAGTTCCCTTATTCAAGGCCCAGGGTAGTTACAGTCTTCTGTGGTTTTGATTTTCACTGTAGAACTTCTCACAGGCAGCTTTACTGGTGTTTTATTATGAGTCATGGTATTCTGCTAGTCTCATCTGTTTCTGCCTAATCTCGTCTGAAAATTTTAAAATAATATTGGGTTTCTTTCTTGCTGGAATTTCAACTTGTGGGATAAAATATAAAACATTACTAAGATCCTGCCATTCAACATGATTCAGTTATATTTCCTTCGAAATCCACTCCTATTGCTAACGTTCAGAAGCACTGAGGTTTCTGACTCTGTGGGTAAGCTCAGAGTTGAAATCCCTCTTATTTGTTTCACCATTTTGAACACTTTAACATATTCCATCACAAGGTCTCTCACTGCACAAAAATATTTTAAATAGCTCTGTTAGAGTGAGTTCAAAGGATGATCTCTCTGACATGCATTCTTCAAAGCAAGACTACATTTCTCTGCAACAAAAAAAAATGTGTCTTACCTCTCCCCCTTCCTACTGTGAGTTGTGCCAGAGCTGTCATTTTTTCAGTAGGGATTGTTTATAAAAAGGACCTATAGTCTGCTGTTCAGCACAGTAGAAACCCTTGAGTTTTCACTTTCAGTGTATAAATATTGATTTTTGTACCTCACCAGTTTTGTTAGTTAACTCAAAGGTTATAGCATTTTCTGTTGAATGAATGTCTTTAAGGAAATAAAATACAGTACCTTCCTGAAGACTAAGTGCTTGTTTCAAAAAGTGACCATTTAATCCCAGCAGCTAACTATAGTCTGTTTGGGGTATTCTGTCTCTGTCCTGATGTGTGTTGTTGTTTAAGAAAGCCATTGTCAAAAATGACCACAGATGGCTGTTTATGTGTAAGCTATGCAAAATTTACACATAGATTCAAGTTAAAGACATCAAAGTTCTCCATTCTTGTTAAATGTGTATAGCTATTCTTGATGCATTTCCTACAGCAGTTTGCTTAATTCTTTCCACATATCTTTAGATTAAACATAAGTATTATTCCTCATTAGAAAGTACTGGATTTTGCAGGACCCTCTTGATTGCGCATCTCTGTTTTCAGCAGTCCAAAAAATTAAAAACGGAGGATAAGTTAGAACTGGGAATGGTCCCATGCTCTGATTCATAAAAAGCCTTTATAGCTAGTTATCCATGGAAAAACTGCACTTTGAACCTCAGGCTCATGCTGTGGGATTTGATTCCTAGAAGTCATATTTGTGGCTCAGTGACCAACCTTTGCTCCCCTTCCTGTGAACCTGATTTCAGAACTCCAGCCAGTTGGAAAGCCCAGAATGAGAACAGCCTCAGGCTTGCAAAGATTACAGACAGGGGATACTTGGCAATGTGAAAAATCATCCTCACTGGTGTATATTTCAACACTTCTCTGAAAGCTCAGTTTTGCGGGTTGTTGTGCATTGCTCAGCCACGAACAGTTCCATCTGAAACCAGTGGACCAAACCCTCACCTTCATAAATCAGGGAAGCTGCTGCTGTCCCAAATGTATGCTTGATTACTACACAAAAAAAATCACATCAAACATGAAGATAGTCTGAATTTTCAGGTCTGTATATTTTGAGTCTTCAGTTCTACCCAGTTCTGTTTGGTACTAGAAGTTTCTGATCAAAAAGATTGGGGGGGGGGGGGGGGGTTGATGCACAGATTAGGAAGTTCCTTTACTTTTTTCAGATAATTTTTTTAGTTGATTTCCCCCCCCACCCCGTAAGAACTATATGTCTCATTTCTCCTCCATTGATTAGTAGGATTTAAAAAGCCTCCTCTGACTTACCAGCAAGTCTTCTTTCAAGTACCTTCAGATGACATTTGATGGGTAGCAGTTGTGCAATATAAACAGGTGGCAACATTTCATTACTCTGTGCAGGTAGTCTCTGCCTCAGACTTGAAGACTTGAATGGTGTTGCCCAGCAAATACAAGAAACAGATCTTCATTGCATGGAGGAGATGCTGGGAAAAAATTGAGAGAGAGTGAACACAGCAATTCACCTTACTCAGTGACACCTGCTTTTGTCAAAAATTCCACAAGTTTGACAAACACAAACAAGTAAGGACGGAATGGGACATGAAAGAGTAACAAGTTCTCTTGTGTCTGCACTTGGCCTCATCCTACAGTCTTCCAGAGAGCCTCCCACAGTGCTCCACACTGAGTGGGGTTTTTCACCCTCTGAGCCCTGGCAGCTCACCCATAGGGTTTCCCAGTAACTCCCACAGTCTTGCCTACATGGAGAATGACAGCTCAAGACTTTTTGTCAGAAGGCTTTTTTGTACATTAGTGAGTCAGAATTTCATACTTGAGAGAAGGCACTCCCTGCTCAGAATCACTACTTTCTAAATGTTGTTCCTTTCACATTTAATTTTGAAGCTATTCAGCAGAGCAGCCACTCCTAGCTCTCTCCATCTTCTGCCAGCATTTCATTCCTTCCTGTTTCATCACCAGCATGAAGGAGGTATTTCATACTCACCTGCAGTGTCTGTATGAATCCACTGCAGATTTTGTTTGGGGCAGTAATGTGACTCTAATTGTGCAAGCCTGTCTTCACAAGTGCAGTGGAGGCAATTTTATCAGCCTCTTAGTGCATTGTTAGGAGCAAATGTTCTCGTTATGCTATTTATTTAGTTAGAATCTGAGTATTACATCTTTCCCTTTGAATTGTACCTGGACATAAAGAAAGCTCAACTTTTCACAGCTCTTTTACAGTTTAATGTACTGCAGTTTCTTTGGTCACTGAAAATGTCAACTATAAGGAAAAAACACCTTGCAAGCTGTCTCAATGAAGATATTGCTTTTCCAGAACTGTCTTCCTAATCTTTTAAGCCTTTTCCAGACCAAATTCCTGTCAAATTCATGGGAATGCAAGAAATCTAGGACAACAACTTAAAACAATTACCAAGATCAGTCTCTGTTTGAATAATGCAATAGTTGTATAAATATTGAAGTTAGGACTCTACATTTCTGTTTCCTTCAAGAAGCCAGGGGGTTCATAAGTGAGAACTACTGATAGCTTACATAACCTTGTTTTGATGCTTGTTTTCATTCTGAATCCTTGCCTGGATGTAGACAGAAGAAAATTTGTAGCTAAAATTCCGTTTGCTACATATAAATTTTTTTAAAATTTTAATAGTCTTTTATAGGTAGCACAATAACTAGCAAAGAAGCTGCATCTGCATATATTATTTGAGATAACTTGCTATTTTTAAGGTAGGGGCTGTGTAGAAAATTATTTGCATAATGACTGTTGGGGTATGGCAGTACTACACAAATCTTATTGTCAATAGAACTAGGAGGAAGAAAAACAATTTAGAGAGCACATTAGCACTCCAAAGTATATACTGTTAGTTCCACAAGAAAATAACCTACTGAGTTGACAAACCCTGGGAAAGGTTTTCCTTGGTCCAGATAGAGTGCAGTTTCTCATTCCAATTGTAAAATAATATTTGCAATTAAATGTCTAATCTATATATATAAAGCTGATGTACTGATAATTGTTAAAGCATGTGAGCACCCCAGTCTCCTTCTTTCCAGAGCCTTTGCTTAGTACTGCTCAGCATCCATTTCCTGCTATGTATTGGTGCTCAGCATCTCAGGGAAATAGCGGGGGGAAGACTTTGAGATAGAGAGCGTTTTTCTCCTTCTTTTAAAAGAAAAAGCAAATGTAAAAGACTCAACCCAAACTTAAGGCTTAAAAATGAGTAGTCTGGGATATGGGACACACTGGCAAAGCTAACCTTCCAGCTCTTGCCCTGTGCTCCTCCCAGGTAGAGGCAAAGTTCCTAGCAGTGTTTTCACAAAGGATGTGCTATGAGCAGTAAAGCTGCCATTCTGAGACTGGTGTCCAAGCAGCAATATTCTGGACTAATTTTGAATCTTCTCATACAAAATACAATGCTTGTTTTGATTAACCTAATGCTGAAAGGAGTCTGTGTGTATGTTGAACATAACCTGTGTGAGAAATTCTTGTCTTTGTCCCTTTAGAGTGACCTAAAAGAGATGTGTACAGGACCCAGTCTCTCAAAGGCACCAAAATTCCACAATATTTTCTGTGAATCTTCACACGAGTACCTTTGGGGATCTCAGTCTTGCCCTAAAACCAGCCCAAACTGATGTTCCTAAGCCTTGAAGCAGCTACTGAAATATTATTTTGTGAATCATCATCTATAATAATAAGGTTCCTTTTAGTCTCAATCAGATATGCATCTTAGGATGAGAAGCCTCTTCAGAGAACCATTGACTATAAATACCATGTATTTCCCTTCTTTATGCTCTTGTGCAGCTCCATTACGCACACCTGTAAGTCAATGTAGAGAGCTGGGAATTTCCAGAGGGCCATTCAGTTATTAGATGGATCAAGGTACCCTCAGTTTTAAGAGGAAAATAGCCACCTGGTAAATGAAGTGTTTTATTTTTTCCTGAAAAGACTTAAGAAATATTTCTGTAGGAACATAAATAATAATTATTGCAAGGATCATAATGGTTTTCAGCTATGATCTTACAGACCCCCAGGCATCCCTCCTTAGGGATCAGTGAAAGGTAATTAACAATAACAACTCACTGTTAAAAATTTTAATTTTGTTATCTAGGCATCCATGCATTCATCATAAAATTATTGGGGAATATAAACAGAAAAAAGCCCTGAAAAACATAGAGAGCTGCTTCGTCACAGCCAAATGATTTTAGCATGCCAGATTATGATACAATCAAAGATACTCCTTAAATATCCCAAAATCGTAAGGGTTTTTGTTGATACATCTAGAGACAATAGTTATCTTACACCACTTCCTCCTGGGAGCTCCATTCTCCAATTACTGCATTTTCACGGGACTCACTGAAGCTTCATTTCTCCTAAAACCAAACCAATCATCCTGAAATAGGTCTTTCTGAGTCAGTTCTTCCAGTCCTATATTTATGAGGGAAAGAGAATGTTTGAAGTGCAATGTTGCAGTTGTCCATGTGCCTGTCTGTAATGTCTGCTTGCCCAGTAGGTATCTGGGCAAAGAATCCAATTCTTTGAGCTCTTTCTGTTCAAGCTTGTGGCAAAGAACACAAGTATAAAGCCATGTAAAAAGACAGAGGCAGTTCACCACAGAAGACCACAGCCAGTGAAAGCATCAGGAACATTTACATAGATGTCAGAGAGGGTCTTATGTGGAGGGCATACTGTCAGTGAGGGGATCCCTGATTCACCTTTATTTAGTGCCCAGCAGCACTTGGAGAGTATTTCCCTTTCTCCTACTTGTATTTATTCAGATCTGTGCAAATTACCCTGTCTGCGGTTCTCATGACTAACCAAGAGGGACAATTTACATTAGCAACTTTATAGAGAACTGTGTATGTAGAGTGTTGCAGGCAGTTGAATAAGTAAAACACACTAAAGAATTTTGTTCAGAAAATTAAAATCTACAAAGCTAAATAAATCACCATACCAACAGGTTGTTTAACCTGAAGTGAAAATTGTGCTTGTGCAACATTTGGATGTTTAAACACTTCATTAGAAACACAGCTAGTTTTACTCAGAAGCAAACATTAGAATGCTCAATTTACAGCTGCCTACTTCTTTTTTTTTTTTTTCCCAAATGCAGGCCAAAAAACCCCAAGCCTTTTTACTGAATTTATTTATTTGTGGTGAATTTTGCAGGGCAGGCCCACAGGCTCTTTTTCTAGGTGCTCTGGAGGGTAGCATGCCCAGACCAAAAATCTGCAGTGTTTGAGTATGGCAAGTGCTAATTTTGGAAAGGTCTGTGGTTTTTCTTTTCCTTTCTTTTTTTTTTTTTTTTTTTTTAATTCAGGAAGATGAAAACATTTCTGATCTGATCTGATTGTCATTTTCTTAAGAGGTCAAATGTCTAGTAACTGGAAAATGAGAAATGTTTGATGTGGTAGTGTGAGTCAGGCTTTGTGTATGCTTTTTTGAATGGCTGTTTAGTTGCACAGAAATAAATAGAGACTTTAAGTTAATTTCTTGTCTTAGTAGCACATGAAAATTCCATTCTAATTATGCAAAAATACCATACTGCCTTGTCCATAAAATGCTCTTAAGGCATGGTAATCTGATAATAACCAAACACCATGGAGTAGTCTTGTTATTTTTTGTAAAATCTTATTAGTTATGTGAGTAAAAGTATGTGGAGAAAGATGAAAAATGAGATTGCTCATTTGGAACAGCTTCTCTTCATGTTATTAGTCTCTTCCCTTAAATGCTGATTGCTATTCTGAGTTCCTCAGTGAAATCACTTCTGGGAGTAAATCTGAATTATCTGTGAGCAGTATGACTTGATGGAGATAAAGAGAATGATGAAAATCTTCAAATTTTCTTAAAATAGAGAGTTACAGAGAGATTTGTCGTTCTGGTGGTGACTTTTTTTTCACCTTTCCTTTTGCTTTGCAATATTTTGCCATAAAATATGCTTCTTTTGAGCAAGTTGTTAATCAGTCAAGCAGTGTGTGCATGTGTGTGTGTGTGTGTCAGATTTTAAGTGCTGGTAGTCATTTTTTCAAAGAAGTTTTAGACCTAAAACTTCTTCATATGTCACAGGCTGAGATCAGGGCTCACTCTAGTGAACTTTTATAAAAAGCTGAACATAAAAGTAAGGAGTCAAATTCAAGTCTCCTATGGTATAAAATCATGCTCCATAGATTGATTCTGCAGAAACAGACCCAGGAAAACCTTCAGGAGGCAGATACTTCCCTCTAGGGTAGCCCTTTAACAACCCAGATTTTCATGGAAGTGATTTCGGATAGCTGTTAAATCAGTGAACTCTTCTCGACCAATATCCCTTCCCAGTTCTCAAAAGCCTCTCTGGAGCATCAATATATAATGCTAGAATAAAAATGGAACAGTAAAGTCAGAGTTCATGTGGCTCACTTCTTCTCTATCCCTATGTTTACAGATTATAAAATGGGATGTCTTTGAAGTAATTTGTTGTTTTCCCTCAAATTTTCTGAAATCTCTATACTTGTGAGATGATTCTCTAGGTCTGTATCCTACAAAAAAATCTTTGAGTGGCTGTGCTGCTACACTGAAGTGCTGACAGGTGAAAAAATGTAGTGATCTCTGCCACATGTTGGTCCTTACACAGGCAAGGAGTTCCTCAATCAGGTTCAAGACTGAAACTGGTCTTCAGCATTCATGGCATCAATTGCAAGCTTTTGGGTGGCATCAGGAATATGCTAACATTTTGAATAATGATCCTACCTGTTCATCCATCTTTCAAAACTCCCTGTTCTTGAGCAAATCCTACTCTGATTTGGGATCTAGTCTCCTCTGAAACCCATGCGTGTGCTGTATGTAAATATGAACAAAGTCAATGAGTATCTTAAGTGATGAGATTTTAATTTCCTTTTCCAAATTGGTTTCACCCAGAGGGAAAGCTCACTATAGACCAAACAACTAATACAAGTATTTCAATCAAGTGAGGCACTTCTGTCAGCAGTTCTAAGATTCACTGAATTAAGGTCATTGTCATTGTTAATAAACATTAAACATTAGAACATTAAATCTTTCCACCTATGGAAAAGTTCTTCATTAATTATGTTTCAACATTAGCTTTGGAAGTGAATTATGGTAGTGGCAGTGCTTCAGCTTCTTTAGTGGAGGGTGCATCAGAGGGATATCATAAGTAACCAGAGATTGTTTCATGGTTAAGACTCTGAAATTTGGCAGATGCAATTTTGGTCTGAGCCCTACCTTTCTCAAAGGTTGTTTTTTGTATGAGCCTCACATATTAGTTTTCTAGCAATAAAACAGAAATTGACATTTTCTTGACTGAGAGGGTTGTCAAGCACTTGGGAAAAGGCTGCCCAGGGAAGTTCTTGAGTCACCATCCCTGGAGGTATTTAAAAGTCATGTTAATGTGACACTGAGGGACATTGCTTAGGGATGGACTTGGTACTATTAGGTAAATGGTTGGATTCTGTCATCTGAAGAGACTTTTCCAACCTCAATGATTCTATGATTCTATGGTGTATTTTTAGGGGGAGTTGCTTAAATTCTGTGATCTAAAGTAGCTATCAAAATCTATGTATTCATAGTAAGTTTAAGAAACTGAATGGCAGTATTTCAGTTCTTAGTTCTACATTAACATTGTAGAGTTTTATCTTCCAACACATTCAGCACAATTTTTTAAAATAGTAAATTGTATTCATAAAATTATTGCTCAATAATTATTATTCAACATTATTCAGTTAAATTCATATTGGTTCTCATTTGCTGCTTTCACACTTCATTTTAGGTCATAAGAACCATTAATTTATTCTACCTGATAAAATAAAGGTAAAAGAAAAAAAATAATACCTACATCACATACTTACTTAACATTACCTTTAAATGCTTCTGTTTGTTCTTTCATAGTATGTTGTAAAAAGGAAATTTATTGTAAACTCAAGGATGATGAATACTTTTGCACCTTGAGATAGTGTACATACATAAAGTTAGAAGTTTTGAAACTTTTTTCAAGGGAAGGGTTAAAGCTTTTGTCTTGAAGTCTTTGAAGAGTAATACAGATCATAAAGGAGAAGACAGCTGAGCAGGCATCTGGTTAAATAAGTTTTGAAGTGACCTGTGGAAGATGTTCTTGGGGTTTGATGCTTTATTTGTTTGTGTAGGGGGTTTTGGGTTTTTTTTTTTTATTTTTCATCAGAATTTTAAACTTTCACTCGTTCAAGTGTATAATTGAGATGGCTCAGGTTTGTGGGGTACCAGTGCTGCATGGCCAGCCAAGCCGATGTGTCCTGTTGAGTGCTTCTGTCATGGGAAAGGTGGTGATGGAAATCATTACTTTTTTTTCACTAAGTGACATTTAAAAATATTTCATTGGCTTGAATAATGTTTTTCCTGCTCATAAACTTCTAATTTTCACCATCCAACAAGAGTCTGGTTTGACTGAATGTAAATATGAGTTGGATTTTCTCTTCCTTCTCTTCCTACCTCAATTCTGCATCAAGGGCTTTTTCTTCCATCTTCTGTACCACTATTACAGTTCTTATTTTCTTAAAAATAGCAGCTTTCTCCTTGTAGTACTACTAGGTATTATTCTGTCCTGAACTTTTGTCCATTCTCTGTTCAAAGGAGAAGAAGCTGTCTTCGTATCTACATTTCCCAAATCTTTAGTTACAGAGTGTATTAGGACACC
The DNA here is from genome assembly GCA_025920805.1 of Petroica traversi. Classification (NCBI taxonomy): domain Eukaryota; kingdom Metazoa; phylum Chordata; class Aves; order Passeriformes; family Petroicidae; genus Petroica; species Petroica traversi. The sequence goes on from JAHLSL010000056.1 coordinate 5,307,447, forward strand.
ACTTTGACCATGAGCAATTAATGCCAGCATGCTTTCTTTTGGTTTACAGACTCAGTAGAACTATTCTGTAACAGGGATGCTAAGACTAGATTTTACTGACAGTTCAAGAAGAACTATTGGATATGGCTTTTAGAGTACTTAGGAATATTCATCAGTTTTATTTAACTTCTGGTCAGGTACCACACCTGAGTTTTCACAACCTGTCTCCCTAGTGCATTATTATTGTGCTACCAGAAACCATTCCAGTGGCTCCAAAGAAGTTTTGCACCATGCAGAAGATTAGTAAACAGGACATCAGGTCCAACTAAGTATGATATTTGAGATGAAGTGTAGAGACCTAGAGTGTCTTCAACTTAGAATGTTTTTATTAATTCTTTTTATGTGTAATGGTGCTTTTATTGTTTTATTAGATATAGTGACAGTATCAGTTACCTAAGGTGGATTTGTAGGTTAAGAATCAGGTTTTGCTAATTATGATCCAAGTTCTATGAAGCAATACTTAGGTTGAGTGATTCATCCTGGAAACAGTATTTTAGATGAACCAGAGGGTGGAACAGAGTGATGATAAATTAGCTGATGCACTAATCTTGTTCATGTGGCTAGCTCATAATACCTCTGTGTTGGTCTGCATTGGCTCCCTTAAAAAATGAAGCCAGATAGGGTTTCTGTTTTCATGTGGTTTTGCTTTGATTTTCTTCTTTCTTTTTTACATCTTCTTGTGAGAAATACTGAAAATTTTATACTGGAGCTAAGACTTTTAAGAGGAAGTTAGTAGCCTGTTTATCAGGAGTAAAAAAGTTAACTATTAAATAGTTATTTGAAGTTCTGACACAAGCTTAATCAAACTCATTTTTCCTGCCTGCTGTGCTCAAGTTATTACGAATGTCCTCTGCTTTAAATGATATAGAAAGCATGGTATTTTCTTGAAGGAAGCCTCTGTACGATTTATTATTGGATAGAGCTGTTGACTGATTTAGGAGTTTCAATTCCATCCTTTTTCTGAAACCTTAACAATTGTCTGAAATGAATGACCGAGTGTTAACCATAGCCCCCTTTAATCCTTCATCTCCTATCTCTTTGCTTGCTGATGTTTTTTACACTAATTTGGAGCACTTCTGCCATTCTGAGAAACTCTTAACTCATTAGTGATGCCTTGAAACTCAGGAGCATCACAGTGTAGTGTAGTTAATAACAACACCTTCCCATCTCACGGATCTAGTACTTTTACTGTAACCACTGGCAACTTAATTTGCTAAGTACAGCATAACATGAAATCTACCTCTCTTGCTTTGTCCAGAAAGTAACACTGTCAGCTCGATTGATTAGGAGCATGCAGCAGTGCTTGATGTCATGCATGAGAGAGTCCCTTTGGTGATATGAAGAGTACCTTGGGAGAGAGAGAGGAGAACAAAACTGAATTCTCTTTTTTCCCCCTTTAACTCTAATTATTCAATGTATTTGAATAAAGTATGATTAAATTTTCTACATATTTCCTATTTGTAGAACATGGAATTAAGGTTGGGTACAAACTCTGCCGTGGGTGGAACATTGCAGGAGACATGTTTTCGCTGGTTGGACTAAGGCTAGCCCATCATTTGAGTAATGTGGCATTTGAGTAATGGGGCAAGAAGGGAGCTTTGATTTTGCAGCGCTCACCATTTCCCAAGGAGCAGGGAGAAAGTGTCTCCTCTGTAGCACGGCCATCCTTGCCTTGGTGAAGGCAGTGCATTCCAGCACGTTTCACCAACAGCTCCTCTCTCCCGCTGTTTTCCCTAGAGCTTGCCTTTGGCTCCTCTTGTTTTGGTGTGTGCTTTCCCTCCTGCCTCTCCTGCTGCCTGCCTGGGGCCTCTCCCTGCTAGCCTCAAAGATGATAAGCCATGCAGCTTATGACCTCCTGTTCTGTTCCTTATGCCAGTTGCTGGTAACCTGGCTGTCCAGAGACATGTCTGGAGGATGGAGGATTCACAGGTATCACACAGAGCAAGAACTTTTCCATTTCCCTAATGGATTTTTGCTTTTCTTTTTGAAAGCAATGCTGCTGGTATTTTCCATGAAAAACTTTTCCTCAGTCAATGCTTTTTGCTCCTCTTTTGTTTTCCAGCTTTTTTTTTTTTTTTTTTTAAATATGTGTGGTTTATCTCCCTTCTCAAAAGTCAGGCAAATATTTCAGTTTACTTTTTGTCACCATCATTTGTATGGTTATGTGTAACAGAAGTTTATACAATGGACCATGGAAACTGGTCATTGGCTAACTAATTTTGAACAGGAGAATCTTCTGTAGGAGAGCCCGTATAAAAGCTGCCATGAGGAGTGACTGTTGGTAAAATACTTGGGAATTTAGTAGTAGTAGTAGTAGTAGTAATGAAACAGGAAGCAGATAAATATTTTCAACTAATAGCCCCTGATGTTTGCATTCAACATAATTTTGACTAGCAGCAAATGGGGCATGTTCACAGCACAGCAATGAAAATTTCCCTGCTCACTGTGACAAAGTGAAAAAAATGTAGGGAGGTAAAATAAACAGGAAATCTCACTGCGGCATTAGGCACCAAGAATAGTGAGGTACTATTTTGAAGAAAAACATTGCAAATTCTATGGCAACTGGCATTATCTTTGAATCAGTATTCATGAAGTTTATAATTAATTAGAATGTGTTGTTACTCTTGCAGCTGAATTTTAACTCTACAGCACTTTAGCATGCTCTTTTTTCTTTGACCTAAATCCGTCTAATTTTTTGTCTTCGTTAAGAGCACAGAACAAAACCACTATTGTGCCTTGCGCTGTGCTCAAGCAGATCAAGTAAGTTTGCATTGCTAAGCAAAGCCATATACATTTTAGTCATCCCAGAAGTGTTTGACCCCGACACAATTAAGTGAGATGAGTGTCCACATGATGAAAATGTTAACTGTTTTTGCTTAAACCTGTTTGCAAAACAGAGGGCCAAATTTGAAAATGTAATCAGGCACAATAACACTTAAGTTTAGAGAGGAGAAAAGCATTTAATTTGTATATGTGAATGAAATATCATTACAATTCAGTGTCTTCAGGAGAATTCTTAATTTACATTGGTTACTGTTAGCATTTCTTAAGCATGATTTAATATATATATTCAAAAGCTTTTTTTTTTTTAAACTGAGAGATTATTCAGAAGAGCATGGCTGCATTCTTGCAGATGTAATACAATCCACACTTCCCAGTCCTGTGATTTAGATTTCTATTCTAACCAGAAGAAAATTGAATATATTTAAAAATGCTGTGAAAAATAACAAAACACCCTATGTGCTGACACATTCAAGACAATTGCTCATGGTATTATTAGATTCAGTTTTGTTATTTGAAAGTTAGTTCTATTTACTCTCTTAAAAAGACTTGATTTCTATTAAAAATATGCTGGGTTTGTTGGGAATTTTTGACCATGAAAGCAATGATCTTTGATCTATTGGTAGGGTAGGATCACCCAGTGCCTTTCAAGCTTTCATCCAGGCATGCCTTGCTGGTGCCTCATGGCCCCAAGTGAAGGAAGTTGTCCTTGCAGCCCCGTGGGACTGTGTCACCATGTGCTCACAAGGCTGCTCCTCTAAATAAGCTGTAGGCCTGAAGTCCTTGCAATGCCAAACCAGAAGAGGATGCTCCTGGCCTGCTAAGAAATGGGGTGGCCACCAGTTCTTTTTAATATGGCTGAAGAGCTGGGACTCTAAGATAAAGGCTGATATAAAGGTTTGAGTAGTTCTCATCAGGAGTGTGAACCAAAAAGAAGGGACAAAACTGAATAAAAGGAATTTTGAAGGCTTTAGAACAGAGCAGATCATGCAAATTACAGTGCCTTTTGCAATGCTTATTGAAGAACCTTCAGTCTACAGTGTAGACCTCTAGTTCACATCTTTTGCAAAATGCAACACTTAGATCCATCTCCAAGGAAAATAAATATCAGTATGTTTTATTTTTTTTATTAAGATTTTTTTTTCTATCTTCAAAACTTCTAAATGTGCTTGCACTTTTTCATGAAAGGTTTTTCTGCACTTGATTTACAATTCACTGTCAAATGTCCAACAATTACCTAGAGAAATTTTCTATGAGTAGCACTGGACAGCTTGGCTCTTGGTTTTGTTCACTTTCTACCCTCCTACACATAAATCTGTGGACAAATAAAGGTGAGCATCGGAAGGCAGGATTGTACTTAAGAACAATTGCATATTCAGGATCTCGTAGTGAAGAGAAGACACATAGCAAGCTAGAAGTCCTGCTCTTGGTATCTTTCCTTCTCCCTTCTGGATCACTTTCTGTGGATTGAGATACAGAGGCAGAGAGTTCCTTTTACTTCCAGGAGAAGTATTTTCCAGGCAGATTTAAGGAATATGTAACTCCAGACTGAACTTTTTGGCATCTTGGCTGTATGCACAAAGCACTGGTGTAGCTATAGTGGAGTAAATTCCATGAGATGGAATGTTTCTGAAGGTAGGCGAAGAGAAAGGAAGGTCTGCTCACCCTATTTCAGGATTGTTTTATCACAACTTTATTCCACAGTGAGGAATGTGTTTATACTCAGATGGCTTTAAACTGTGGCCCAGATAAAAAGAGGTATGTGTCATCTTACCGTACCTAAGCCACCCAGTCTCCTTCTCATAGCTTTTGTTATTTTCTTGGACACATTCCACCTTTCTCCGTGACATTTCCTGGGTTTAGACATTTTAGAAACATTGGGTTTTTTGGACAGCTGGGTTTCAGGTGTGCTGAGGATCAACTAGCCTAATTTTAAATGTTGGCAGTGCTATTTCAAGTGTGATTGTATATTTGTCATGAATTTATGTTAATATGTTTATATTCTGTCCTTCTTTTAAACTTTGAATTGTCTGATGGTTTTGTCATCTGGCCATTTCTTTTTTTAAATTTTTTTTATCAGCCAGTCCCTAGAGTGTTTCTAGAGCTAGCCAAGCACACTCACAGTTGACCTCATCTTATGTTAGGGATAATCCTTGCTATGAGTGGGAGGTTAAACTAGATGACCTCCAGGGTTTTTTCCCAACCATGATTTCTATGATTCATCATGTATTAGTCATTCATTTTCTGTGTATCACAGGTGTCCTTAACTTTATATGCTTCTTGTGACTTCTTAACGGGTTTGTGATAGAGCAGGAAGTAATTTCCTCCTGTTCCACAGCTGACTGAGCTCTCAAGAGAAACAAACTCCTGTGAGTGGCACGCAATGCCACATTCAGACTGCATGTACTGTTAGTAAAAATCTGAGATCGTCTGTAGCTGTGCTCTGATCTTTCCCTTGAGGAAGAATCATTACACATTTTCAGTGATGGGGGAGACCTCAGAAACTGAGTGTTCAGATTTATTTCAGTGGCTGTCTGAAAAGCTTCACATTTTGTGCCCAGATCTGTGAGGGCAGGGTTTGATCAGATGGATAAATAGCAGAGAAGAAGGAAAGAAATTACCTATCTGGAGAGCAGGATGTAGCAGTAGACAGTACACATGGAACTTAATTCACTGGGGTTTCTCCTGTACTATGCCAGTGCAATGTTGACAAAGCAGTGTAGTTATTTGACCTAGACCCTTGATATTTGCTTGAAAACACATTTGCAGAACTGTAAATGAGCTACATGTATTGCTGTATTTTTTAGGCCACGGTGTGGTATCTCACCAGCAGACCCTGTACCCGTGCACTTTCACATGGCAGGAGATAAATAGATTGGTGGTGGGGAATGGAAAAGTGAGAATCAGCTGAGGAATGACAGAGGTTGTATAATGAGCTGAAGATAAAAAATGAATAAAATTTAAATGCATATCTTGGCTAAGTGAGAGACAGATGGAAGAAATCCACAAATTTTGGGGGTGTGAAAGCTCTCCTGGAAAATGCAGCTCTGTTGAAATGAAAATACTTTACAAAGCAGGTCAACTGCAGTAGACTTCTGCTTAAAAAAAAAAAAAAGAAAAAGACTGTCAGACAGAACACATTTTAATATTTTGGAATAAATCTTTTTTAATTCTTAGTTTTGAAGTGATCCTTTGAATTCATTTTTTATCTATTTTGATTTATTTAGAAATAAGTGCGAACAATAAACAAATAATCAAAGGAGACATGGAATTTTCCTTCCAAGATTATTTGAAGTGTTTCAGTTTTGATGTAATTTGGAGCAAAGCCAGAGTATAAAATCCTTGGAAATTGCAGTCATCCATTCAGTTCCCAGGGGGCCTGAGAAGGACTCTGTTCTCTGTCGCACTTCAGCTGGTATCTCTTGAGATGCAGAAGCACCAGTAATTGCCAGGAGCTGCACTACAGCTCGCTTGCTTTTCACTCTGCATTGCAAGGGATTGAATGTGCAAGTGGTTTCAACATCCTGCTATGCCTGATGTCCAGCTGTAGTGGTGCCACTTCTCCTGTCACACAGCTCTGAAAAGTAGAAGCCTTGCTTTTTAACCCACATGCTACACCGGATCTCTTTCAGGATCAAAAACAGTTGTAAGGGAAGATTTTCCTATTAACACTTTCTTGTGGCTAGACTAGAGATTTAATAGAGCTTTTCTTTCTGTGCCTTCCTTTTTCCATAAAATCTAGTACGAGGTGACTGAGATAAGTGCTGACTGCTATGTCTTGCAAGAAACAACTTGGATCTGCTTTTGGTTAGTAACTAATTGTTGTGTGCCATTGAGAGATTCTTCTTGTGTTTGTACATGGAGGGTTCTGTGATACAATCTGGTGTTTGTGTGTTAAAGGTATCGTTTAGTGCTGACAAAGTTATTGTTCTTGTGGGAATTCACAGAAAAAGTCTTGGAAAAGTGTTTGCTGTCACTGCCTACTTAACAGTCTCTTGCATTACAGTAAGCTGGTTTGGTTGGGGTTTTTTTTTGAGAAACAAATTTCCTTGTCTTTCATTATGTCTTGTAGGTAGGATATTTAAAGAAACATATAGATAGGACCTCATTTAGAAGTCAAGAAATTGAATGAGCTTCTCAATTGAGCATGAAAACTGGGGGGGGGAGGAAAGACTTGTAATTTTCATCCTGGTTCTGGTCCTGAAAAGCAACCTTTGGATTCATCTGGTGTGAGAAATTTACCACAATCCATTCAGCACTTTTCTTCCCACTTTGATGCAGTGCTGTGAAATCCATGTTTGGGGGCTTTTTTTCCTTTCAGGCATGCAGATTGCTCCACTGTGGATAATTGGTTATGTATGGGTAGCATGGGAAGAAGACTCTTCTGAAGTGCTTGCAAAGACGCTGCTACTTTAGCAGCGGTTTTAAAAACTAATTTATTAGTTTGTCCTTTTTAGACATGCCAATCTTTATACTAGCAAATACAAATTGCTTTATGGTTTAAAGACATCATCTTTAAGTTAGGCATTTTCAAGTGCTACTCAAGAGCTTTGTGTGCATTCAAAATCAGTGGCCAATTTGCTTTGGGGAATGGAGGAGTTAGGTGTTCCACACAGATACCTTTTCAGCAGATTCCTTATTAGATAGGGAAGTAAATTTGTCCCTGTTAAAACTGTGATTCTTCTGTTTTGTTCTCTGTGGAACCAACTTTGCTCTGCACAATAGGTAATGCCACTCCTGTCTGCATGAGAGTTGGGGGAGGATAGTCAGAAAGTCAGTGGATTCTGTGTATGAAATGGAAACCAATGTGTTTGTCAACAGAAATTAATTTTTAAAATATGAAAAAGTTGTATGTTTGTGCTTTGTGCAGCTTTAACTGGGATTTGCTGTGTTTGAAGTAAAAGATTTTTGTCATAAACCATAAAGAGAATATTGTATGGTATGAGTAGGGTTAAATATTTTGGAATTATAAAGTGCTTTTAAAATTTAAATAAAATACTTGAGGGTAAAGAAGGAAAAGAAAGATTTAGCATTTCTATATCTATTCAGGGAAGGTACATTAGGGCTATTGTGTCTTTAACAGGCAATTAGCATAAATAACATGGAAATTTGTGAAAGTTACAGGCCCCATTGCAAAGTCACAATTAGAGCTACAACTGTGAATAACACAAAAACTGGAGCCTCTTCAAAATAAGACAATAAGAAGTTCAGATTTTTGGGTTTGTTCTTTTGGTTTGGTTTTGTCTGTTAATGGAAAGGACCAAGCTGGATATGAAATAAAAAGGATTATGTACAAAAAGCACTTAACAGCTTTACATAGTATCTCTTGAGTGAATGGCTTAGGTGCATTTTGGTGTCAAACGTCATCTCTTTGTGCTTGACAGAGATTTTTCTAATAGTAGATGCAAAGGAGCAGCCAGAAATCTGTGCCAATCTAATGACAAAGAAGGTTATGAACTCACTTCATTTAGGACTGAGATCAGTGTAACACCAAGAGGAGGGCCATCAAGGTTTATCAAATTTTTCTAACACTATCAGCCATAATTAGTTTAAAAATACATGTATTATTTATGAAATATATACAATCTGAAGTTAGTTTGCTTTCAAATTGCTCCTGTGAAAATTAGTCCTTTATGATGATTTCACAAAGGCATTAAATGGCTAGACCAAATGTATTATTAAAGTGCTTAAGGATATATTTCATACAGCAGCAGCAGCAGGAAGCAATGTGTGTTCCTGTTGAGATGCTTTGCCATTCATGAGAGAAAATGTTCTTTTTTAGTATGTAAATACTGATTTGGAAAATATATGTGAAAAAGCTTTAAGATAGTAGCTCCAATTCAATGCTTAGCTTGTACAAATGTATAAAGGAGGTGCAGCTGAGCCTTTTGAAAACAGATAAGCAGATCAATTGTGGTTCATCAGCTTCGTGGAGGAGGCTCTTCAAAATGATGGAGACTCATGCCTCAGCCTCCTTCTGACCAGTAGGGTGTTTATCAGAATTTAGCTGTCCTGGGGTGCTCATCTGGGGTGGGAAGGACTGTTTTTGTCGACTACTGTCTGAGTGCAGACCTGGGAGCTGGCTGTGCTGATCTCTCAGAACTGCTGGGAAACACACAAAAATCCCAGCCCTTGGTCTTCTAGTACTGCTTGGTTCTGATCTAAAGTCCCTTCACAGAGCAGACCATGGTGACACAGAGTACTTGGATGATCCTAGCCTTTTCTCAAGGTGTATTTTGAGATTAACTCCATCAAATATGAGCCTCAGGTAGGCAGAGGTCACATTTTTTGTGAGTGTTCTGCAGATGTGTCACTCCTGACTGCTCATGATGGCTGGTGTTCAGTGCTATGCTTGTTCAGGTGTAGTCTCGTAAACAACCACAGTCACAAACACACCTACATTTCAAGGTACAATGTGAGGATAAAGATAAATACTTAATTTACATCTTCTCAAAAATTTATAAAAGCAACTAGTTCATGGCATTTTGACCTTCTAGGTGACATTAAAAAAACATGGTTCTCTCAGTGATTGAGGATTTTCCTTTTTAAACCTGCATCTTCTGTGTCTTGTGCTGATCTTTTCCATGAGTCACTTAATTGCTGCCTCACAGCAAGCTTTGTGGAGTGAGTGGAAGCTGTGCAGCAGTCCTGAAGTCTGTGGATAAGCAGAGGGAGCATGCTGAGATGTTATAATAATAGAGATACCAACTGCTCTGTCAAAAACCTTGGCTTGCCTCTGAGTCAAATATTTCTGCCTCTTTTCAGTACCCCTGGACAAGTCAGGGCCATTGCACTGGGTAAGCAGAATTCCTTTTCAAAGCCTTGCTAGATTTTCATTGCTATTTTTGTACTAGAGAAGTCCTAAAAGGAGTGCTCAGAATTCATTGATTCTATTTTTTTCCTGCAAAACATGTGGAGAGATTTTACTGCATTTCATTATGTTTATTTAGTTAATCATACAGAAGGAAACCCATATTTCTGTCAGGGAGATTTCCAGTTCAGTGGTCCATCTTGGAGAGTAGGAAAGTATAAAAATAGATTTACTGGAATCTATGTGAGTGGCACAAGTATCCACTCCCAGGGAATATATCACATAATGTCATCTTTATAGCAGTTTGTGAGCATCAGACATACTTCAGGCCTCATACATTGTGAAGACAGGGTCATGGTGGGGAGTGGAGAGAGGGTTTATATAGTTTCTGCTACTTTTAAATATTTGAACATCACAATAATAGTAATATAGCTTGCCAGTTTTTTAATATGTTCAAACTATAGTAATTTTTGCTTATGTTCAATGGTGTCCATGAATCAAAGCCAGTTTGTTAATGGCTAGAGTTTGAAAGGGCTAGAGTTTCAGAAATAAAAAAAAGAGGATTTTCAGTAGGCTGAAGAGTCAGCATTCTTTATGGGAACAGTAACTGCGGTGTTTTTTAAAAATTCAATTAATAATGAAATACTGATTTAATTGCAGGAGAAATTTACCATCCTGTGGATATGATGGAATTCATTTCTTATTTCACTTGTTTCTTGGTGATTATGGAGCAAAGAAATAATTTTTCTTTAGTTTTATGAAGAGGCAATTCTTCTTCGATGGACAAGGAAAATTCTTGTCATTTTACATACAGAAGTGCCAGTTTTGGAAGCCATACAAAAGAAAAAGAAGTGGATTATTGGGCTACCAAGTACATAACATATTGCATTGCACACAAATTCTGTTAAAATACAGTTGAATCCTCTTGACTACAGCTGTTCCTCATTTTATTATTATGTTTACTTATTTCAGTTTGTATCATTCACACAATCTACAAATCAGCTGTCTGTAAGAAGATTTTTTTGCATAGGTTTGATGAAGAGAAATACAGAATGAAAAGATAGTATGAGAACAGAATAACCCTGTTATACTCTTTTATGTGGGTGTGGCCAAGTGGTGTTACTTTCGGTTAGGGTCAGGTATGGTTTTTTGTCCTATATCCTTCTGTTACAGATCATGTAGAATTTGTGGGAATTTTGACAAGAACTATTCAGTTGTTCTGTATTAATGTAGATCATCCCTTCTAGATTTGCAGAATTGTTTTAGGCTTTGAAATCTCCGTGTCAGAAGTGCTGTAGGAGCCGTGATAAGATGTTTTTCCTGATGTAACTTCCATTTTTTATACGTTACTGTCTTAAAAACAGCAGGAGAAAAAAAAAATCACTCTCAAGCAAAACAAATTGTCATGCAGCAAGATATATCCTAACCTATCACTTTAAAAAAATGAGGCATATTATTTTTCTTACAAACCAAGGGGCAGCATCAGTCCTACATTAATTTTTGTCACTCCTTCTGCACATGTTTCTATTGTTGTGGCAGTAAATCTTTGCTCTTGTGATCTGTCGTGCTATGGGTTATCTTCTCTAGCTTCTGGGATTTTGAAGCTTATTGTTGTCTCCAGCCATGATTCAGAGAGCGCTGGGGCCTGTGCAGTGAACAGAGCTCTTTCACAACCAGCCAGCTGTGGTGAGGAGGGCAGTACTCAATCCTCCATTATCATGGGCAGGTGAAGAGCAGTAATGATGAATAAGCATTAAACAATCTCTTTTTTTTCCCTCAGCCCTGTAGCGATGGTTTCTTTGTTACCAAAAAGTTCTCAGAGAAAGACATTTCTTTGGCTGACATACCCAGTCCTTCATTTCCAGGCCACTTCACAGCCATTTCTGAGCTGGAGAGTTCCCATACAGTGCACTGCCTTTGCTTGTTGTTTCTTTGAAAGCAGTGACCCTAGATCTGCAGTGCCTAAATGTGCATCTGCTTGATTACAAGAAATATTTCTAAGAGAGATGATTCCCCCACTAGCTGGCTATTTCTGTAGTGGGATTTATTATTTTCATTCCTGACTCCAACAGCCAGGTAACATAAATAGCATTTGCATTTTTTAAATTTAAGACCTTTTTGGAAATCTGAAATTTTGTTCTTCCTTTTTAGACTGACTCTAGAATTGTACTCTTTTTAAAAATAGGTGTAAATCATGTTGAAATTTTTGGGGGACAAAACTTCTCAACATGTTCTGCCGTCAATGAAGTTTTTCTTCCACATTGTTTGGTCTTTAGGTTCCTGTTGATCAGTTGCACATTTTTTGATGATTTATGATGGAAAAAAAAAACCCTACTAAATGGTGTAATATTTTAAAGGCCTTTCTTTTTAGCTGTCTGTGTGGATGTCATTTGTCAACATTTTCTTATCGCTATGGTTAGTGTATACCAGTTATAGAACTGGAGTGGCTAGATCCATGCAAAATCCATGCAAAGCTACCCAGGATGATGCTCATTTGCAACAGACATCCTGTGATTGCTCTGATGCTGTAAGAACCACTTATTCAAAACACAGTCATGGAGTGGAGCTCATTCACCTGAATAAGATGCTATGATGACTCTGGTTCTAGTCAGAAGCAGAGTACATGGTAAATGTACCTCCAGAGGCAGGTCTGCAGGTCTGGGGTTCCCTGTGGGATATCATCTTCAGGCTGGATCATTATGGCAGTTCAGTTCCTACAGTGAAAATCTCGACCTTGCCTAAAAGTTTTGGAACTGCTAATCAGAATGGGATGAGGCAATAAGAGCTGCTCTTGGTTAAACACTGCTGTCCTGCCACTGAAGCTGACAATACACGTTTTTCTCCCCAGGAGTATAATTGGATTGCAGGTTTTTGTAGCAAACTACAAAGCGGTCCAAACTTCCTCTCAATGAATTTCTATAAAGATTTTCATTTCAAACAACAAAAAGAATATAGAACATCAACTAATAAGGCTATGTGGTATGACCTTGCCCATGGAGAGCAGCTGACTGTTGCTGTCCAGGAAGTTTTTTAACAGCAAGCCTTTGAACATCAACGATGCTGAACACAACAGAGCCTCCACAAAACCTGTGAGATCTTTTGTGTACTGAATACTGAAATAGACTGCAGCAGTAGTAGTGCTGTTTTATATAAATGCTAAAGCTACGTATGTTGCCAAATAAAAACTACTCATAGGTTTATAAACACGGCTCTGTAGGAATGTGACAATACTTCTCTGTTAACAGCACTTTTTATTTGATGTTTATTTTCTGTTGACAGATATATCAACTTAAAAGTAGCCATACGGTTCCCAGTTGAATATGAATTTGAGAGGGCTGATGCACATTACTTAGTCTGAAAGTCTAAAATAAGTTACTCTAAAGCTATTTGCTCAGAAGTTGCCAGACTTTACAGGATATCCATAAATAACTTTGTGTGAAACTTGAATCCACTGTCAAAGTTAAGCCATATGCCAATTTCAAGATCTCCAGCACAGGAGCATCAGACATATTCACCACTCCCTAATATTTCTGTGGAGCCCATGGTTGGTAGGAGACTGCAGCTCATGCCTCCTGGGGGTTGAGTCAATGGAGTGATTTCTGTTCAGCACCATAGACTTTTGCTCAGGCACCATCTGTTGGGTTTTTCCCCATGTTGGTAGTAGATATCCGATTGTTTGAAAATAGGATCTTGTCTTACATAATATTATTTTGTATTTAAGAAGCCATTGAAATGGGCAGAGTAGAAGTGATTGTTTGGCTAACAGTCTGAATAAAACAAATAATGCAACATGTTGCATTAATAATACAACATTATTAATTAATCATGAAGGAGTAAACTGATTTCTCAGAGAAAAACGTTTCCTAAACAGAGATAAATCCTTTAGAAGAATTTAGGACTTATGAGAAAAAAGTGTTGGGAATCTAAGAAAAGGGGATGAAAGGACAGAAAGCCCTCTTTCCTTCTTTCCCCCATTTATTTTGTTCAGAGGGCCACGATGAATCACATGCCTCTTGCGACTTGCAGGAATGATCTTACTGTCCAGATGGCTTAAAGAGAGCTTCACTAGGAAAGAAAATAATCAATAGGATGAGATATTAAAAGGGAACTTTTCCCCTTCTTACTCCAGGCAGCACTGTCAACTCTCTATTGAATTTATGATCTACAGGAAATTAAACATTGACAGCATCACCCACAAAGATAAGCATATATTGCTTAGGGTTAATGACTTGCTGAATTTTCTAAATCAAGCTATGTATACATTAGTACCTCAGATTTTTATCAAGTGACTGTTGGCAAGTAACCATGGATAATGATAGCAAACGAAAATTCCTTTTATAAATGACAGAGTCGTGCTGTTGCATTTTAAGCTCTGGCTTTCCAAATATCTGCCTACTCTCTTGGCAAAACTCATTTACATGTGTGCAGTATTTTGTTTGAATAACATAATTGTTGTGTCATCCACTCTTGCACACACTTATGGAGCCCTAGAAAAAGAATTAGAGATTCTAAAGCAGTTTGCAGTCCAGCTGATTTGGAAACATGGACCCATGGTAGACTCCAAATTCATAATTAAACATCTAAATTAATGGCTTTATTTTTAAAAATGCTGGGCTCTCAGGAATCCCTTTATTTGCTTGAGATATACTGATCTTAAAATTAGGCTCCAGCTCAAGTTATCTGCAGCTGTAATCAAGAATTTTTCTTAACTTTCCATCTTCCCCAGAGCTGCAGCCTCCTTTGGGCCAGAGGCATAAACAGATTGATTGAGCCCAGGACTTTCTGTTTTGCTTCTGTTTTAAATCCCATCATAGGGGCAGGCTAGTGGCAGGTCTGTATGCTTTTCCTTTCAGCAATATCAAAGACCAGTTGCCTTTCCAGACTTGCCTCGTTGACCTGCTGGAGGGAGCTCCTTGATCACCAGGGCGCGATGTCCTTTGTGAAAGCTCCGCCACGAGACTGGTGATGATCAGTGGGAGCTGGCTGATAAGGAAAGGGCTGTGTGATACATGCACAAACAGAGAGCACTGCTACTGTTGACATTTAGGTTATCTCTTTGGGAAAAAAGAGGGAGAGAAGCTCCATGCAAAATGTTCTGAATTGTCTGGAGGAGCCTGTGTATTTCCACTGGCCACAGCAGGAACCTAATTTGTCAATCTAAACTAGATATCTGAAATTCCTGCAGCAGTTCTCCAGTGTGGCAGAATCAGAGTTGCTGTGGATACTGTTTTCTTACTGTTTCCTGTACATTACCTATGTGATCTATTCATTTTTCACTAAAATTGAAGGAGGCAGTTGCAAAACAGGTTTATTTTTTGTTTTAATGATGAAAGAGAGAGGCAGAAAAAAACCCAGTTTTGCCGAAATTGCAGAAAGAATTTTCAGAGCATAGAACATTTCCTTTGGGATGCATAATGATGGTACATGCATCTCCTTTAACTTTTCTTCCTTTGAAGGCCTCTATTTGGGCACTGGTCAGACACAACTGTCCCTTGCTTGTCTGAGCTGAAAAGATTAAAGCATGGATTGGTGTGCTTTATTGGCACTGGGGGGGGATTTTTTTGTTTTGTTGGTTTTTTTTTTAAACTCTATTACTTGAAGCCTCCGGGGTTGACACAATTGTAAGAGGAATAAAATCCAGGACAAGTATATAGCATGTCTGATAATCCAGAGCACTGGTACAGGATTACCAGAGAAAGAAAAAAAAACAACACCCAAAACATAAACATGGTGTTTGAGTAAAATTTCCTTGGAAATTGCACAAAAAAGGGAGAATTTTTGCAATAAACCTTTCCCTCTCCTGCTGCTTTCTATTCAAGGCATTTTGTGGCTTTATCTGTTAAAAAAAAAAAAAGTCAAAATGAGGTGGCAGATCAAATACAGTTGGTTCAGACAAGAAATAGACCTTTCCCTTGTATGCTTCCCCCTCTCCACCACGCTCATCCTCTCAAAGTCCTATCAGTCAAAGCCACGGTCAACAAAATAACTCAGATATGGGATTAAGTAGAAGAAACATTCTTTGTTCCTGCTTTGAAGGGTGCTGAAGGTTTGTTATGAAGGTCAAATGCCATGACTCTGACACAGGCACAAGTTCCATGGTAGTAATATCTCTTCCCAGATATTAACCATGTTGAAACCATTTTGGTTTATCAGTTAGAGGAAAAGCCAAAGTAATTCACTTTTCCCAAGGAAGAATATTGGTCTGATCCCCTCGTATGTACCTACATGTTAGTGAGCTTTTAAAGAAAGTTGGCATAATTTCAAGACTGCAATTTTTCACCATCACCAATAGGGCACTTTGGCTTTAAGTGAAGAGCAGATTATGAGCAAAAACATGAATAATTGGTCATGTGGCAGAGTCAAAGTATGTAGTAGTAGAAAAATCAATACTTTACCACAGTAGCATTTTTGGAGGCAGTTTAGACTTCACCAGTCTTCAAGAAGAATTGAGCATTTATGGAAATATGGCCATCAGAGTAAGAATAGTACTAACAAGAAAAATATTGATAGTAATGCAAGTTCTCCTATTTCAGACTTTGACTGTTTTCTCTTTGGTTTTTGAACAGGCTAAATAAGTATATTTTATTTAGAGGCCATTATGGCAGCTTCTTTCTTAAGAAAACAAAAGTACATATCTGCTGGATCAACATTAGTCATGTTTCATATTAAACCTAGAATCCATTTAGAGAGACTGAGATTGATGTACCACTCTGATGCCTCAAAGTAATGAGACTCAATTTCAGTCTCAGAGAAAAATCCCGAGAATGTAGAGGGGAGAAGAGGGTCTTTCACTGAGTTGTGGAAAAGCTGCTGTCTTTACTTTCTGTCCCCATGGTGTTAGGGCTCCTCTTGCTTCTGAGCAGTGCCTGTGGTAGGCCTCCATTTTGCATGCTGCAGACTTCAGGGAAACGCTTTCCTTCAGAACACATACCTTGTTGGAGAGAGAAGTGGTTTCTGTATTTTTGGTAGCTGCATGCGACAGCCTAATCACTTGGAAACGGTACATGTTGAATCTTGGATGACCAAGTTATGAAACACACTAGTTTCATAACTTGTGTGTTTCATAACTTCGTCACACTAGACAGAGAAAAATGCTGTATTGTACTTGAATGTATAATTAAGGGAAAAAAAAAAAAAGGGTGTTTCAGAAAGAATTCAAAGAAGATTTTCCAGATGTTCAGGATCAACTTTTCAGATAGGTGGGTGATCACTGAGTTTTCACAGTCTAGGTCTATGGAAGATCAACATCTAAAAATTTGTTTGTAGAGAAATTTCAAGATGCAGCCAGTCAGACTGTATGGATGTGTTAAGTACCTACAGAAGCTGGAATGCCCATAAGGAGAATCCAAAAGTACAATAGTCACAGAATTTAGACCAAGCTAGGTATATAAGTACTGCTAAAAATTCTAGCATGTACCTACATGCTTCTTTTGGCAGGAATAAATGCCTCTTAAAATCATTCCAGAAACTTTTTCGTCCTAAACATATGTGTGAGAGAGAAAGAGAAAATGGCTTGATACTTTAAATTTGCAAAGATTAAGAACAAAGAGAAAGATCACAATGCAGGAGGAAAATGGGATCACCTTAAGGGGTGAAGTAATATCAGTAGAATGGAATTTTACATTGAGAATTGGAAGGTTATGCATTTAGGGCCTCATAAAAAGCTCTGATTTTTTCCAAAAGAGATATTAGGCTAAGTGGCCGGAAGCTGTTTTCTATGGAGCTACTTAAAGATCCTGGCTTCTTATTCTAGCAAAACAAAGACTAAGAGCAGACAGAATTATTCTCTGTTATAACACTAAGTAGGTAAACATTTGAGATGATTTGAGATCTAAGGGACTGCATTGGCACAAAGAAAAAGTGGGCACAAGCAGGAAACAAATGAAAAGGTTTTTAGCTATTACAAGAATGGGTTTCTGCAAAAGCTTTTCAATCTGAGCAGGAAAAAACCCAGTAAGTTCTAACATGAAGATTATGGTGTTTGTAAAAGGCCTGTTCTGGTGTTACTGGGCAGAACTGATGTCCTAGTAGAGGAGAAGATCTTCAATTTGTAATTCTTGAGGACTTTTTAATACTTTACATATTGTACTATAGTCTTTAAAGTGTTTAAATAATACCAATTCTTAGCAAAGTTCTCCTTAAACACTACACATCTTAATATATTTTTTTTAAATGGTCGATTTTTCCTGATGGGGATTGTTGTTCATTTTGTTGTTGTTGTTGTTGTTATTATCATTATTATTATTATTATTATTATTATTATTATTATTATTATTATTAT
>JAHLSL010000056.1:5328838-5374685 GCA_025920805.1 Petroica traversi
CCTTCCTTCCTTCCTTCCTTCCTTCCTTCCTTCCTTCCTTCCTTCCTCCTTTCCTCCCTTTCTCCCTTCCTCCCGTCCTCCCTTCCTCCCCTCCTCCCTTCCTCCCTCCCTTCCTCACTCCCTTCCTCATGCCTGGGAGGCTCGTGCTGATGGGTGATGAATTACAAACATATGTAAGAGATTATTTTTACCAAATCACCTCATCTCTTCATATATTACCAGTTTATCTTCCTCAGCACTAATTTGAGTGTTCAGGACCTTGGAATCTTTTCAGATCACTGATTTTGTTTTCAAAATAGCAAGCAGTCTAGCACGGTGTTGTTTCTTTTTATTTAACCCACAGTCGCTGTATCTACATTCAACAGCTACCAGTAAGCACCATTTGCAAATGATCTTCTGTCTGGAAGTGAGGCAGGTTGGGCTGGCAGCACACCCTGCACAGCTGGAAGCCCAACAGCACAGCTGCTCCCAAACAACTCACTTCCTGAATTAGTCAGCATCTTCCCATCCTCATTCAGCACTCCACCTCATTGATTTCAAATCGTCAGTATCTCTCCAGAAACACCCCACTAGGGGATTTCCTGCACTTAGATAGGAAACTCATTGTGTTAAAAATCTTTGCCATGTTGTAGCCCTGATTTCTAAGCACGCTTCTCCAATGATCTCACCAAGAGGGTCTGCTGTAAGCCAAGGGCGTGTCTGGCTCTTTAGCAGTTAGGTTTCTTTAAGTAAGAGCAATCTCTGTTGCAGTCACAGGAATGCTTCCACACTGAAGGAATAAACATGTTTTCTATTTTGAGCCTGGATTTGAATTGCCATCTTGCCCATCTTGAAATCAAAGTTTTAAAAACTCCTTATTTCTTATTGCCTGCCTAACACATTAGAGTGTAACTGGGACAAGCACTGAAATGCAAAAGCTTGGGAAAAGGAGATGGTGTTTTGTTTCTCAGAGCAACTGCAAGTGCAGTGCTGAGAAATAGCTCTGTGTCCCACCCTTAATCTCGGGAGACAGTACTGCAGCTCTGTGTCATGGAGTCCTGCATGCATCAGATAATTATTTTACTTTGCTGAGTCTTTATGGCCCACTATAAATACACATGTGAACAAAATAGTGCGTTCATGGGAACAAAACAGTGCGTATTCAGTGTTCTCTTTCACCACCCTGGCACTCTGCACATACGCCAAGTACCCTGGAGGCACAGAAAACAAAATTTAGCTCTGGACATTTGTTCCCTGGCCAAACAAGGGGAATTAAGTGCTTTACTAGAGACACATGCTTTCAAAAGGAACAATCATAAAGGGAGCACGTAGTTTTATATAGATGATGGCATGAAGCACTTCCAGCAGGATGTGTGAGATCCAGTGCAGTTCCTGAGAGAAAAGGGTACAGCATACGGCAGCATATTGATGGAGAGGCAAGCAATCTGTTTGCAGCCTTATCTCAGCCTCAGCTCCTTATCAGGCAACCTTTTATAGACATGCCGATCCTGCAGAGAAAGGCATCATTAGTAGCTGTAATTGCTTCCTGTGCTGGAGTGGACCATTTCAAGAAATACTGTATAGCAAATATGAATATCAGAGCTGCATCTGAAGAAGAATGGTGACAACCAGAGGCATCCTTTTCTGTGGGCAGACTGTGATTTTATGTTCAGATTATGGAAAAATCAGTTATGTTCTGGAACATATCAGAGCATGTATAGAGCAGTGCATACTAAGGTAACTATTAGGCAAGACAGAAAGGGTCAAAACTGACTATCTGTGGTTTGCATTTGTAAATTTACTGGGAAGTCTTGTTCCACCAATGTTTTACTCTGTGTTTTTCCCCTTTTTTCATTTTTACTTTACTTTGGTGTTGTTTTGTTTGTATTCCCTTTCCAGTAGCCCTGAAACTCTACTTAAATATTGTGAATAAAATTAATGGGTATTGGAATTTGCTGTTCAACCAGTTTCCTGGCACCATTTTTTCTTTTTCCAAGTTATGTTTCTTGACTGGGTTAGCAAAAATTTTAAGCCAAATTTGCTTGGTTGAGATGTGGTTTAAAAATAAGCAGTATCTAAATTGTCTATTGGATAAACTGTCTGTTCTGTTTTACACAGTTTTTCAGATTGTAATATTTACTCACAGGTATAATTTTAGATAACCACACAAACACAGTGGTAATTATAATAAGCAAGCACTTCCTTAGGAGTTTCAGTGATAATTTTCCTCATTTCTGTCAGTTAGCAAAATGCTATATATATGTATTAAATAAACCAGTGTAAGATCTAATAAGTCTTTAATGAATGTCTTCAAAAAGCATCTAGATTAGTCCTGGTAAGTGTGCTCTAGGTGGCCCTGCTTGATCAGGGAGTTAGACAATATGACCTCTAGAGGTCCCTTTCCACCTCTGTGGGAGTTTGTGAATCTGCAATGCTGTAAAATAATTCCCTTTATTCATTGCTGAGCATATCACCACTTTACATCTAAAATGCTCTGACCTTCTAAAGTGTTTATTGCATACTGTTGAAATATAAGGATGGTTTGATTGGAGTTTCTTAAATATTAAAAATACTACATTATCTTATTTTAAATAGACAGCATAGATGTCTTCACTTCCTAAGCATCTGATGCTGATCTCAATCACTCCAGCATAGCTCAGGAGTAAGGGACTAATTTCTAGGATTGTAATAGCCTGTAAGCTGAAAGGTGATATAATATCTTGCCTTCTATGCATGATTTTTCCTGTGTCATGATTAAAAAAAATAATTCAGTAAATCATGTAAGTCCCCACAATGGCATTTTTTTCAGGTTTTCCAGCCTGCCTTCAAAGTGAGGAAGACTGGTGTCCTTTTTTTGCCTCATTTTGGGAGTCTGTTGTATAAAACAAGCAGATTATGCCTATAATCTTGGGTGGATTTTTAGTGTTTTTACCTAGCTACTCACAGGTGGAAAAATTTGATTTCAGGTGAGCAGCTTTGCCTGTAAGGAAGAGCTTGATTGGTGTGAAGACCTGAGTATGTTTGTACTATATATTTTAGTGATGTGCAGAAATGTTAAAGGAAAATATCTAAATATCTAGCTTCATTGATCAATGCAGTCTTGTCACAAAAACCACAGAGCTCAGGGTCATAACTCCATTTTCAGCATTTGTGGAGTTTCTGCTGCTCAGTACAAATTCTTCTGATGCCCAAAAAACACATTTAAAGCAAAAGTGTAGCTGCACCAGATCTTGTTTTAGAAGTCAGTGTCACAACTGCTGACACCATTCCCCAAAGGGAGAGCAGCTGACAGCCTTTCAAGGAACCTCTCCAAATACACTGATTTGAGAAGAGAGAGCCCTTTCCTGCAGCTCTCTGTGTCCATAGAGTGGGGGAGTGGTCTACTCATAAATCTAATCCTAGTGTGATGATTTTAGCATTATAAATTAAACTTTTGCTGCTTCAACGGTCCATGGAACTGCATCTAGGCAAAAAAGAAGGCATTTTAGAGTGTGTCATGAAAATCAAGGAAGATAAATATTTATGTTCTGGTCTTGTGAGTCAGAGTTGGATTTTGGCAGGAGGTTTCAGAATATGGTGGGTATGATGGCAGTAGAGTAAGTGTGACTTTCAGCTGAGGAGAATTTAACACTGGGTTGGTGGCTGACAATGAGATGGAAGTGTTGGTTTTCACTTACCCTTTTATCACAAAAGCAATGCAAGGACACATTTCCCAGAGTGTGCCAAGCTGGGCCCTCATTAGAGGGCAAAAAGAGAACAATTCAGCAGTAAAATATACTGGTCAGGACAGGACAGGAGTACAGAGAGGTGAGAGTATTTATAGAAGCCGTAGATTATCATCCCTGGTTCATCTCAGGGTCCAGCTGTGTCACTGGGGTAGCCATGTGCTTCTGAAGCCAGGCTGGCAGTATAACTGCATGGCAGAAAGACAACATTGTGCTGAACCTGCTGCTCTTTCTGCACAAACCTTCCTAAAATAAGAGTTTCCCCAAATTGCCAGAGTATTTGGAGATAGCAGCTTTGTGTCTGTTAGCCATCAATCAATACCAATATTCAATGGGATGCCAAGTCCCTGATTTTTCTGACATTTACGTGTCCCATCACACTTATTCTGTGGTCTTCTCCAGTCATTGCTTCAAGTTTTGGATATATATGCTTACTTTATAGATAATGTTTACATTTTATTATATCAGTCATTGCAAACCTCTAAGCTGAAGGCAAATTTCAGTCTAGCCAACTTGACATCGCCTGATACAAAGGTTTCACATCACTTCTTCAGTATGAGCAAATGTAAATTCAAATCCTGGCTCCAAATTTATAAGTTCTGAAATATCTGAGATCCAGAAATTTCACCTGGGGCTTGGTTTTCCACTTTCATTTTGTGGTTCTTTACGTAAGCAACAAGTGATCTTTCAGATCATATGTGAGGCTTAGTGGTACAAGCTGGATCGTAGTCCTAGGGGAACAGAAGAACCATGGGGCCATGTGCCACCATTTTTGTTTCCTAAGCTGCTCCCTTGACCAGGACTGAGTCTCCTTTCTGTGCATTCCCATCTTAAGCCTTTAAGGGAAATGACCTATCATTTCTTTGGCAGCTGCATTAAAATAAGACCTTACTGTCTATCTGTTATGTGAACGGATTAGTTAAATGGGAGCAATAGAGAGCTCAGCAAACTCCTTGGATAAAAAGAGAGAGCTCTTCATAACTTGAGTCAGCAGTGTTCCTCTTCACCCCAGCAGTGCCTCCTGTTTCTATTCCCTCTGTTTCAGCATAACATTTAATGCAGTGCTACAGGGAGAGGCATGCCCTTGTTCCTTTTCATGCCATTAAGTCAATACCTTTAGAAATAGTACTGGATTATCTGTGAGATTTCAGGGTGATGTGAAATCTGTGCCTTCAAATGCTGTGCCTCCAAATTTCCTGTGGTAAAACAGTAGGATTTCAGTTGATTCAAAGTCCTAATTGTTTGTGGGTGACACTCAAATATTTTACTTGGATGTGGAGGTAAAATATCAGGCACTTCCAGTCTTGAGTGCTGTTGTAAACAATAGCTCTTGTGCTCATCAGCAATACACTGCAAGTGCACTTCTCCTTCCTTACATTTCCAAATCACTTTAAGAACTATCCTGCAAATTCTATGTGCTTTGAATCCATTCTGGCAGGTCACAGTTTGTGAGAACATGGGAAAATTAATTTCTTGACCAAGGAGGAGAAGAGGAGGAGCCTTAACTATCTCAGTCCTACCAATAATTCCACATTTACTAAAATGGTAAGCTTAGGAATAGATGGATTTAGATATATTAGGATATTAGGACTTAGATATATTGGAAAGTATTGGAGCATCAAGCCTGAACAAGCACTTAAGAGGCCACAGAATTGTCATGAGGAGGGTTCTGTTAATGCTTCTTCTCATTTGTCAGCAGCCTCTCTAGACGTGAGGGTATCCCAAGCATTTGTTGATGAGAGGAGGAATGGAAAGGAGATCAACTGTTGGACCAGGGCCCCTGACCATTTCCATTAGGACTGAGCTGGGTTTAGTATGCTAAGTACTAATAGAAGTCATTTCCTTAGTGAATGATTTTAGGGGGGCATTTGGGGTAGTCCCTTTTTCTGGGAGTGCGTTAGTGACAGTTGTGCAATGTATTTTAAATACGCACAATGGCAAATTGGACTACTTCTGCAGAAGATGGAATGAGGTATAAAATTGTTTAAGAGGAGATGTCTGTTCCTTTTTATTATTTTTCTTTTCTTATTGCTCCCTCTTTTACCTTTTATGTGCCATTTCCATATGGATTTAATCCTGTTCCACATCCATTAACCACTAGTACTGCATTAATGTGAACTGGTCATATAAGATCCTCCCTGGAGTATGGTCCTAGCTCCCACGGCATGGATAACTAAAGCAACTTGGTTTCCCATGGCTTCTCTCCTTCACTCCTAATGTATTTACCCACCTGCCTACTTTTCTGAATGAGTTTTATCACTGGTTATATTAATGCTAATCCTGAATAGTGACTGGATTTGCAGATATGAAGTATTGAAAATTGACCTTTAAAAGCTCAACACCAATGGAAAAACCTTGCTGAGAGTGGTCTGTTCTTAAGAGTTTTAATGCAGCACTATCTAATGATTTAAAATTAACTGAATATCAAAAAGAAACATACTACCAATAACTATGTATTTAAATGATCTTCAGAATACTTTTTTCCTCTCTTAAGTGATTTGTTAATACTACTAAATTGTTTTGGTAACTTTGCAGCCCACACTTTATTTGGCAGTCTTACTTTGTGAATATAACTGTAATACTTCAGCTTGAATACTTTTTTTAATGTTATGAAAACAAAGTATTTGTTTTTCCTTTTATATTGCTCTACAGAATGCAATATAATATTTCCTCGGTATTCATATTGAAATTGTCAGATGTGCACGTGCACTGTCAAAATCATTGTAGAATGTTAAATAAATTGTGACATCTGTGAGCAGCCTAGAATGACAAAAAAGGATGACTCTGTGGGGAATAAATGTAATAGCATGATGGATAGCCAAGGAAACACATGAAATAATTTTCAAACATACCTGGTTTTCCTCCTTTTCCAAGCCATACTCTCTTAGCTGTCAAAATGAGCTTGTCTATTTTAGGTATTGCATTTTTGTGAATGTGTGTACAGAGAAAATTGGTTCCACTCAGGAAGGAGTTCTTCCTTTCAAAAAATTTATACTTTTAGAGAAGGGAAAATATTTAATAAGGCATTGTTTGTGTAAATATGCACTTTTCTCAGGATCACCATAGCCTGGGGTGGATATATGTAGCCAGTTTTCATCTTCACTTTAGAGGAGATTGCAGCAGCTCCGTCTGCCAAAGACAACAGCATGGTCAGGGAGTGACCATGGGGACAGGGATGGATGTGACCTGTGGCTGGCTGGTCCTCTGCAGGTCTCAGTCATGCAGCTGCCTGGGGGGTGTTCATTGCTGCCCCGGGCTGACCAGCACAACAGGATCCTGCTGGAAAGCACTGTGGGACTCTCAACAAAAGGTCCCCGGAGGCCCTGAGATAAAAGAGGAGCTGGTTCCATCCTCTAGCAGCTCTCTAGAGACAACTGTTACCCTTTAATGGGACTTAATTCAAATGGATAAGGCTTACATGCATGTGTAGAGTAATGTCCATCATGAAAAAAAAACCTCAGGCAATTCTGCAAGTTTTATTCAACAGAAAATTTTAATTTGGGACTTGTTGTGGTCCAAATCCAATGAAGAAACTCTTTTGTACAGTCCAGCCTTCTAGCAGGGTTTTCCTTATAGACGAACCCAGGGGAAAGCTAAAATGAAAGCAATTCTAGCAGGTGTTTTTTATAAGGGTGTTTACTACTAAACTAAAAAAATCTAATGTGTATTTTAGCAGCTACTGTATTAAAGTTGCTTAATCTATGAATCACATTCTGGACAGGATTCTTCTTTACCAAAATATTTAGTTGAATAGGTTACCTGTTACATTTCCATATTGTAAAATTCATCACGTACCTACAGTAGGGGACAATACTGGTTATTCATATTTACTTTCATACATACATACTTGTTTAACTTTCCCTAAGTTGTATGTAGTGCATCTGTTACTGCATCAGGGACATGTTTCTCTGTTGTTCATTGTCCTAAAATAAATGTTGAAATATTGTCAAAAGGAATGAGATGGGTAAATTCCATTTTTTTTCATGCAGGGGAAATGATAATTTAATCTTCTAAAACCATCAACTCATATTGTTCCATGGAAACAAAATCTTAACAAGGGCCAGAGGGTTCTACTAGGAATTTTAATACCAAAGAAAGTTAATTTCCCTCTTTTACTTTTTTTTTTTTTGGAGCAGGGGAGAGGGGACTGAGGTGGAGGGGTGGAAGAGGAGGACAAGGAGGAGGGGGGCTTGGTTACATCTAAATGTGGTACGTTCTTATTGCAAACAAAGGACAGGCAAAAGAGCGTGACGTTGAAGAGATAAAAGTAAAATAAATTGCTTTTAGTCTGAAGCCATGATCTCATATGCAGAGGTGGGAACATTTTCTCTTTTTAAATATGCAGAGTGAATGACTGGAGGCTAATAGTAATAATTATTAAAAATTCCATTGTGTTCTAACCTCTGCAATCATTACACTCTTACAGATGAAATTCCAGGCACTGAAGTCAATCACTAAATGCTTTGAATAGGGCAAAATTATTCCCAGGGAGTTGTTTGATCTCTAGCACCACTTTCTTCTCTGATACGGTATCTAGATCAAATTATTACTTATAATGTCTAGTTAATGCTATGAAAACCTATGCTAATGCTATGAAAGGTTTCAAACAGCACTAGTGTACTTAGTAACCAAGAATGTGGCCTTGGATATTTTTACATGAGTGGTAGAAGTCTGATATTTTCAGACAGGTATTGATCAGACAGAATATGGGTCATTCTTGTGGGAAGCTGTGGAAGAATTGTCTCCACCAATCAAAGCTTCATGCAGCAGACTGTTTGTTAAGGTTACAGTAAGCGATTTTTTATTTCCTTTTATGAAAATGATTCCTGCTGTCACAAGGTCAGGTCCTTTGCAGTGCCATCTGCAATATATTCAGCATTCCTTGTAGTCACTGAAAGGTCTTTCTCAGCCCATTGCACCTAAGGAAAAGAAAAGCTTTTTGAGCTGAAGTTTAAGCACGGCTTGGGAACCTCTGTTTGAAATACTTACATTTGATTCATTCAGCTCATGAATTACAGTTCTTGTTTTATCTTTGCCTGTAAGACTTTTCAGATGCATAACAGCAGTTCCAGCGTTGTAGAACTGAAGATAGATGACATATAGGAAAAAAATTATAATTTTATATATACCAGAAGGCAAAAGAAGATTTGACTTGGAGATGTTCTCAATCAGATCTGAAGAGCAAAGTAAATGCAGAGGATCAGCAGTATAAAGAAGTAATGAATAGCAAATTACACGTAGTTGTCATAAAACAATGTTTAAGCTCTTCTTCTGGCTGAAATAGGATCGTGTGGCTTAGTAAATGAAAATGCAGAATAATATCATTAATTTATATGCCATTTTTCAAATTTCTATCACACTCATTGCTTTACATTGCTCAGTGTGTGCTTACAAGTTTGCTCAAATTCAGCCACCTTACAGACAGGCAGTAGGCAACAGTTTCATAGCGTACTGCAAAACAGTGGGATGGAGGAGGAATTTTGCCAAAGATGTTGACATAAACCTCTCAAGAAAAATGCTGCAGAGCAAGCAAGGAATGCAGTTTTTAATACATATGGATGCATTCACACATGGGCAGGCTCTGTGTAATCTATTTCATCTGTAGTAGGCTGGTAGGATGAAAAGCTATGATTTTATTGATTCTAGGCATCTCAGTCCTGACGCATACAATCCTTACATCTTCCATGTGGTGAAGCAGAAGCTTTACAGAAAACTACTTTTAGGGCAAAGAGATTTTTAAAGGTTGGGAATATGTAACCTGGAAGGCTTAAATTTAGATATGAAACTGTCATAGCTGGATATGGAAGAATAACCTGCAGACAAAAACAGTGTTCACAGCCTGGCATTTCAAATGTACCACAGTGCTTGTCATTTCTTCAAAATATGGGGCTGTAGCCAAGTGTTGGGTTTAACTGCAGTCACGATATATTATCAGTCTGGAAGTTGATGAAATTTTCACTCAAGTTCTTGAGCAGTTAATAAACTGGTAAGCTGGATTTGCAGTGCATTTTCATGTATTTTTTTAAACTTGCAGATCCTTAAATTTCTTTGCTTTTTCAGCTGAAAATTATGATGGCTTTTATTCACTTCTTTTCCTCTTTTACTGTGTCTCTTATCAGAGAGGAGCAAGGTATTAAAAGAAAGCATAAATGAAGAAGCATCCACTGACATTTCATGTTTTCAGTCATTCAGCTGAAATCTAATAATATAAGAATATTGTCTCGGCCCTTAAAATAAAAATTAGAAAAAGTTTATTTTCATTGAATAGGAATTTAAAATTTTTTTCCCAAGTCCTGCCCACTGTTCCTCAATGGCTCACTGTGAGGCTGGCCTTAGTGCCACAAAAAACTCCATAAAGGCCTTGATTCCTTTCCTGTAATAG
The DNA here is from genome assembly GCA_025920805.1 of Petroica traversi. Classification (NCBI taxonomy): domain Eukaryota; kingdom Metazoa; phylum Chordata; class Aves; order Passeriformes; family Petroicidae; genus Petroica; species Petroica traversi. The sequence goes on from JAHLSL010000056.1 coordinate 5,338,925, forward strand.
GTCATTAAAGACTGAAACATTGATGTGAGAATTGCTAACTGTGTTTATCCTCCACCTGAATTGGGTGTGATGATAGTACATGCATTATGGAAATAAAAGGCTGCCTTAATACATAGGTTGGCATTTGGCCATGGAAATGGCCATAGACATTTGCTGAATATTTGTTTTGGCTTATGGTGGTGGCAGTGGGTGTTGGTATCATTTTGAGTAAGCAAAGGCTGAATATGTAATTCATTTTGTCTGGTTTACTTAATCTCTGATGAATCAACAATGACTCAGTAGGTTCAGCATGACAGTGACTATTGGAAGTTACTTCAGTGTGCACTTTGACATATGAATCCATACTCAGAGTTGAACAATCACATTTCATATGGATGCTCCACAAAACTGAGAGGTTGTACATAGTCCTGACCTTTTCCAGGTCCATGCAAAAGCCTTCACCAACTTCCTGGGGATTGAGAACTGTCATTGTGTTGTAAATTATGGCGGTTTTAAGGAATTGCTACTAACAAGGCAATTCCAGAATGTATTTTTTAAGATCATTGCCCCTTTAAATATGATGTAGATACTTAAAAGGCTTCACCGGAAAACATAATTTATGGAAAATATTACAATTTTCTTACATTATCAAAACAAATAAAACCACAGGCACTTCTTTTTCTTGGCCTGACTAAAAACCTCATAAGGGAAGCATTCATTTGCATTTGAGAGTGGTAGGTGCAAGATCTTAATTTAGTCACCATTATTTGGTCACATTCTTCTATCTGTAATTTTTTGGGGTGTCAAAGAAATACTTTTTATTGCTTATTGATGACAGCTTAATCACTTCAAGTAGTATTTTTCCTTGTTTTCTAGTGTTCATTCATGTATCATTATAGAAGAGCTGTGAACAGGATAAATTGGGTCATTTAGTTATATTTCCACTTTTTATATTGCCTGTTTTAAAAGAGGCTGCTATAATAATTATATTTCGCTGAATATTCTGATATTGGCAGTGACAACTTAGAGTCTAATTCTGCTGTAGCTGTGTTACTCTAAGGATCATAAGTCAGATGAAATTCAAAGTATTCTGTGCATTTTGCTGGTAATCCATTTCCTGGTTAACAGAAAAAAAAAAAGCATTTTCTCTCTCTGTAAATGCTCACTCAAAAAAGGTGACCATCGTGATTTTAACAATCTGAAATTTTTCCCCTTTGTTGTCTTGCAGTCAATCAGACAGATTGGAAAAGTTTGTACAAATGTTGAACTTTTCCCCACTATTTAAAAATAAGAAATATTGGAAACACCTGTTCTGATTCTTATTTTTAGAATACTCCCTGGAAATCTTAAAGATGTATATCACAAGTTCTCACACTTAAGCTGAGACAAAAGTGTGAAAAAAAATCTCTTGTCCAAATTGTCAATCATTGGAGTTGCAGAATTTTTTAAAGAAACAAAGATTTTTTTTGTGTGTAATGGGAGCAACAAATACTTTTATTAACCCAGATTTTCTTTCCTGTTTTCCATGCTGTCCTTTTTTGATGAGTTACCTTGTCATTGTGGTTTACTGAGGTTAACAATCTTTGATTTTTTAAGTGTAAAAAAGTAGGAAAGCAGAGCTCATTCTTTCTCAAAATAAAAATAAATAAATAAATAAATTCACCTCCTTGATTTGTGCACAAGGCAAAGAAACAGGAAAAAGGGCCAGTCTAGTTCCATTCTCTTTGCTCACTCCCTTTACAGTTAGGTATCCAGAATGACTTTGGATCCTATTTAAAAGGTTTTGCAGAAAACTTCCCTGCCCTCCTCACACATCCAGCCTTGTCATAGTTTAGTATCTGAAAATGTGATGGATTTGGATTTATCATTTGCTTTTTGCCTCCCAGGTAGTGGACACTGCATACTGGTTATGAACTGTACTTTTCTGCACTGGCATCAAATAGAACACAAGAAATAGTCATGAATTGTTCAAAATTAATCACCACTCCTAATAATTCAAATGGGATGATATTTATACTGGATAAATTAGTGGATGTTAAGGCTGTGGATATTAACACAGACTACTATTATCCTATCTATTTTAATTTTTTAAAGTTGATAAGGGAACAGTTAGAAAACAATTTTGGATTAAAAGCAAGATTGAGTATTTGTAATAAATGATAATTTGGGTCTTTTGCTTAGATATGAGGCAGGTAGTGCATAGTCTATTTGACCTGTTTTTGCTAAAATTAGGAAATTAAAAAGCTGAAAATAATAGCTTCATAGTGTTCATTGCCTGATGATTGCTTTAGGTTTATGCAACATGGCACGTATTTCATATGTTTTAGTATCAGAATTAGCTTTTTACCTAGCCACACTTACAGTTTCATCTCTGTAAATAAAACCAGCTCTATAACATGTTCTTCCACCCTTTCCCTTCTTATCCTGCAGCCACAGTTGGATACCAACCAGTTTTTCTCACATACTTTGATCTTGCAGCAGTTTATTCAGATTTTGTGTCCTTTGCTCATTGTTTTCCTGTGTTGTTCATCTTTCAATGGCTCCTTCTTTATGTTTTGCTTTTTAAATAGCATGATTCATCTGTACGTGTCACACCAGTTTACTAAGAATGACATTTTATCTTTGGAGAAAATAAGACTTAGAGAAGTTGTGTGACGCAGAGGTTAAAGGCAGCAAGAGATTTCGGGTCTTAATTTGTACACACTGCCTGTCCACTACTTCTGCTTAGATATTGCATGTTGCTGTAACAACAGCAGTGAAAATCTAGGGTTGAGAGGAAGATTCAGTCCTCTAACCCAGGACTGCATGCCTCTATGTATGATAAAATGTTATGCTATGGAGTTGAATAATTAGGAAGAGGTGCACACTCCCTTAACCTTTAATAGTTTGCAAAAGATTAAATGGAGATATAGAATAAGGGTGGAAGGATGGGGTCAGATTATTTTGGGATGGAAATGGTGTCAGGGTGCATAGAATTTTTTAATTAAAATTACAGACTGATGACACGAGTTGTGGCGGCTCGTAACACAGCCTGTATGTAATGGTCTTCTTCTCCTAACACAGTGGTAGTGCACCTCAGGTAGAAGTGACCACAACCTCTGTGGTGTCATACTGTGTGGTCATTGAGCATAGAAGCAGGAGTCCTGCAGGAAATGCCTTCAGATCACCAGTTGCTATCCTGTTTTGGCTGATACTGGAACCAAAGGCATTTTTCCACCCCCTGAAAAGCAAACAATTGCTGTCTGAGTCCAAATACTCTTCATTATTTAGGTTTGTGTTGTAGTAGAAAAAAAAACCTTTGTGTGTCAGAATATGTTTATGGGTGCTCTCTATGTCTTTAGAGAAAATTCGTTCTTCATTAAATTAGCTATGTCATGTCATTATTCATCAGTTCAGTATCTACCAGCAACTCCAAAATAAGTCAGTGAAGAAGCAGAAGTAATCTATAGCTGGACTGTGTAGAAGAATTTTGGAACTACATTGGATTTTATGTTTTCATGCTTGTAACATTGGAATGATTCCTTTTGTGTGCCAAATTTATTTACAACTAGAATCTACAGCATGATATTGCCCATTTGGGTATTTTGAGACAACCACTCACTAAAAATTATGAGGTAGCTAGAGATGGGATTTATGGTCCACATTCACTCTGTTGGTTAATACATTTTTTCAGAGCTGTTCAATTTATGCAAGCTCCATGTAATATGCTATTTTATTCCATGGCAGGCAGACAAAGAGAAATACTATACTTTTAAGAGAGTGTTTGAGGTATCTACCTTTTTTTTTTTTTTTTTTTTTTTGGTATTAGTTTTATATTATGTCCCATCGTGGACTTTTTAGACTCATCAAGATTTTCAAATGTTACTCTCATGAATCTTAACAAATAATATACTGCAACCAAGAAAAACCAGAACTTCAAAAAAATCATCGTTCAACACTTTGCAGAATGCAGAAAAATGTCTCTGTTTCACTCAAAGTCTAATTACTGTATTGCAGAATTTTGAGACACTAATAAGGATGTATTGAGCTTTTGCATGCCTACTGCCAGTAGGTAATTTATTACTCAATAAATTCTCCCCCGATGATCAGATAGTTAATGGAAAGTGCTCCAGACTTGAAGTAACAACATGTGCTTTCACTGTTAGCCCAATGTTTTAATGTTTGCATTTAAAAGATCAATCAAAATATTTATTAGCACAGTTTCTACAAAAGAATATTCAGATTGATCCTGAATCATTGAAAAATAATGTATTTTACATCAGGCTTAAAAACAGTCCCCCAGACTTTGGTCATGGGCTAGTTTTTCCCCTATTTTTATTTTCAGGCCAGCAATGTTCTTGTTTGGGGTTTTTTCTACGTCTAGGATTTTTTTCTACATCTATTTCTAATGAATATTTAACTTCTTCCTCAGCAACAAAAATCTGAAATTTGTCCTTTATGTATTCCTTCTACACATAAGCTGCTTTGCACAGTACCTCTCTGCAGCTCATCCTCTGTGCCAGCTGCCCTGGCTGTGGGGTCAACTCTTGCATGGTGTTTCAGCAACTGTACTTGTTGCTTGAGTCTGGGGCTGCTGTACAAAGATGTGTGTGACTCCTCTGTGGAGGCAAATGCACAAGGGTGTCATGATATTGAAAACATGGCATTGTACTCCCAGAGTTAGCATTCAGTTTCTATATATTGATAAGAATTGCTTTGCTTTTTTTTTCCCCCTAATAACCTTGAGCTCACAATTTCATTAGCAGAAATACCGCATGGCTACAATTAATTAAATGTTAAATCTTGGATTTCATTAGCCCTTGTTTGCATTGGAAACCTTAAACTGCGTAAAATCAAGAGCACAAATGAAAAGATCTATTTGTTATCCAGTCCTTTCATTAGGACATGGTTACATTTGGCATTAATCTGTTGTCTGCGTTGTGTCTCATCTTGCAACAGGTAGCCCAGGAACAGAAAAGCTGAAGTCTAAAATTGCATTCAGCTGTTAATGGGTATCTTAGCCTACAGCTAAGTTTCCTTATGTATGAGAAGTGTTGGAACTGCACTTGCCACTAAATTACTATGGATATTTCTCATGTATTGTAAAGAAGAATATGTAAGTTTGTGCTATCTGTTGACAGCTGTTCTGAGTCAGCATGCAGTATTGCCAAATTATATGAGGTCCTAGATATTTCCTGAGGAATGTTCCCTCCAGAGAGGGCAGGATCCAGAATATGCACTGACTTGAAGAGTACAACAGCTACAGCATTTCTTTCATTGTGCTACGATCTGCTTGTGGGTGGGCTTTGGACAGCTACTGACCTCCTTTCTACTTCTGAGACATAAATTTAGGCTGTAACTGAAGTATGGTGGCTCCTTCAAAATGACTTCCTGACAACTTCCTGATGACTGGGGACAGAGACCAACGTGGAGGTCCTCCCATACCAGTATGTGAAAGTTTTGCAGACACAAGAGAGGTTTTGCCACATTGTCAAACACAAAGAGCAGTGCATGCTATTTACTTACTCACTGCTGATAATTTTAGATGCTTAATATAACAGGTTTCTAACACCTTGAGCTCTTCTCTACTTTTTAATAGCCATTCTTTACAAAGCTGAGAGGGACCTCATCAACACCTATAAATATCTGAAGGGTGGGTGTCAAGAAGATGGATCCAGGCTTTTCTAGGTGGTGCTAAGCAATAGGACAAGAGGCAATGGGCAGAAACTGATGCACAGAAAATTCCACCTGAACATAAGAAAGAACTTCTTTACTGTGCAGAGGACTGGGCACTGGAACAGGTTGCCCAGAGAGGTTGTGGAGTCTTTCCTCACTGGAGATACTCAAGAAGCATCTTGACACAATCCTGTGCCACGTGCTCTAGGATTACCCTGCTCAAGCAAAGAGGTTGATGACCCACTGTGAACTCTTCCCATCTTACCCATTCTGTGACTCCACGTTTTTTAAGGCATCTCTTCTTTCTAAATGAATTATCAGGAATAAGAGCTTAGAAAAGAAGTGAAATGTTAAAAATTTAGACCATGGCTTCAATGTGGACAAACAAAAAAGACTTAAATGTTTGGGACATGCTGTATTGCCAGACCTATAGGAAGGGTGGGAGTGGGTTTTACAAGGCTTCCCAGGATACCTGAGCACACAACATATTGAAAGTTTGGAGAGATAATAGACCTTGTATAGAAGAGACCTAATATGGCGTATCATTTAGTTTTCTCATATTCTACAGGCACTTGCTTTTAGGATGCCATTTATTTTCTAGGCAGGACTGAGAGACAGAAGGGTTCTAATTCATTCCTTGGAAAGAAGAGCTACTCATGTCTGGATATTAACAGTCTTTTATTTCATTAGGGTGCACCAAGTATCCTGCTGTCTATCTTTTCATTTTCCGGAGTTTTCAACATGCCATTAAAGGTAGTGCCAGTAACACCGGGAACAAAAAGAAAAACAGGGATGAGAACAAAAGAACCCCATTGGTGAAAAATGCAAGAGGAAGTAAATCTTTATTCTCATTGTGTTACAACTCACTGAGTCACTTGTCTTGAAATGAGATCCCTGGATTTGCACTTCACTCTTGGGTCTTGTTCAGTTGAGATGTAAAAGCTTCCCCATCTTGAGTTAATTAAAGAACTGCCATTAATGCAAATTTGTTGAAAATTAGCTTTCATGCTGCATGCACAGGGAAGAAAAAGTTGGCAGATTTGAGTGGCAGAAATCTGTGCATGAATGTGTGTGCCTGTTCAGAGTCCTAAGTCATCTTTGGAATCCAGCTCTTTAGTACATGTGGAACTCATCATCATTCCTGAGATACAGGTCTCTCATGGAGTACTCATTTCAATGAGGTCCTGGGCTGAAGATCCATAAAAGCTGTTTCTTTTCAGACAGGACATCTAATGTCAACTGCAGAAGATGTAACAGTTTGCATTTATTTGCTACTAGTTTCATTTGTCCCTTGTGCAAGGACTTCCATAACTACCTTGGTATTTTCCTAGACTGTATGGGTGGTTTTCCTGCCAGTCATTTCTCACTCCTAGTTTAATTCTTTCATGCTCTGTATTAGAACACAAAGACAGAATTTTCCTGCTACCCCACAATGTGTATTCCTATGTGGATATTTATTCATTCCAGCTCCACGAGAAAGCGTGGTGACCTTACCAGCTCCAGAGCCTTCAGTCACTTAGGGATTCATTTTACAATGAATCCCAGCCATTTACCAAGATGAGTTTACCTCAGAAAATGATGTGAAATCCAAATTATGGTCAAAAAGACTCTCAAATCTCTGTTTGAAAACCAGACCCTATTTCATTATCAGGTTTAAATAGAGGGAAAGAGATTGAGTGAGATGAGGATACACATTTTTAACAACTGGACTGCTTTTTCTTCCGTCCTCCATTGTGTTGCTTTCTAGGGTTTCTCTCCTGGATATATTGTGGGCATTATTTATGTTCACTGTGGGATAGAAATTGCAAGCATACAGCCTACTGTGATGACCTAGATTGTTTTTCTATGCAAGTAAACTTCCAATTCAGGATTATCTGAATGTAAATATGATGCGTCATCTGATCAGAATAATGAAGACTTTGAAAATTCATTTATCTATCAAGTGTTGATAGAAAACCTACACCAGATAAAAATATTTCATCATTTACATTTTAAAGTACTTTCTCTCAGAAAGATTATACTGCTTCAAAAGATTTGCACTTAAGACATCATTTGAGTAAAGTAATGCTGTGCAAAACCTTTGATTTAAAATCAAATTAGAAAAGGAAGCCTTATTTTTTCTCTAAATGAAAGTGTAAGTTAACAATTTTGAGACAGCCTCCCAGATATCAAACTTCTGGTCATGTTGGCAAAATTCTGGGGAGAGCATGCTTTTCTTATTGAACATAGATTACAGGCTTGTAAAAATGTTGTAGTGAAGGTTAATAGTTGGTTTGATAACTGCAGATGTTAACCTTTGCACTGCTGTTTCTGGGCTGGACATGCACCATCCATGCTGCCTGTTAGCACTGACAGCTCTGGTACACACCTCCTCATCTCTGGAAGAGCATTACATTTTCATTTCTTCAGTATAGCCTCTGATCAATGTCACAGCTGCTCTCAGCCCTTGAAAATGCATTCTGTAATGAAGAAAAAGTAATAATTCTGAGAGGAAACATTTCGTCCTGTCAGAGTAGGGGAAGTAGGTTTCAGTGGGTGTACAGTGGAGCCCTTTGTGTGATAACTTGAATGAAAGTGTCCCTCACACAGTCACAACTAGAGGGATGAACTTGCTTTAGACTCCAGAAGCATGAAAGACAAGGAGATGAATGAATTCTTCTGTAAAGTGGACCTGAGAGATCTGACACAGTTCTTCCTGTCTCTCGCACGGAGATACCCAGACCATAGAAAGGGGATTATCACCAGCTCTAACTGGTTCCCTTGCTAACCTTGCTAGGACCTGTGAGCATCAGTGTCCCATGGACCTGAATTCTCCATTGTGCTCAGAGTTGGGAGCTGGATTCCCCTTGGTTTGGTGTTGCCTGATTCTCTGGTGGCTGCCCAAACATCTGTGCTAGCAAATGACTATAAAAGTTATAATTAGAAATAATTTGCCATTATTTTGCATAGATAAATAGTACATTGTTTACTAACTGATGGCAAAAGGCATAATTGGAACAGATCAGTTCTTGCTGGATTTGGACTGGTCGCAGAGAAATCTTTTGCTGTCATTATTCTCAATGTGTCCAGTATGGGTAAATAGGGGATGTTGCATCAAACACGGATACAAAACCAAAGCCAAGTTTTGTTCACTAAGACTTTTATACCAGCTTAGTTCTTGATCATTACATTCATAAGCAATAAAAATAAGGAAAGTAAATTAACGGATTAGAACAAATGAGTAGAATATAATGCTTGAAGTATTGAATTATTTCAAAGGAAGTAGAAGATTAACTATGATGGGTTTATTTTCCTTTTGGAATCAAAAATCAAAATATTCTCTGAACCTTTTAATTAGACAAACAGATTTATGTTTTGTTTGTTGTGGTTTTTTGAGTGGCGTTAGCTACATGGGCATTGAACCACTTTGAAAATTGACAGAAAAAAAAGTATTGAATGGCAAATGCCTTTATTCCTGCTGAATGAGCCAAAAAGAAAATTTTCTTAGATTGTAATGTAGAAATGTTGTACTACTATCTAACCAATAGGATGTATGTCCCAAAGAAGGTAAATATTTAACAAAATGTAAAAGCTTTTTGTTATCATCCTTTGACTAATTTTTTTCTTTACAATAATCTCAGTTGTTCCAGGAATTCTCAGTAGTGCAATATCCATCAGTACCTTTCTGTTAAAACAGATGGCCATACTACTGTAGGTTTCTCTGCAATGTAGCTTAAAGATGCTGACTAATTTTGCAAAACAGTATTTGTTACATATTGCAAGAATAAAAGCCAAATATCGTTCTAATGTGAACTCCTCATGTGGGCCATTGAGACTAATGAAATCATTTTATAAAAACACATTTTTTTTCCCTTTTGCCTTTCTCTCTACAGCAGTTGGCTATCTATGATGCTCATACATTACATTGAAAATTGTATCTTGGAAAAATCACTGAGTCATTTTGCAGGAATATCTTTTTTTTCCTGAGGAGGCCAGTCTTTCATTCTATCTAACAATAAAACAGCACATGTATATGCTCACAGTCTGCCTTGTGTATATAGTATTTTCTATTGAGTCCTTTTTTTTCACTGAATGTGAGTAAATAGTATTTAGTGTCACATAGTTATGAAAAAAATCAGATCCACATACCCTGGTAAAGTTAAGGAAAAGGTTGGATGACAAGAAAAGATGGTAAGAGTTTAAGACTAAATGATGTTGTCAGTTGCTGAGTGTGTTTGGCAGAGTTTGGGAGAAATTTCAGTCAGTATGAATTTGATATGTCCCGTCAGCTTGGTTAGCTCATCTTGTATTTCTTTTTTTGTTTTCTGAGGAGTCAGAATTTCATGATCTGTGCCAGCAGCAAACTGTACTATGTTCAAGCAAATAAATTTCCTCAAAAAGTTAGTAGAAAGCAAAGTGCAACCCATTTGTCAATACTTACTGAAGTCCATGCCAGCAGGTAATGTCTTTCTCAAGCCAGTGGGCTTTTCCTGTTTTTGGAGGTTACCTTCACAAACTGTTAGATACAATTGGTCCAGCTGTAGGTTTTAGTGCTTAAAATGACAAATCTAAGAAGATCACAAGTGGATCAAGCTCTGCTGGATCTTGCTCCGTTAGTGTAACAGGTTATAGCATTCTGTGGGCTGTGCCATCCATCCTCCAGTGGGCCAGGGCCCTGGAGCAGAAATAACAGAAGGGAGCATTTATCAGCTTCTTGACTGCAAATCACAGCCCTGCACATCTACTTTGCTGCCTTTGCATTCATATTCCAGGCTCTCAGCTGGAGCCTCTAAGGAACAGCCAGCTCGCTACAGGAAGATTAACGTCCAGGGAAAGTGGAAAAACAGAAGGTTCAATCAGCTGATGGTTGCATCTTAAATCTCTGTTGTTCATCTCTTCTTGCGACTTTGGTGAAAGACCAAAGACTAAAATAAGCATGGTGCCGAAATTTAGTTGTAAGACTGATGTCCTGTTTCCTTTTTTTTTTACGCCCCCTATTTGTACCTGTTTTTGCTTCTGCACAGGAATGGCTGGCTGAAAGCTTTTGTCTTTGGCTTGTTTGGAGAGAAAACTGAATGCCACAAGAATCTTTTGTGTTTTCCTCATAAATAGTTAGAGGAGTACCATCTTCTTTAAGGCAGCAAAACACCCTTATTAGGGATAACTATGCTGTAATATCCATCCATAGCAATAATTCCCAGAAGCTTGAAAAGTGCATAATAAAGCAACATTAACAGATCTTTTACAATAGAAAATTTGTGTGTCCATCATGCTTTAAGAGAGGAGAATTTAAATAATAATGCTGAATACAGTGACAATGGACATTAATTTTCTCCCACTACCTACCATTCCAAGCATTGTATCCAGCACATACAATTATTATGCAGCAAGTTTTTTACAAAAATCAGATGTTAATAATACAATATGATTTTTCTTAAATATTTCCTTAAATCTTTATCTTACCTAAATGGTATTACTCAATAAATGTATGAGGATCTAAAGATCTGTTCTGGAAGTCTTATGTTAGCCTTCAGATTTGCTGAATTAGCCTGCTTGAGCAAAATGATAATGCAATGATATTTTCACCGACAAATTCACCAAGGACTTTTTTTTTTTTTTTTCATTTTGCAAATACCAGCATGCTGATCTTTGTTCCTGGATGTTGACATCATGACAAGGTTTGTGAAAATGCTGTTTCTAAAATACTGCCATGCTTTGTGACTGAAAAGCTTAAAGGCATATATTCTGCCTTGAGCAAACTCAGAATCTTCAATGGAAAAATCAGTAGATCCCTCACACGTAATTATGGAAAGATTCCTCTAAGAATATAGTCAGATGGGTTTTTTCAAGGAGTCTAAAGGAATTAAGTGCCTTGTTGATATATCTGTATAAAATTATATTGTCAATCAGTATTTTCATCCCCACAGCTGTTGAAGAAGAGAGCAAAGCTCCCCTTTGATGCATTAATGCCCTGCAACTTAAAAAAAAATTTGGGGGAACATATATGTCAGGCAGGCATGGCTGATCAAATTACTGAGTACATGGGCTCTGCATGCATTTTGTCTTTTAAAACTTGCTATTAGGCCAAAAGAACTATGGCCTCTCCTTTTTTATTGTATTTTCAGGGTGAGAGTGAAAGGTGAAGATTGTAAGAGAGAACTTAACTTGGAGTTCAGCAGCCCTTAGATTTGGCAGGGAATGTTTTTCACTCTACTAATATTTTTTAATAGAATGCAAGTCACTAATACTTTGTGTGTGCTGGATTAGTAAGGCAGCCCTGCACAGCTCTGTCAAAACAATCTCTTCTATGTGATTCTCTTGTTTCAGTCCCCTCTCTGTTTCCTCTGATGTTGCCAAGACAGAAATGATGACAATTATGGGGGCGTAGGAAAGGGTAGGTGGAGAAGTAGATAGAAGATTGTGAAAAAACCCAACAAACAGGGATCCTGAGAAGCTTATGTAGTACAAAAATATATTTAGTCCTGAAATTATTTAAACCACCTTGTAAAGCTCAATTTAAAATGTCCCATAATTATTAACATTAATGGGGAATGATGTTTGGCTGATATTCCATCTCTTAGCTGTCCTCTGTTCTTCTCCCCCTCCTACTGATTTTATTACTGACTGTTTGTCTGAAGGTTTTGCAGGTTAGTAGGTGTGGGTGAGACCAGCACTGACAAGTGCATCTAACTGGCCTTTTCATTTTTCCTTCTGAGCACATGTGGGTTATCTGTCACTCTTCCTTGTATTTATACCACTGGCACTGATGAAGATACTGAACTTACTACTTGAAAGCTTTTCCATTTAGGCAAGACTTTTTTTATAAACACTGTAACAACAATGCTGTTTCCTACTAAGAAAATAAGCAAACAGGAGCCTTAGTAATTACAGTAAAACAAATAATCCAAGTACAAATAATAATCCAAAGAAAATTTATATTACTGTGTCCTTCCTCTTTTATGTGACTAGATGGGCAAATTATTTGTTTCTTGTGGTAATCTACATAAGCCAGAAGGCATTTTCCCTTGAGCTCTAGAGTGTACATTTTTCCACCTTTGGGCAGCTCTGTGAAGCAGGCAGGGTGCTGGGGTCCAAACAAAGCAGCCCAATTTATATAGGCAGATTCTTGAGTGTAAGTGGTCTTGTTCCACAGCTACAGCTCAGTTGTTTGAGTTACAGAATACAGCCTGTTCTGTAAATATTTAGAAGGACTACTTGACCGCAATATGTTAATTTTGGTTTATTTTACAGTGTTCAGTCAAAGCTGCTTAAGTTCTCTCCAAATTAATTTTTTTTGCTTTCTACTGGTTGCAGCCACACAGTGCATTATGACAAAATGTGTATATGATTACAAGTAGGCGTTTATTCGAACCTGTATCTATCTACGTAGGCATTCAGAGATTATTGGTAAATTTAAGAATAAAACTTTCTATATTTAATTACTGGTCATATTTAATGACAGCTAATGAGGTTTATTTTTGATGGGGATGTTATAGCTTTGGACTTTTCCATGCATCAGCAAAGTGAATGAGATTAAATCTCCCCACTGAAATAAATGGATATATAAAATTATTTAATCTCTTGTCTAAAGTGCAAAAAGCAGTCTTGTGTTTTGCTTACATCATTTAAATTTTTTTTAAAAAGAAGGAATGCCGAAGGACTTACCTGGCTTATAGCAGTGCATATAGAGACTTTTATTTCACAGAATCACAGTATCATTTAATTGAGACTTGAAGGAGTGTTTTGGGATCATACTGTATCCCCCTCCTGCTCAAGCAGACTCAACTAGAGCAAGCTGACAAGGACCCTGTCTAGTTGGGTTTTGAATATCTCCCCAGAATGAGACCCTGCAACCTCTCTAGGCAATCAATTCCAGCGTTTTTAGCAATTCCCATTGCTAACAATTGTTAAATAATGTAGTACAACATATGGCAAGAGTGAAGATAAGTTTTAAGGGCTTTTTTCCAAACTTAAGAAATAATGTCTTTGAATACATACAAGATCACTTGATGGAAATGAGGAATAAAACCTGCAGATCTCAACCTCACCTTGTTCTCAAAAAACATGTTATAAAGTCTAATAGCTGTTTTATTTCACATTTTCTACATTTCCTGTGGTTTTGAGGCTGGGGTTTTGCTCCTGGCTGGTAGACATAATAGGTCTAAATATTTCTTTGAAAATAAAATGTGGGATTTAGAATAAGAGAGGGTTTGGGTTGTTTTTTTTTTTTAAATCTGTGAGAAGCTTTGGGTTTTTCCCCCTTGTATTTACTTTGAGTTTTTTACATATCATATTTCTTTCACTATGTGAATAAACAATTCTCATGGTATATGCACTATAAAGAGTTCTCTGACAGCAAGCAGTTTTGCATATCCTACAGTTCTTATAGACAAACATCTTGGATGTTTGAGAATTTTACATGGGTACATAAAATTTTCTGGAGTTTTTAATTTCATTAACAGTACCCACAAATATTTTTCTGTGATAGATATATAGGCTATCTATTATTCTTGCCAGAGATAAGGAAATGTAATCTAGTTCAATGATTTTATGTTATTCTTTGTGTCCATATATGAACATGTCAAACTGAAAATTGGTACAAAAATGTACACGGAATTTTGCAGGGTACCAGGTGTCTTGTGTGAGACAAATGGAGCTTTTAGGTGACCCAAGAAGATGTAGGCAGATAGAGATTAAACTCAGAGGGAATTCATTGCCAGCATTATGCAGGCATTCTGAGATTCCAGCGCTAAAGTGCACCTATGCACTAGTCTGAGGTTGTACAAAGCAATATTTCTCAGTGGAAGCAGGAATAAACAGACTCTGCATGCAGCCAAACAATACTAGTGGAAGGCTTGATCTGACACTGGACAGAATGAATTGTAGAGGGAAACTGTGGACTGTGGCTTGTGTTTGGTAGCAGAAATGCCAGTTGCAGGTTATGGGAAAAAATGATCCTGGAAATCTGTGACTGTGACTCTCAGAAGCAGGAAGAGGGGAGACTTCTTGGACATGAGGCTTGTTGAAACAGAAAACCTGGTCAAAACAAAGACAACTATTCATTTTTCTTTTTTTTCTTTCTGCTGTATTCAGAGAAACCGGACTTGTTGACCTTTTAATTTTTTCTCCTTTGTGTGTACGGAACCAGCATTACACTTAAACCAAAATGCTTACTTGAGGAGAAAAAGTGTTATAAAGGCCTCTGTTTTGGGTAATGTACAAGCCAAGAAAGCAATAATGATAGTAACAGTATTTTTGTCTCCACTGCACATCTGTGAGTATCTGTTTTGTCGTCGGATCTGAATAGCCTGCCCTGAATGACATTAGAGTTTTACTGAGGAAAATTAAACCAGTTCTTTCTTCTAGGAGTAAGCCTCTGAGGTGAGGAATGTCTATACAATACCTAATACCTAAGGGCTACATTTGAAAAATTTTGGTTGAAAAACATTATCTTAGAAATAATGTCACTGACTTTAGATGCTGCTCAGTGGTTGTAAGTCAGCTAGCCCTTGGGCCAAGATGGAAATTTTGATGACCCAATATTTATTTGTTTATGGCTTTCAGTTCCTTAAATATATTCTTTAATCTTTCTGAATAATTAGACCTGTGCTAAGCATTGTGCTCCACTTTGAAAGGAATATTATGATATTAACAGAATCTGAAAAAAGATCCAGAGTTCTGTGGTTATTCACTAGCAGCTTGTAGCCCAGCAGATTGGTCAGGAAGGCTTTTTCCACCCTTTGGACTGCAGTGTGAAATGATATGATAAGGTAATATGGCAAAAGACCTCTCTCAAATCCTGCAAGGTTAACCACTGAGAACTGGTCTATTTGAGCATTGGGTCTACTTGGGAAAAACCAAGCAGATTACTTTTTTGTTCAGCAACAGCAGCCAAAACACAGAAATGTCCATTCAGGAGATGTTCTAATCCAGCGGGGCTGGGTTGAGGACAATCTGAAAAGACAGTGTACATTTCTGTTTAGTAGAACTGGTGCTTTGAAAGGCAAATACAGAAAATGAATAGTTCAAGGACAGTGCTTATAAGCCAGGATAACTTTTGTTGTGTTCCTCTGGGGTAGCTGACAACTCAAATTCAGTAGTTTCTTTCCTGTCAGACCATTGTAACAGGGAGCCAAATCAATTCTGCTTTGTTTGAGAACAGTTCTAGGAATGCTTAATCAATATTCACTTCCTCTTTTTGCCTCTCTGCATGGCTAAGTGATTTGTACCTTTGTTCTGTTACGTAGCATTTTTTTGCATACTCGTTTTGTAGTATTTATCACCTGAAAAGTTCATGCCTTAGAAGAACACTTTATTTGATTCACATGGGACTGTCAACAAAAGGTTTTATTTTTCTTCAGAGTGAGATCTAAAGTTTCATTTTATAAAATAACCATGTCAAATTGCAGAGAGAAGAGATGGCCAGTTTACCATTAACTAATTAATTTCAATTTAATTTTTTCCCCTGGAATACAAATGAGAGGAAAAAAATCCCTTCTCTTATAGTACAGTACAGCAAATCTGTCACCTGTATTTTTGTTCATTCTTGGATGGTCTTTAACCTTCAAAATGATATGCCACTGTCTATAATCACATTGGGTAGAAAGCAAGAGGAATACTTAAATAATTGTTAAAAATCTCAGAGAGTTGTGAAAGTGGCACAAAGTGGATTCACTTCCTCCGTTCAAAGTGCAGAGCAATTTAAGCTTTACAGAGCCTGCTGGGTTTAAAGATGAAAAGTTCTTGTGACTCAAGGGTGTGTCAGCTAAAAAATTCCTAAGACTTATTCTATTGTCTTACCTTTGAAGCACTGCACACAGTGAAAACACCTCTTTCTCCTGGAATTAAGTGATATGGTAATGAGACTTTTGGCTCTTGGCCTTTTTGGACTACATGAGGTTGCAAGGCATTGCCTCTCAAGCCTGCCAGGGTCCCTCTGGATGCCACCCCTTCCCATCAGTGTATCAACTGCTTGGTGACACTGGTAAACTTGCTGAGGATACACTCAGTACCACTGCCTATGTTGCCAACAAAGATGTTGAGCAGTGATGTCCCAATGCCTATCCCTGAGGACACCACTCATCACTGGATTCCACTTGGACATCCAGGCATTAACGGCAAGGCTTTGAGGGTGACCATGCAGCAAATTTCTTATCCACTGAATGGCCTGTCTGTCAAATCCCTGTCTTTTAGAAACAGGATGCAATTGGAACAGTGTGATATGCTTTGCACAATTCCAGGTAGATTATGTCAGTTGCTCTTCCCTCATCCACCAATACTTTATTCCCATCAGAGAAGGTCATCAAGTTTTTCAGACTTGACTTGCCCTTAGAGAAGCCATGCAGGCTGTCACAAATCACCTTATTTTCCATGTACCTTGGCATAGTTTTCAGGGAATCTTTTGGAAGTATCAAATTCTGGAGTATCAAAATTTTCAGTTCCCTTTAGTACTGACCATTTTTTTTTCTGTCACATATCAAAGTAAAGATAACATTGAGTTCCTGCAACTTGTTGAACCTCCCTGAAAAGAAAAAAAAAAAGACTCTTCGAGGGCTTCTCTATATATTTCCATCTGTAACATATGCTTATGATGTTTGTGTTAGTATTTACTTGACTGAAAGAATACTGTGGATAAATATATCTGCAGAATGTTGTTATACATTCTTCCAGCATCTAATGTACCATGTATATTTTAAGATTAACTCCAGAAAGTAGAGGAGTACCTAATAGGCATAATTTTACCATCTTCTTTTTTTCCTTTTCCTTTCTTTGGCTTTTGTAAAATTCATTAATGAACTTTGGAGCTGATCTCCTACTAGCAATTCCAAACAGGTAAATCCTAAGTATAAGTCTTGATCCAGTTCATCTTCTTTCAAAGTCAACTTTTCTGAAATGGGATGCTTTTGTTCAGAAAATCTTACTTGTACACTAGTGCGCTTTTCAAATGAATGACTGTCTTGAGATGGAAGGGAAGGATATTATAATGAAAACTGCCTTTGAAATTTCACAATTCCCTGGATTTTGAGGGGTAGAGTTACTCATGCAGAACATTCATTTTATCATTGCTCTTCATGGTGTCTTTCAAACCAAAGTCTTTGCTGGTTTAGCTGCTGCATCAGACTGAGAAATTTATGTGGCAGTAGCAATTCTGTGTTGAAATCCTTTGCAGCATACTTCTTTACCTATATGACTCGGCTATTGATGCTGTCAATATGGTAGCTTGATACATGGCATTTCTTATGAATAGCTATTTTCTAAGATTGTATTTCTGTCTAAAGTCAGTATATCACTTCTTGAAGGGAGCAGTTTAGTTATACACCAGAAGAGAAACACTAAAAATTTTTGAAAGCCAGGTTCTTTGCTAAATCGGAATAATGCAGTTCTTTTCCATAAATCTTTAGATGCCACTTAAAACCTGTGTTCTGAAGTAGGCCAGCTGTAGTCTATTCTCTAGCTAGTGTCACTACAGGTATTTACCCTCACAAATTTTCAGGTCTTGGTCATAGGCAATTTTATTTTCTACAAGATCAGAAAACCAGACACTGTTCTTGTTGTGAATCCCATAGAAAATTATGTACTGACAAAGTCCAGAGAATTATTTTCTTTTTCCCAAGGAGAATTTTTTCATTCAAGTAAGTAGTATATCTTATGGACTTTCAGGTATTATTTGTTTGCCTTATCATGGGAGGTTTTCAAAGGCAGAAGGATGAATTAAACCTTCTGATTTTCACTGAGATGATGTATCCAGTGAACAGGCTCCTGAGTTTCTTCTAGGTCTTTGAAAACGTCCCACATGATTCCTTTCAGTTTTTGTACATCCATTCCCATGTCTCTGCTGCTTTTCAAGCCTCTACAGAAACACTCATGCGAACCTGGAGGAGATATGTTCTCTATAGTCAACTCCTAATTGCCCTACTGGGCCCATCTCATTAAATGTTGTGTCTTATTATCCATCTGTATCTTGGCCTTCAAACATAAAATGTGACCTTGGGCTGTGATCCGATCTACTAACTAGACAGGATCAGATTTCACTACAGCTTGCACAAGAGATCTTCAAGGGGACACTAAGGTATCTAAAAGGTTTTTAATGATTGGGTAGGTGACCTCAGTGAGCCACAGGATCAACGACCCTGATATGTGCTATCTCACTGTTTTGTGAAAGAAATAGCTGCATTTTACACCAGTTCTGACCATTAAATGCCTGATATAATTTTTCCTGAGAACTGGTTAACAAAGAACCTAAGCTTTATCTCTGTGCATCAGAATGCTCAAACTGATGTGCAATGAACCCAGTTGTGCTTCTGTCCCTTCAGGATAGGTAAAGCCAGTGTCTAGGTCCTATAATAGCTGTGGTTTTGGCAATCATAAATCAGTAAAAATTATCTAATGGTTTCTGGCGAAAGAAAAGTCCTCCATGGGATAAACAGTGGCCCCAAAACCTTTGTTGACAGCAGCATAAGCCATTTCTCCTCTCGTTGAGCATATCAAATGCTCACTACATGTAATTGTTCACATAAAATATCTGCAGGGTGTTCTAATGAGTATATATTTTGCTTTGGGAGACTTAAAATATGTAAAATTATGGTATAAGAAAAATTCTGACTGTTTTTATCAAATACCTACTGATGAATAGTAAATCCATCATCCAAGCAACATACTAAACATGATACTGTCCCTTTACACCAGTGACAAGACTGATAGAGCTAGAAAAATACCTCCATTGTGACTCCTATTTTACCAATTTTCATTATTTCAAACTTATGAAATATTACCTTATAAAAAATATGTTGATAATCTAATAACACAAGTGTTAGGAACTGTTTTTATTGCTGTATATATAAATGAATACACATAGGCACATACACATACAGACAAACAAATACTAATATAAACCCAATAGCTGCCTAAATGAAAACAAAATTGAGCAGTCAATTATAAAATTGAGGAGTAAACATTGGGAGTTAGGGGAAAAATCACCAACCTGTCCCACTATGGTTAAAGAGCAATGAAGCAAGATATGAAGGTTTTCATTTCCTCTTGGATCACCTAACCAAAACATGCTGTTAAACCACAAACATGCCACTCATTTAAAATAATGCTACAGAAAGAAAATATTGTGTGTGAAGCTGGACTAGATTAACTGGATTTGTCCATACCTTCCCCATGGCAGTTAGGTCAGACACTTGCAGAAATCCTCAACATTTTATTACACAATCTTCATGGGTGACAGAGTAAAACTGCTTCTTTTCTGTGCCTCTTAAACCTTTCTTCACTTAGTTACCTTTAAAGGTAAGAACTGATTCTGTCAGAAATTATGTATTGTAGGGAACTGCAAAATGTGTTAGTGAAGGGGTGGTGGGAAAAGTCTGCTTGAAAGGTGAATGAAGCATTCTCTACACTGGATATTTTACAGTTGGCTTCTTGAACTCTGCAAAGTAGAGGATGTTCTCAAAATAGCATTTAGAGCTTAACAGATACAACTGGTCCAATTCAGATGTGACATAAATAGGAGCAGACAGAGGGAGTAAGCATCACCTCTGGTGCTCGTGTTAGAGTTTAAGGTGGTATCAGTTGAGTAGCAAAGCAGTTAGTGAACAGAGCTGAAACAGGCACACTGACTTGTGAGAAGAGAGATACAGACTGCATGACTGTTTCTGGAGGACAGACAGATGGATATATACTCTTATGTAGGTCAGAGACTGATCTTTGAAACAGTAACCTGGTCCAGTGCAAGATGTCTCTTTCCATGGCAGTGGGGTTGGAACTAGTTGATCTTTAAGGTTCCGTCCAACCCAAACTATTCCATGAGTATCTCCATAGACTCTTCCAAGTTCATCTTTGTATATGCAGTAATCTTAACCGATGGATCAAATTTGGCTCATGGGATGAGGAACAAGCTTAGCACAAGGATATGAAAATCTGTCTGTGTGTAACCTCGATGGAGGTACTTATGGTGCCAGTCACAGCCACAGGAAGTTACAGCCTCCTTACTGGAAACACTGGAATAGTCTTCCACTGTTATTGAGGAAGAAGGCCGGTTTTTTTGTTGTTGTTGTTGTTTTTTTTTTTACTGCTTTCTGGAGCTGAGATCTAAGCTGTTTCCAAATTAATGTATGCACATCCCCTGTCACAATTTGCACTCCCTGTTAAGTTTGGAACTTAGAAATTCTCCACATGCAAAAAAAAAAAAAAACAAACCCAGTGCATAGCATTTATTATCATGCTTTAAAATTGCATGGAGAGTGCCTTTATTTCGTTCAGTATTCCTTCTGACAGCCAAAATGATATCTGCCTGTTGTGGATGTTGCCTGTTACTGGATAGCAACATTTATTAGGTCTAGCATGTGCTGCTTGAACAGACAATGAAAATGATAAACAATTGATTGCAATCAGGAGCCAAAACAAAAACATTGTAATAATGTTTCATATTTGCATAGTTATCACGAATCTGTGGACAGTATAAAAAATCACTTTGAATGCATATGAATAAGATGAGAATGAATTTAAGAGAAGGGCCTGAGGAGACAGATACCAAACACTATCAGACTGTGCAGTGACTTTTGACTGGTTCAGTACTGAATATGAAAGTCATCCAAAGCCTGGAAAGACCAAAAGAGGAATCTTGATTTTCAAGCTCGATGCTGAGTAGTCAATTACTTTTGGGGAAAAGTGTCAGGTTGTTCACAGATGAAGGTTTTGGTGGAGTTTCTATATGGAGTTCTGCCTCTCTAAGAAAGATAAGAGTTTCTCTCTCCAACATAACTGACTGGAAGTAACAGTCCAAGGCAAAGTCTTCATGGCACTTACTCCTCTCCAGAACCCTTTGGAAATCATAATTTCTATTTCACCAGAAATTCCAATATATTCCAATAAATTAGTTTCCAAAACAGAATACAACACCAAAGAACTTTTTGTCATTCTGACTCTGAAACAAAGCTGGTGGAAGAAAGAGTGCACAGAAATATTTATATAAATAAATATTTAATCTTTTTCTGTTCATGACTTCTCTGGCTTTAGTATGTACATATCATTGTACGTGCTGTGCAATGGAAGTGCTCTGAGGAGCCAACCTCTTTCTACCTATATTCATTAGGAGTAACGGATATAATTCTGGAAATCTAAACCTGTCCCATCTCAATCCTATTTAGTGTTTTAGTCCTACCAGTATCTGTATTGAACTTCCAATTACTTCAGTGAAAGCAACACTGAGACCCAAATTCCCTGAAAAGTTAAATTTAAATTAAACTCCTGAAATAATACTTCACCTCCTCCTGTTTCCAGAATGGACTAATACATTGATTTTGAAGCCATAGTTCGGAAAATAAATCACAGATTAAGTGTGAGGGTTTTTGGAGACAGGAATTAGAAGTGTATCAGTGGGAAAACAATCAGTGGGTTTAGACAAATTGTTTATATTGTCTGCCAACAGCTGCTTGGCTTTTGTAATACAGCCTTACTGATGTCGCTAACTTAGAATTAGATATTGTAAAATGACATGACGTCTGTTCTGCAGGGGGAGAGGAATGCTGTTATGAGACCACCTCTTAATGAGGAGCAGT
The DNA here is from genome assembly GCA_025920805.1 of Petroica traversi. NCBI lineage: Eukaryota > Metazoa > Chordata > Aves > Passeriformes > Petroicidae > Petroica > Petroica traversi. The sequence continues at coordinate 5,361,097 of JAHLSL010000056.1, forward strand.
TGATATATATGTGGGCAGTTTTATAGTTTTGTCAAACTACATAAAAGTGTTATTCTGGATTTATTAGCAGGAAATAAAATCCAAATTGAAATTAGATTTTTAAATGGCACAAGATTGCAACGCTTTTTATGTCACCACTAAAAAATGCATACATCCTGTTAAATACAAAGCCTTAAAAGCTGCAGTAGTGTCTTGAAGGCAAAATCAGGGATGTTATTTACTCAAGCAAAACTTCTTTCTGTCTTACTGCCATTGAAAAATGAATAAGTATTATTATCTATATTGTCTTTGTTATTAAATATGTCTGTAAGGGGTTCAGTTCTGATATCTTTTCTTGCCATCCTTCCATCTTGAAATCTCTGTGAGGTTTTATCTCTGTAGCAATTCACTTGCTTTTTGAGGCAGTTTCAGGACATTTGTATCAAATCTTAGAAGCATAATCCTGAACATTCTCATAGGTCAAATTATGGTTCCTGACTTTTGAAATAGAGGTGATAAGTGTTGCTGCATTTTTTCTGTTTTGGAATAGAATATTTATAACCTAACTCAACTTCTCTCTCTTATTTGATCCATACCATCAACTTTAATGGGAAGCAACAGACAGGGTTTAGCCAGTGAGCACATGATGCTGGCAATTCCACCTTTATCACATTTCATGTTTTTGCATCAATGTCTGCAAGGCAGTCTATTGTGGCAGTAAGATTTCATGGTTCACCATTGCTTGTAGCCTCATATAGTCCATTTTTTGTTTCTGTTAAAGACTAATACATCTCTCTCAGGTCTTGCTCTTGCTTTAACTAGTTCTAGGACAAAGGAAGGTGATGCAGGCAGTAACCTTTTTAGAAGCAGGTCTGGTTTTTGATGTGTTGCTTGTTTCTCTGTGGAAAAGTAAATCTACTTACATGTACCTTTAAAGGAAAAAAAAAACAACCCTCTTTTCATCTTCCTCATTAATATAGAAGAGCACCTCTTAGTAGAGTGTGAGGTGCTTGGGACAAGATAAATGGTGTTTTTATTAAAACTAACCAAGCAAACCTTTTTCTATAGGTTGGGTTTCATTAAAATATATTTTTCTTCCTAAAATGCAAGTGCAGTGACTCCCTAATCCAGAATTAAAATAATTTTACTGCTGGCATATTATCAATATCCATAGATGACAGCTTGTTTTCACAGCTTGTGAAAAGAATCTGAAAGTGAAAAGGTGGGACCTGGTGGTCTCTCTTCTGACAAGCAGCAATTCACTGCTGCTAGCATGTAAATGACAAACACTGCTGAGGACCACCTCTTGTCTGGGAAGAAGAGCTCAGAATGACTCCAAAATTGTGTTACACTGCAGTATTTAGAATAATCTATCTAAATAATATTATAGGTATTTTTCTTCCCTTGTGCAGCAAAATACATTTAGAGGGAATGGAAACAAAGCTGCAATTAACACTGCCGTGCTGTGATATCCTACATCCTAGGTTAACCTGTATCCTGCTCTCCTGTCTGTCCCTTAATGCAGAAAGGAAGGACAGGAACAGTTCCCTGGTGTTTCCCTCTGTTTTAGGAGGAGGAAATAAGCTCAGCCCGAGGAAGAAGGGCAGAACTGAATTTGAGGCAAAATCACTGGCTAACAGAACATGGCATGATGTGATTTGAGGTGAGAAAAAGCAAGGGTTTGTATTCCAGAGCATTGAGTTATCTGTTGTAAGGACTGGTAACCAAAAAGGTATTTGTAACAGGAATGTAGCAAGACTCTGTGGTCTGAAAACAAAGTAAGGTCAGACAGGCAGGGAAACCTGACCAGAACAATTTACTTATATCTCAGACAATGGCCTGAGTCCAGTCATGATTTTTGGTTGCCATGACCAGGTTAGCCTGTTGTCCTGCTCCAGCCTCAGGTTGACCTAGAAGGGAAGTGCTGAAGAAAAAGCCCAGCCAAACAACAAATACCTGGGAGATCCAGGGAACTGCACTATTTTCTCTTCCAAGTTTGGACATATGTTACATCCCGGCCAGTGTGCCACCGCATTATTTCATATGGTCATTCCTTTCTGTGCAGCAAGACTGGATTAAATTGCAAAGAAACTGCAAAGCACCAATTCAGAAACAAGGAGCTAAGAATGCTCACACTCAGACTCTTTACTTCATATGGTCCTCTGATTTATGGATGCTGTTGGGGATTGACCTTATCATGTCTGAAACACGAAATCCCACAAGAAATGTCAGGATTCTGAGTTGCAAACAGGCCAGGATGAAATAGAATTTTAGATGCTTGCTGTAGATTTCTGTATGTGTGCAGGTAGGGTCTGTCCTGAAAAGAGATTAGCTCCAGCAGTTACGCAGGATAAAGGAACCGGCCTGATGTCTATATCAAGGCATTTAACTTACACTGATCAGAATTTTATCACTTTGATATTGCAATTCTGAATACAGAAATCTTTCAAAATGCACAATATAGTGTCCTAGGTGAAATATGAAAGTAAAATAGCTAGAAATATTGCACATTAAGCATACGTACATTTTCATTGCTTGCATTTTAGGTCTGATAAAGTGATTGTGTATGATCTGAATGCTCCTGTTGTTTCAGAGTAATCAAGCCTGATTATAATTTTCCCTTTTTAATCTCCTTGAAAACAACCCTAAACCCAAACAAAAATACCAATTTTCTCATCTTCTGGGGTAACATGCAAATGAACTGCTGACTCATAAGTACTTCTGTTCTGTGCAGATTGCCAGATTGAGAGAAAGTGATGAGAGACTGTAACATTTTATAGTTTTTGAATTTTGTGGATGGGACTTGCTAATATGTACATGGGATTGATGTTAGTGAAAAAGCCTGTATTTTATTCTCTAGGCCTTCCATTTAAAAAATTAACTTGTGATTAATTGCTGCATGCTTCCATTACTGCTACGTAGATGGATTTTAAAAGCCATTTGGCAAAAAAATGCACCTTGGAGTATTTTAAATGCAGCAGCTGTAGAGCAGTCAGTAATTTTATTTTGTATTTTTTATATTCATAGTGACTGAAAGGCAACTTGAGTTAGGATCACAGGATAATGACATCAGCACTGTTCTTCTCCAAAGTTTGATTTTCTGTTTGTGTTTAAGAAGCTGACAACCATATCTGAAACTCATTGATTATCTGCTTATAATAGCTCATTATCTCAATGGAACAGATCAACAAACATTTTCCACTTTGCTGAATGTGTTCCAAATAACAACAAAACGGGGCCAAAGATATTTGAAACTGCATTAGAATAATGCCAATCTGGTTTATTTATTCTGAAAAAAAGAGCAGTATTTAAAGAATAATTTTGATCAATTTAAATGGATCCTGATTTCAGATAAAAATAATTGTTTTCTTCCTTTATCTAAAGAGAATATTTATCTGTTCTATATTTATATAGAATATAGGATACAGTATATTTATTTATTCTATCACTGATTTTTTTTTTCATAAATGAGAAGAACATCTTAAGACACTGCATGCTTTGAATTAACATTTCTAAATCTATGGATTCTAAGGTTTTCTGTCCAAGATTTTTTTTAAAATCTTGTAAAATTCATTGCCCCACACATCAATCTTTGATCTAACTTGATATAATCTTTGATATAATTTGCTACTTCTTCATTAAATCTCACCAAATTAACATTGTTATTCAAGTTTGTGGAGTTGGATGGCTTTCTTTTTATTTTTTTTTCTTTGTATTTAAAATCCAGATAATCTGCTGGTTTTCTTGTTCCAGTTCCTTGGCCTGTTCAAACATACCAGAAAACAGAAATTTATCCCTTCTATGATGAAACCAAGGCAACCCAGAGAATGTTGCTGCTGAAGATCACAATTGACTGTCACAAATGAAAACAAATTGATAAATTACAGTTTGCAAATCCCTACAATAGGAAATGAACGTAGTGGTTTGAAATAAAGCATATTTCAGCAGTTTTACACAATTGCTTACGACCATCTGCAAAAGAAAATTTTGTATCTTTTTGAGTGAATGTACAGAGATTTTTCTATAAACAGAATTGTATCCTTTCAAGAATCAGCATTTGATCACAAGAGAAAAAAATGATACTTCACAATAGATCTGATAAATGAGACATTTATATATGAACAGGCACATTGATTGACCTCTGATTTTTGAAGAACTTTCAAAAAGCAAAGTAAAAAGAAATTTAATTCTCTGCTGTTTATTTTGGGAAGCAAGTGTTTGAGCCATGTGCTGTAAGTGACTCAAATCTGGATGTTTGAATTTCTTATCAATATTTTGACAGAATGGTTGTAATGCACAGCCTTAAAATCAGTTAAAATGTTGGGCCAGGATGCCTGTGAACATAGAAAGTCGTGTACCATCCTAAAATACTGCCATTTGATTTTGGTACTTCACTGCAGGAAGAAAAAAAAAAACCCCAACAAAAAAAACCCAGTAAATCTGGACCCACCAGAAACAGATTTTATTTTAAGTCATAAGTTTAGTGGTCAGTCTTTAATATTAGCAGTATTTAAAAACCTAAGAAAATCTTTGGATCAGTACTTCTACCCTGCATTAGTTCATAGAAACATTTAGCATAGGAAATGATGGCTAAAATTAAACCAGTGGGCATTCTTACTTTGATCCCAATGGAGATATGTGTTGTGGCTGTCCTGTCTGCATCATTCTTTCTGTGGCTGAGCAACTTAGCTACCCTTAGCTACCTATGAGCTGTGTGACAGGGAAAATGAACCAACCAGAGCTCTGCTGTGTCGGGGCAGCGTTGCAGCATCATGGCCTGATCCTGTTTGCTACCAACAAAATGCATGCGAGCTCATCTTTCTTTTAAATGAGTCAGGTTTCCCTTGGAGCCCTTCAGTTAGAAGAAAGAAATAAACACTTAGCAAAGGTACTGATAAAATCTACACTTTTACTACTTCTTTTTTTTTTTAAATAGGAAAATGTGCAACCTCTCTTCTAGCAAAAAGATGTAAATTGTGGATTTTAAGAAACAAATCCTGCTGCACAGCAGGTTTAGACAGGCTGCTACAGTCAGGGCCTTAAGGCCTTCTGTGGCTTCCCTGTGGTAAGCCATGGTTCTCATTTGTAAAGCCAGGAGAATTCCCACTGTTGCTATAATCATATGCATGATCCTTCTTCCATCTCAGTGCTTCCAGCATCAGTTAAAAAAAGAAAAATAGGGCAAGTGTTGGTTGTCATGTAGTCAGCTATCCAAGAGCTTAGAAACTTCATATATTTTGTAGGATTTCATTTTGTCCTCAGGAAAAGAATTAAGCTTTTTAGTGGAAATCATAAAAAAAAAAAATTATTACAAAAAGAAAGGAGAAAAAGAAAACTCCACAGGGAAAAAAAAATCAACAACAAAAACAACACCACCAAAACATGTCTTGATTCAGAAATTGCAATGAAGGCATCAAAAATTTTTTTAGGTAAAATATTCTCATTTTTATGTAAAATATTCTTATTTTTCCCATGAACTGTTTTCCAAATATGGAAAACCCTTTCAGAAAAGGCTTGAGTTCATCCCATGAGCGTTGCTATCGTATAATCTGTGTTCTGTCACTTCTGCTCTTGGTGACTTCCTGTCCAATGTTTGATTCTGCAGCTTTCCTATTAACAGCCCTTGATGGACTCATTTTAGCATGTCTTTTTGATTCCTTTTATTCTTTTGATACTCAGAAAATATAAGTCAGTGTGTTTCACAGGTCAGTTATGTTTTGTGGGTAAAAGTACTTTGGTGTCTTTCAAGCCTTCCCTTTGAAAATTTCATTTTATACCCCCTCCTTCCTGTACTGGGAAAAAAAGGCTGAGTATCTGTTCCCTGCTTATCTTCTCTGGGTCTTTCATGATCCAGTAAATCTGTCTCCCCTCTTTCTGTACTCGGTCTTTTCCTTTTCATTGTTAAAAAGTGCTGGTCTGCTGCTTCTTGCCCACTGTGGAAGCTGCTTCAGAAATTTCAGTGTCTGCTGCCCTCCCATCTGGAAGCAGGGAAAAACTTCGATTGGAAGGAGCCTCTGGAGGTCGTCTGAGCTCACCTACAGCTGGCAGCAGGGGTTTGGATTAAGTTATCCATTAGACCAACACAAGTCTTGAATTACTTCCAGTAAGGGAGACTCCACAGCTTCTCTAAGCATCCTGTCCCAATGTTTGGTTGTTCTCACAGTGAATAACTTTTTTATGTAGTCTGATGAAATTGCCTTTTGAAGCAACTGGTACCCATTGTTTCTTTTTCTCTTGCTGTGTTCTTATGAATATGGTATCTCCATCTTCTCTCTAACCCCTCTCTAGATACTGAGAGAATGTGGTTAGACTCCCCCCTCCCTTTCAGCTGAGTAAGCTGAATTCCTGTCACCTTTCACCTGGCATCAGCTTGGTGGCCCTTCACTGAATCATCTCCAATACTTCAATGTCTCATTTGAAGTGGAAGTCCAAAGCTGAGCACAATATTCTACCTGTGACTTAACAAACACCAACCAAAGCAGTGATAAACTTTCATCTGCTGCAGTCAAGGCCCCAGGTTGGTTTCATTCCTACAAGGATGCACAGCTCACCCTGTGAGTTCTTGGCCTGTATTGCTACTTGGGATTATACCATCACAGATGCAGGATCCTATAAATATCTTTGTTAAATGTTGTGCAATTCCTGTTGGCCCAGTCTTCCAACCTGTTGAGATCTCAGTTTGCTGTAGTGTAAAATGGATACCTTGTTGTGTCTTACTCTATTTTTTTCTCACAGAGTGTGGAGCAGAACTCTGTGAATTAGTGGAGGCGTGGAACCATGCTATTTGTTTAAATTAGCATAATAATAACAAATAATTATAAAACAATAAGAATTTCAATGTAAATAATACAATATTGTTTACAATATTATTTATATAGTTATATTATTATTTTATTAATTGCTTATTATTTGTTTATTATTAGTTGATAAAATTTCTTTTCTGTTTTGTTTTCTGTTCCTTTACAGGTTATCAATAATGATATATTTGCTTTTTTGACCAACACTGAAACTGACTGGATGCTTTTACTAAAATGACTATGCTAGTTTTGAGACCTGTTTCATCAGCAGCAGTAGCTAGTTCAGACCTAACAGTGTAATGGAAGACTAAAAAGGGCATTTTTCTTCTCTGAACATATTCATTTGAATTTATCAACACTAAATGTAATCTATTATTTTATTGCCTATTTTTTCACCCTCAAAATGAGAAAAATGAGATATGATATGTTTGAATATGAAATGGTACTGTTAAAACCAAGTGTTCAGTGTTTCTGATAACAGAAGAAACAGAAGTCATCAAAAGAAATTGCAGAATTTTTTAAACATACAAAAATACTCTTATTTCTACACTATTTTAGCTGCTGAAAGTATTGTTTCAATACTTATTTTAAATATATGTTTTAAAATGGTCTCTCAAGACTGAATAAGGATAAAACAGTCCAGGCTCAGAAAGTCCCAAACACAATGATTACAAAATTTCTTTATTTGACTGATTCTTAATTGTTTTATCACCATGAATATGTATTGTTCACTTTTATCAAAGACAGAGTATTGAACTATGTATTGTGATCAGTACAGCCATTTTACATTACAATTCTGAAGAAAATCTTCATCAATCTCAGTCCATCTTAGACTGAAGATTCCTGGATAAATCTTTCATGTTTACTTCCTTCGGTTTTTAAAGGTGGTCATCAGGGGAAAAATGTTGTCCTTAACTATAAAACATAGCTATAGAACCCTGATGAATAGCGTATCATATAGAAGAAATAATTGTGAGAAAGTTCACTGCAAAGAGCCAAAGGAATGTGCAAAGAAATGTGTTGGAAAGATTCATAAACAGCTGCTCCTGTAAAAGTGCTTCTAAGTGTAGTAGTGATCAGGCTATGTATAAGGAACAAGATTTTCCAGACTCACTGAAGTTTGGGATGAATACTAGATATTGACATTATTCTAAAAATAAACCCTTGGAAGAGTACACAAACTGTATTTCTGAGCAGTATATGACAAGTGATGTTTACATGACTTTATGTTTTATTTTTTTGTATGTTACACTTAGGAAATTGGTACCTTTTGTCTCCATTTTTTGTTTTTGCAGAACACTACTCCATTTTTAAAATTCTCTTGTCTTCTCACAGACATAATTCTTCTTATTTGCTAGATATTTGTTACTAATCCTTTGGTATGCTTTCCTATAAGAAGGATTTCAATTCTAAAATATTTACTGTAATTTCTGACAAAGTATCGTATTTTCTTCTTTCACTAGCAAATAAATGGAAGTACACTCTTTGTTGGGTGTGGCAGATAGTTCTGGGATGTAGAATGAAGAGTTCCTCTGGTTTTGGGTTTGCTTCCTTTTCTGCTTATAGGAAGGAGGGTGGACATGAGATCAAGAATTTTAAACTTCTACTGCCACTGAAGGAAGAGATCCTGCCCTCCTTCCATTCAACTGCTTTATTTCTTAGCCTGTGTTTTCTCTCGTGTTACCGTAAAGTGTTTCTGGAAGGAACCAGCATGGGTTACACCCACAAAGGCAGCGATGTTAGCTGAGAGATCCAGGGCTACATTTGGTAGCAGCATCTGTTCCTGCCATCTTAAAGTGTTGACACTTTAGCTTAAACAGGCTTTATTTGCTAATATTTACAACATCAGTGAACAGTTTTTACACTTCCAAATGGCTGTATAAATGGGTAATCACACATATCCACATTGCAGCTAATCCCTTGAAGTGGTACTGAATGACTAAACAAATTAATTTTTTTCTTTTGCCTTTGATTGAGAAATTAAAAAAAAAAAGTGGTTTTAACAGTAGACCCTATAAGACCTCAAAAAGTAGTATGTAATAGGTTGATTTATTATTTTTCCCGTTGCTTGAATTGTTCCCCTTTGAGCTACTTGGTAGTGTAGAAGTCATCTTCTCACTAAATAAAATGGTATCAGTAAGAACTTGTTAACTGAAGAGATAGCCTGTAACTGCACATTTAAGTTAATTTTAGCAACTATTCAGACAAATTCTCACCTCCTTCCCTTCACAGATATGTTCTAATTCCTTAGGAAAAAGGCTTTAAAAAGCCTGAAAATGATGTTTCCAATTAGTGTGGCTTTCTCACATTTAAATTCTGTGTGGCTCTGCCAGATAATTGAATAAAATGTGATACATTCTTTTGATCTTCGTTGAGATGTTGTAGGCTGTAGATATTGTTTTGTTATACTGCTCATGTTGACATAGATTGTATTGTGCCACTTATAACTTCTGTGGCACAGCTCTGGAATCAAGTGTTCAGCAGTGATTAATGACCAAGAATACACAGACCTACTGTTGAATCTAAGAGCTCTCTAATCTCTGCTCCTGTTCTTTCCCTCAATTCCAGCATTATTTAATGTGGCTTCTGTGAACACAGTGGTTCTGGTGACTTGTCATACAGCTTGTACTGTCAGCAGTTAGCATACAGCTAATGATTATTAAATTCTCAGTTTTCTTAATTCTTGCTTATAATTGTATCTTTGATACCCTTTCTCACTCTTGCAATTTTTTAATTTAGTATTTAATAGAGAAAAGGTTTTTAAACCTGTGCTAGAATCTTCTTTTTCTTTGTTTTAGTCCTTGTACACTGTACAATCATTTAATATCCTTTGATATGTTATGCCTATTAAGTGATATGTGTGTTAACATAGATATTTAATTGCTAAAAGAGAGATCACTTTGTCCTAAAGCTTTAATTGAATTAGATGCTTTTCAGATGATTGCCAAGATTAAACAGTCCGTTATGAACATTTGCCACTGCAGGAGATTTCTGCTTATTGAAAGACAAAAGGGTAATTTCATCTAGTATTGCTGTAAACTGTACGAGTCCTTCATACTGATAAGGGAATTCTCCCTCTTTTAACCTTGGTATGTACTGTAGTAATGAATTTATGAATCTTTAAATTCAGTCACATCATTAAAGTGGGGATATGATATTAACACTGCCAAGTAAATTAAAAGGATGAAAATTTATCTACATAACAGCTAAAGAGATCAGAGTCAATATCAATTTGTCAATAATTACCATTGCTTTAAAAAGCCAAACTAACACGATAAAAGTAGGCAGCTATGGATCTTTATTGCATACTAACCAGGGTTTGATTAATTCCAATGACAGGCTTCACGTGGCAAACTGGAGTTTTAGGACAACTAATTTTTCTTGACACTGGGCTGCTGAGGCACCTAAACTATAACTCCCACAAAATATGCTTGTGTTAATATGGAATCCAAGTGTTTCATTATCAACCCAAAATATTTCTGTTTTGGGGCAAAGTGTTCCTGTATTGCAGTTTTGCCTAATTATGTGAACATCCTCAACAGATCAGAATCCTGTTTTTTGATATTCTGTGGACTGTAGTCATGCATACATCTCACATTGAAGACACGTCACAGCAGTTTCCTTCAAAATATAGTACAGCTATGCATAATGCATGATAAGACTAGAGAGATGTGCAATGTGAATCAAAGTTTTAATGTCCTAGTTTTCCAGATATTATCTCTTCACTGTGTTTTTAAAGGAGCTCTGATTAAGAATCGTGTCAGCTGTGACAAGCCATAAAGTCAAGCATGACTTTCAGCAAGAACCTAGAAAAAACTTTCTCTGAACAAGTTCTGATATTAAAATCATTACTGGGGAACCTGTTTCTTATCTTGCCAGGGGTGGACGAATGCATCAATAGAATCCCACTTGCTAGCAACATGTTGTCACCGAAGGTCATAGAGCAAAGAAATTCAAAGCAAAATAGGTTTTCCCTTTGTGTCTGACACAGCTGCCCTTACTCAAATTGGTTGGTCTATATTTGCTCCTTTGTTGACCAGGTCTTCAAAAGAGCAGATGCAAAATTTCAACCAGCCTTGCCACATTGGGACATGCTCTAAAGAAACCGAGTGCCTGGCTTGTCTTGAATTCTTATCTGCCCCCTTGGTCCACAAAGCATCCAAATGTCAAGCAGGCTGTACAATCTGAGTGCAATCCTGTTGGGGACTGAACATTCTCATGCTAGCTGACTTTTTCACTCTCCTAATTTCAGACTGCTGGAGTCTAACTGAAATTTTATGCTAAATGAAGTTCTTACATAGGCTTACATGGACAGTCCAGCCACACTCGGAGTTGCTTATTGTCTGCGGTAAACAGCATGAAATAGTCAACAGTGGGACTGATGCTAAGGGAATGTCCATACGAGTGAGGGAAGTTTTCTAGATTAAAATGGAAGTGCAAATCAAGCACCTTGCTACTCCTGGAGGAATATTGGGAAGGGTTCCCTCATTGATGTTAGAAGTTTTTCTATTTTGCTTTAGAGCAAAAGCTTGCTTAAGCCAGCGGGATATTTTCTCTTTTTCCTTGGTTTGTGTCCAAGGTAGTGAAGGAATGGATTTGTGGAGATGCTTTTAGGGTCCCAGTTACATAACAAGTCTAAAATGAAATATTTTAAGTACTTGGATAATTCTGTTGTCATGATGTTTTCTTTAATAAAAAATATTTACTGAGCAGTGTATTATTGAGTGCATTTATTGAGTCATAAGCAAAATTAATTTGATAATTTCTGTATATTTATAGTTGATTTAACTAGAAAGAAAGAGAGCAGTGCAAAACTGCTTTATATACTTGGAATGATTGAGAAATGATTCTGTTTGATTTAAGAATTTTAATTATAATTAAAGCAGTAGGCTAGAGAGGGTGTTGTTTGCATGAGTGCTTTACTAGCCACTGGTAAGGGAGGTGATAAATTTGTATTGAAATATCATTTGAAAACCTAATACACAGGATAAGTTGTTACTGGGTTATGGATGTTCATTGATCTCTTTTCTAGCTGTATTTTTTTACTGTACTGGAGACTGTAAAGGGAGAAAAAGACTGGTGGTAGTGCAGGAGCATGAGGGCCAGTATGAGGAGCAGGTTGAGAGAGTGGGAAGAAATCAGACCAGTGAGGGAAAATGCAAAGATTCATTTGCAGATATGTTGGTAGAGTTGGAAGAGCAAGTGCTGAAGGACACCACAGTAAGAGGTGCCTACAAAATAAAGCAGCAGACTCATGTAGGAGGAGGGATTAGGAAGAACAGGCACTTAATTCCATGCTTCTCATTGATAAAGCTGGGCTTTGTGGCTGTGTCTGTGTCCTTGCTGAGTGGTGTGGCTGGACTTGAGGCAGAATTGACAAGAGCAAGAGGGCCAAGGAAAACCCTTCCAGCTTCCCTTCTTCCTGCCTGCCCTCACAAATGGCAGGAAAGCTGAAGGGCAAGGCATGTCCATTCACTTGAGGAGGTGAACCTCACATATCAACAGCAGGATTGAAAGGCTGGTTTTGTCTGAGAAATTGCATGCCACGGGAGCTGAGCTGGGCAAGACCAGCCTACAGTAGTCTTTGAATCTTAGTGCAGACAAGACCACATGTGACAGCCAGTGGAGAAGGTTCCCCAGGCCGCTAAAACTGCCATTAACTTGGACATCTCCTTTACAGATGACCTGAGCTGTTAGCAGAGACACCAGTCTTCAAAGACCATGCCTGCACACAGCACATGAAAGGCTACATGGACCTGCAGTAGGATTGCTTTGATCCCTTCTGCCAGTGAAGGGGAAGGGACAGTGCACTGTCTGCTGTGTGCCACTCTTGCTTCCCCTCTGCATTCCTCTCCGGGATGCTGACACTGAGCAAAACACCATAAGGGTTAGAGGTGCAGATTCAGTGAGTTGTCCTTACTGGCTCCAGATGGAGTGAAAACTCACCTACCCAGGGAAAACTCTGCATAGGAATGGCTCATGCCCCCCTTTCTTATGCTATGTTGTACAAAGCATCACAAGCACATATACACTGATTTTAGCTCAATGCAGGATCTAGTGCTGTCCGGCACTGTATAATCATGAAATGTGGGGAAAACATAGTGTTTGTTGTGTTTAAAATTCAAGTTAGAACTTCAGCCAGCTGAAACAAGTGACTTCTTTTAGAATGAGCTTGTGATCCTAAAGCAGTCGTGCATAACCACCACAATAATGAATTGGAGTAACTCAAGTAAAGCAAAAAACACAGCTCTGAAGAGAGATGATTTTTGGTGTTTACAAACATTATTCCTGCACATGTAGTTTGGTTCAACTTACCACAAAGAAGGGGTTTTGTGAATACAGTTTTTGCAAATAACTATAAAAAACTTCTTTGATTGCAAATTTGGAAGTCAGCTGAAAATTCAGCCTTAAGCAAATTTCTTTATAGCTGCGTAATAAAAAATGTCCTATAGCCTATTGATATGCAATAAAGAAGCTCAGGCAGAACACTGACCTGCACTGACAGCATTTGTGTTTTTTTCTAGTTACCTCTCTGCTGGCCCTATGATTCAGTATTTTGTAGATGAGGTATTTGTACTAGTACACAGGAAACCCTTGAACATGGAAAATAGTACTTACTAAAATAGATTGCATTCCCAAGGGGGAAACAGCAAAATTACATGAGATTCATAGAATAAGGAATAACTAAAATTGCCCAATTATTTAAACTGAGGTATTTTTCTATCAATATAATATCTTGCTGAGCTTGTGGAGCATAATTTAGAGTAGGCATTTTGCCTGCAGATCACAATATAAATATTTTATATGATCCCC
>JAHLSL010000056.1:5374695-5484080 GCA_025920805.1 Petroica traversi
GTGTTATTTAATCCACTCCTGGCAAAGCAGATGCTTGCCAGAATGCATAACGCACTCTAGGCCCTGGTTTTGTTATCTTTGAAAGTAGTTGGTAGAATGATTTATCTGAAGTTTGATTCCTCGGTAGAAGCGGATTTGATGGTGCTTGTGAGACACAATTTAAGTTTGTGTTGAAGCGTCATTAAAAAAATACATTGTTGATGGAAATGTTAACAATATGAGGATGAAAAAAGCTCTCTAAATGTAAGCAGGTAAAGCGAGAACCATGTCTGGGTAGGAAAGCTGGGAGAGACTTTATGTCTGCAAATTCTTTGATTTAGACTTAATAGAAATTGTGACCACAAAAAAGTGAATTTGAATACAACTCTTAAAAAGCAGCTGCAAGCATAGAAGCTACAAGCCAGAGCATAGAGCATGCAAGTGCTGCAATATCTTTGTAGTGGTCTCATAAAGTATGTTGTACGTCAGCAGGGGTGGAAAAGTTCAAAGTTTAATAAAGCTTTTCCTAAGAACACAACATTTGGAGTGTCATTTAATGCCTCTCTTGACAGTCATTGTTTCTATTATTTTTTGCCTGCAACACCCAAATAGCCACCTCAGGCCCAAGGACCCGGCATATCCAATACCGAAAGATATCATAGTCAGGGCATAGCAGATACCAAAACTGAAATGTGTTGCAGGATTTAAGGTAGATGGTCCAAATACTTGTCTAACTTCCTTTTCTAGAAAGTGGATGGGAGATGAGTATTGATTGCTAATCACCATAATTTTGCACACTTGAGCCAGGCTTTAGTAATCAGAATGCTAAAATCCTATGGAAAACATTTGATGCTACGTCCTTTTCCCCTGAGGTAATTGTGCCTAAAACTGATATGCATAGGGAATGATGAAAAGATGACCATTGTTGTGTGCATTTGTATGTGATATACTATATTATTTAGCACTTCTTCTGTCTATTTATGCTTTGTTTTTCGTGCTTACTGCAGCTTTTATTGATGTGTTTGATAACATGGCATCAGCTGCAAGGCAGAAATGTTTACTCTGCTGGGGTGTTTTTTAAACTTTTCAGTGTAGATTAAAAAAAACTTCAACAGCCCCTGGATGGATAGGCTTAAGCTGAAAATTTACATGTGAGTAACAAATATTATAATGCAGATGAGGCAGAGAGAGAAAAGGAAATTTATAATAAGGGACTACTCTGGCAGAATTAATCTGCCTCATGTAGATTGTGTGATGAATCATCCCATGTCGCCGCAAGGACTGCTGCTTCTGCTGTTGCTGCTGAGCTCTGCCAGCAAGTGGGACAATAAAAGTGTGCATGGAGGACTGGAGGGGAGGGCACACACAAGGGAAGGGGAAAGGGACAAAAAAAGAACAGCTATTTAAAACTGGACATGTCAAGCCTGGCCAGTAGTTCATGTCATATATAATTCAGCCAATTCATTGGGTAAATCATTTCATATGCTCCATGAAATGCAATTTGCTTCCATGGAGAAGCATGACAAAGGTTTCACAGAACTGCAGTTGGCAAAGAGCTCTTCTAGGATAGTTAATTCAGGGCCTGTGAGATTGCTGAGGCATCTTGTCAGAACATTAAATAATCACACAATGCCACGAGGGAATATCTAATTAGGAGTCCAATTTCTCAAGGGTCTGAGTACCTGTTACAATGTGCTGAGAACCCTTAATTCCCACTGACAAGAGCGTCAGTTTAGGGTGTTCCCAGCAGGCATTTAATAGGATTGTGCCCTTACTTCATTTGGCTGGGGTAAGTCCAGGCCAGTCAGGTGAAGCAACAGTAATGAAACAAGACAAGATAATGACACATAGGGTTACATTCCAGCAGGAATATTATTACTTGTAAATGATGAAATATACCCAGGTGTGAAATACAGGAAATATTTAAGGATGCATTCTTAGGGATTAAATTTGTACCTTTGAGAAAGATCTATCTACATTCCTCCCATGCAAAAAGAGCGTAAAAGGCAACACGAACCCCAGACCATTATTCTGTGTGAACAAGTGTCAGAGTTCCCATCCGTGGTTTCCTATCCAAGAACTTTAGTGATTTAAACAACAGGCAGGCAGCTTTTCAGCTGGTGTTAGGGAAGCAGAAAGCTTGAGTAGAGTAGGGAAATGTGGGTGCTGAATTTCCCTTGGCAGCATTCTTGGTGTGACCCAAGACACAGAACAACATTTGAGGTGGACGGATGAAGACTTACCAGTAAGACTTTCCCCTCCTTCTTATATACCTGCAGTTATATAAAGGTATATAAGAGAAGAATGTTAGATGCAGCCAGAAGAATGTTAGATGCAATGTTCAAAAACATTGAATTTTGGCTTATGATGCTTCTCTCAGAGATGAAGGTAGAAATAATATTCTTTTTCTGTCCTGAAGAAGCATTACAAAAAGGAGCAAATGAGTAGGGAGTATGGCATTATGTTAAGCACTTTTGGGAGAGTGAAAAGTTAAAATTAATCTTTTTTGTTGTCAGGCGCTTAAGTGAGGAATGATGCATTAGACTACCTGATTTTATTTGATTTGTTGGGAAACCAGAGCAGCACTGCTGTTCCTTGAACAGAATTACAGGCTTCATTTAAAGAGAGAGGCAAAGCGCACACATCATTCTGGAGTAGATCAGCAAAACCATTTTCTATATCATGAGTAATGTTTACTGGAAGAAATCAAATTACTGTTACATAGACCATCTGTTTTCTTTGCATGCAATCATGTAAGTCTTTTAGGACAAGCCATCCTTTTTAATCATTTGTAAATCTCTTATGGCAAGGCACTGTTTTCTGTAATAAAATCTATTTTTATGATAGATGTAAGAGTTTTAAATACTGGTTTCTCCTGAATAAATATAGTGTACATATTGTTCATAACATAAAGAGTAGGGGTGTGCAGCATTAGTTATTATCTGTCAAGAACTTAATTTTAGGGCTTTTTGCAAAGCCATTTTTGGATATTTGTTGGATCTGCAACTCATTGGTGTTCAACTATTATAACAAATAACATAATGAGTAATAGTGTCCATTTATAGCCCAAGTTGATTCCTATCTACATTTACTAAATGGAGTATAATAGGGTCTCTATTTTGTATCATGACTGCTGTGATAAAAGTGATTACTGTGCAAGATGATTGCCCATTATCTAAATTCTTACATTTGGAAATACTGAGGAAAACAAGGCATGGGCGATTAAAAAATGAGCCTGTGGAATGACATAATGACATTAAGGAAACTTGAATTTATGATCCAAGAAAGAGTCAACGATAGAGTGTGATATTTACTTCATGTTCAAGTGTAGCTCATTCACAGATGTAATGGTCCCATTCATTTTAGCGGGTGCTGAATTGAGCCTCCTATTTTATTTTTTTATCACTGCCAGCTGTCGACTTCCCTGATTCATGTATTGTCTTTGGGTGCACAGAGGTTGCTCTTGAATTCAGAGGAAGCTGAAGGTCTGCCTCTTTAGCAAAGTCTCCTCTGATTTCAAAAGCAACTGTGTGATTGCTTTGCCAGAATTTGCTCTGTATTCCACCAAATGACCCTGAAATAAAAGAAAGAAACAAGAACTGTAAGTAACACAATTGGAAATTCCCTGAGCAGGTTGGCTGTCCTTCTCAATGAGGTTGGCAAGCCTAAATTTCATTTGTTCAGACACTTTCAAATCAATGCTATTTTGTCTGAATAATTAAGCTGCTTACTCAGGCTTGAAAAGTGTATGGTGCTAAATTCTTGCACTTTTAGGGTAAACATGAAGAGGCAAAGAGGGAGAAACAGATGGACCATGCACCTGGAAAAATTATAGTGCCTAGAGTCTGGTGCCATCCCATGGTAGAGTGGAATTTTTATGCTCAGGGAAACATCAGCTGAAATAAAAGGCCCCTATAAGTCCTCTTGTGAAGGCTGGACTCAAAATCTCCTTCTGCTGGGTTCTGGCACTTACTATAATGTCATTTGTGAACTGACACTATGTGGCACAGGGAAAGCTGCCTTTCAAACTCTGCTAATCAACCCTAATACCTACCTGATCAGTCACAAATCAGATGAGAAAATCAGTGAATTTTCTTTTATCAGTTCACATTAATTCAGTGAAAGGAAAAAAAGCAGAACAAGGTGAATGGCTTACAAAATCATACAGGTGACAGAGAGTAAAAGATAAAACTGTAATTAGTAGCTGTCTAATAGTTTTACATGTTTACTTTTTTTGTTGTAGTTCAAATTCAGTATTCTTTCTTTGAGAAAATTATTAAAGAGGAGATAAATTTTTACTCTTTCTTCCCTCTGTTTTTTCTTATGTTCAGCCTTCTTTTATTGAGAGAGAAGAAAACTGTAGGCAAGTTAAATCTTTTTGTTAGATTTTTTTTTTGTTGGAATAGACTTCTGGAGGGCTCTGGAGGGTATCAACAATGTCCTAGTCTAAGCAAGAAAAATATATAACATCACTCACAGCCTTCTTCTGCTGATTTTTGGAGTATCTACAGGATGGAGATGTTCCAGCCTCTCCAAACAACCTATTCCTCAGACTTCATTTTGTTCCCCTAGAAGCTCACCTGGTTGTTTCTCATGTTCCTCTCTATTTTCAAATCCAGCTGAGGTCTGGCTTCCCCAGTTTCATCCAAGCAGTCCAGAACAAGGAAGCAGTGCTCCCATGTAGCCTTCCCAGACTTTTCATCGTCTGCTGTTCATCTGCTATGACTGCATGACTTCCCACATGGGAAGTCCCAGTGCCCTGAGGGTGCTGTTTTCAGCAAGCAGCTTCCTCTTCTGGGCCCCTTTTACTGTCTTGGCCTTCAGGAGACACATTTCAGTTGGAAATGTCAAAAAAAAGACGATGCAAATGTCTGGTTTATATTTTTCTTGTCATTCTTCTTACTTCCATCTTCACACCCCCAAATCTTTTTCAGCAAGATATATAGGGTAAGGTGAAAGATATCAAAACAATCTATTCCCATACAGTTTTATTTTTTAGCATGATTTTTCATTTGCAAATGAGTAAATTTACTACGGTTTGTTTGTTTGTTTGTTTGTTTGCTTTTATTGTGTAGATTTTGGGGTTTTTTACCCAGAACTTTGTAACAGTCACTTTATGTGTTCTCTAGTAGAATATATTCAGTAAAATATATTTTCCAGCTGTATGGTCTGTTTTTATCCAAGAAAGATATTTTGATGCATTTACAATTGTCATAGAAGACATTGGCCTAGTTCTAAGAACAATAAACACTAACAATACTGCTTGCAAATTTTCACATTTTTATTATCAAGAAACAATTCAGCAAAATTACTTAATTTGCTTAGTGGTAAAGACAGTGGTAAACTATTAATCACTCTTGTCATAGCTACACCATATTTTGATAGTAGATTTGTTCATTGAAACCATAATAAAATATTTTGCTCTACAGCAAGTATGATGCATATCTTAAATTACAATCAATTACCTATTGTAATGAATATCTTAAAATATAAATACAGAACTCTGAATCTTTTTAAGTGCAGTAAGTAGAGAATGCTGCTGTTTATTTTAGGAATGTCCTGTGTCTGCCGTGCTGATTACACTGAAGTGGGAATCAATGACATTGTGCCATATAGGAGATTTATTTATAGTAGCTTTATAACTGATCTAAAGTGAGATTTTGATACCCATGACCTTTAATAGAAAACTCTCTAATGAGAAGTTTCCAATTTTACCTCCAAAGTAACCCCTAGTGAAAGTCCTTTGTATTTTAGACTTTTTGAGGCAATTAAAATAATGTTCTATTCTTGGTTCCTTTCTCCCTCAATTACTTCTGTATCTTGGCTATTCAGTTGACAAAACAGAAAAATTATTCAGGGGAGCTGTACAAAGCTGGACATTTGCCCGTTTCTGCTTTTTATATTGTTCTTAAGTGCAGCATGTTGGGGTTTGCATGTTTGCTTTTCTCTCCTTGACCTGTTACAGTCCAGTGGTTGCAGAGGATATGATCTGTGTGAGTGTGTTCCAAAGTCTCCACTTCCACCTCTTTACCTGATGTATTTTTGAAGGAAACGGAGCAGAAAAGTGCCATAGATTATCATGCTTGGCTTTGAACTGGTGTGCCTCAGCTCACTTGGTGGTACAGAGAGGAAAAGAGGGAAACAGAAATGCTTGGTCACAATTTTGAAATATATTTAGGTCTGAGCAGTTCATTCTTAAAGAGAAGAAGTCTGTAGGTATTTCAGAAAAAGCCATAAAGCTGGTGAATAATCTTAATTCTTGACATTCTGGAGTGAAAAACAGTAGAAAAGATAGCTTAGAGAAGGCACAGGGAAGATAATATATGTAGAATATTGAGATTGAATTAATATTTCAGAACAGATCATTGTAGTATCTGAATAGAGGGATAGAAAGTAAAAGTAAATGCATCTAACACTGATGGCAAAAAAAACCTTATTTGAAATGTGATCTGTTAACTAGTAGAATTCATTAAACCACTGAAAACTCTCCTTGCACAAATTATTTCTCTGCAACTAAATATGGCAGCGTAAAAGATTCTGGCCCTTACTAAACAGTGTTTCCCCCAGGCTGTTCATTTTTAAATCAGCTCTTGGGGTTTTTATTTCTCAATATTGGCTTCTATTGAAGGCAGGAGATAAGAACTACCTGAATAATGGTATGTTTGGAAATGATTGTTCCAACATCTCCATATGCCACATTTGGTCTCTTTGTCCTCTCTATCACAGGTAACCATCTTACACCCAAAGCAAGAAAAGTAAATTCACTTGGCTGTCCCATATCTCTAAGGAACCTGATGCATGAGTGGACTAGAGAAGAGAAAGAGAGAAGAACTCCGAAGACCTACAGATCATCTGGCTGGCAGGGTGAGCAAATGTCCTGACATCTCAGTCATGTGCTGTCAGGTACACAATGAGTGAGCCTGCTTTAAACATTGCCTCAGGAATTATTTATCCAATAATTGTTGAGAAAAAGAAGAGCAAAATGTGTCAGGACTCTGACACTGTGCCTCATGTGCATTCAGAATTACTAAGCCAAACAGCTCCTATATTTTAAGTTTAAGCATTGAATGTGGATTTAATAGACAGTCAGTTCTGTATAGGGAGGAGGGCTTTAATGCATTCTGTACTGTTAAAGTCATTTTCAAATGTGTTAGGTGAAACAGAAAAATCTATTAGTGAATAAGTCCAAGCTTCTCATGATTCAAAAGGAGATCCAAAAGAGAAAAGAAAGGAAGAAAACTCATTTTCCCAGTGCTGACTGTACTTAGATTCCTATGGATGTGGGCCTGTGTTCCCTTCTTTTCCTAAGCAACTTTCTCTTCTTTACAAAACACAATAAAAAAATTTACCTAGCTGAGAAGCAAACATGCAGTAGCCTTACATGGTAGTCATAACCTGATTAAATTATCACCCTTTTTTCTGGCTTTACCTGTTCCAAAAGCTGGAAGAAGCAGAGACTGTAGCAGGTTCTGGAGGATTTCCTCCAGCTCACACCAGTGAGTCAGGGGTTCTGTCAAGTACCAGCAAGCCAATTTAAGGGAATCAAGAGTTACATGTACAGAGGATGATTTATTTTTCAAACAGATAATGCAAATTGAAACAGATGATAAGCATGACAGAAAATATGGCCTGAAGATTATATCAGAGTCCTCTGTCTGGTGGTTTGTGTCTCCACAAAGGATATAATATTATAAAAATGCTCTCCTCCACTGGAGTGGCTGATGCCTCCCCACAGTATTTGGTCCTGCCCATTTCTGCACCCTAAACACTGGCCAAGCCCCATTTGGTTCTGTCCTCTCTGCTGGGGTGAAAAGCATGAGCACTACAACCCCACCTTCCCTGCAACCCAGGCCCAGTTTTTCAAAAGGAAAAAAAGCAACTGAATTACAGTTTGGGCTGAGTGAAGATTCACCCTGGCTAGGAGCCATAAGACAATTTACCAAATCCTAAAACAGGATAAAACAAAAATAAAAGGCTCTCCAGCGGACAAGCACTTTCCTTCAACTCCAACTGCACTCTGGTAGGGGAAGAAAAACCTGGCAGTACAACAGTGCCTTTAAAATTCATATTAGATGATGTGTTTAGTATATTGGGCTGTTTTTCTTAGCATGTAAGCAATATTCTGACTTTGGTGAAAGTGGTGAAAGACTCCACATTCTTTGAGGGCACCTGTCGAAATGCAAAGGATGTCTGGACTTTGCCTTATGTTCCAGTGAGAAGAAGGAGAATTTTGCTGTTTTTGCTTTTTGCTGTGCTTTGGGTTACTTTGTTTTCAGCAAATACTCCTCTGAGTGTACTGGAAGATGACTTTGGTGCACAGAATTTTTGCAGAAATCGGGTAATTCACTTGGCCACTCTGAACTCAATAGCAACAATCACCTCGCTGTTTCTGGACTCTGAAATCCATAGGAAAAGGCATTCAGATGCTGTGAACTTCTCTAGCAGCTGCCTCTTGCCTCCTTATGGAAAAGGCAGTGGAGCAGATACAGCCTGGGGGCACAGGTTTGTCCCTACTTCACAAATAACAGTGTCTTCTTCAACAATGTTATTACACTCTCTTGCTTCAATACACGATCCTACTTTCTAAGCCACCACTTATTTGGCCTTAGTTTTCTACTTTATTTTATATAGTGTCTGTGCAATGGAGATGGGCTTGTGTTTTAACACAGTGATGTCACTAATGAGGGCCAGTTGACTGAGAGCAATAAAGGTGTTCAGTAAGATGTCAACATAGATGAAGATTAAAGTTAATTTTTTTATTCTTAAAACCATTTCTATGTGTATTGCTTTTGCACTTCAGACGCAAAAGAAAATCAACCTGAAATTCAAATCTTGTTGAAGCTTCATGAACATTGCTACAAGGAGAATAAGACGTTGGCAAATTATTAAGTGTATAATTAGAGGTTTCACATTTAATCCTGTCACTGTAGTGATTTATGGCCTATTATTTTGTCTAAGTAATGCACCTCTTTTCTAGTGGTTTTTCTTTCCTTCATTGTTATTAGTGGCTGTGTTATTGCAGTAAGGAAATTTGTCACAAGGACAACACTTCTGTTCTCAGCTGCAAAATACAGAGGAGAGTTAAATCAAAGCATAGAAGATGCAGTGCACTTCCCACTGCAGCTGGTGGGAGAATTGTGACATGTTTGCATTGTTGGGCCAGCAGTGCTTTAATCGTAAGAACAAAGGGCAGGATGTAGCCTCTGTGCTTCTCTGCTGCCATATTTAGGGCTGAAACAGGTGTCCTCAGCAGCCAGTCCCAGGAAGGCTTGATAAAGTCATGGAGCTGGGACACCCAATCTCCCTCTGTAGTGCATGCCAGAATTGGGTGGAAACCTGCAGACGCAGCAGAAACAGCCTTGAAATAGCCCATAGCAAAGGCTAACCAAAGTCTAGTGCCTGCAGGCTGTGGAGTCCGGGCCCTTGTCCAGAGGTAGGTCCCCATAGCAGATTTTTTACAAGGATTCATCAGGATTTGTGGTCACAACAGCTGCCCAACAGATCTGTGGGACCTTGCTGCTTGTGTGAAACCAATGGCTCTTCACACTCTCTCCAAGTTACCCAACCACTGGGCTTGCTATCCTCACTCTCCTTTCTTCCAGCTGCATGAAATTTGCAACTTTGCTCTGGCAGGGCTGTAGTATGTCTAGTGAAACAGTCCCAGATCCTGTTTTCCAAACCAGCTTGTAGTTCTGCTGGAAAGGCAGTGTCCACACTGCCTCAAGGTGGGGAGGGCCTGGAAATGGGATCCCTCACACTCAAGTGAGTGTTCCAAGTTATGCTTGTGTAGTACAAGATACTACTTCTTCCAGCTGCACCATAGAAAATAAGCTAGAGCAGATCTGAAATTTTAGGAGTTAGGTGTTGTTTCAGGCTCACAAGGGCTCTTGAACTTGAGATGAACATCTTATTGCTGACGTGGAGTTGTTTGTGGGACTTCAAAGGTGGAGTGAGACTTGAATTTTTGGTGACAGTTGTCATATGTAGACAGGTGAAATTTTATGTGCTCCTAACTTCCTCTTGATCAAGAACCCACTAAAAGAAATACAATTTATTCTCTTACCAACGTATGGTACAAAGAGTCTCGTCTTACGGTAATTTCACACAAATGTTGTTTCCAAACTATTGCAGGATGAAATAGCTTAGATTTTATTTCTGTTTGGGAGTTTGAATTAACATTCATGTTAACTTCACCTAGTACTGTTTACCTTAGCAGAAAAAATATGTTGTCATCTTCAATATTTTAACCTAACTTTGACTTATCGGTGTACTTCACAGCAACAGCTTAATTACGCTCTGTTGAAGGTATTGTATTATATATTCTCCTTACTATTGTGAAATATTATTATGTTTCTTCATATTCTTTGTCTCATTGAAAACACTGGGGCCATTTCTTTTAATCCTGTGGCACGATTACAGTAGAAACTTCCAAGAGATCTTTACAAAATTGTAGCCAAACAAAAAGCGTAAAAATGATTTTTCTGAGAAATGTTTTGTCTTTTGTCTTTAGTATGCTCTTTGTCTTTTGAACAAGTTCTTAATTGCTGTACTATTTTTCGGCTATTGTTGATTTTTTTATTGCTCTTTGTTTGTTTGGGGTTTCTTTTGTTTTGGGTTTGGTTAGGGTTTGAGTTGGTTTTGTTTGTTTGTTTGTTTGTTTGTTTGTTTTGGTTTGTATGTTTTGGTTTTAAGGTAGGTAACCAGTAAGAAAATGCTTTTACAGGAAGTTATAAGAAGTTATAACTCCAGCACTACCTTTCTTAATTTTTTTGAGGCTGATATGGATGCCTTTTGAGTAGATGTGTGTCTGTTTTAGGAAAGGACTTGTTCACATTAAACTTGTGATTTTTCTTTGAGTTATAATACCTAGTTTAAGATCTGACAATCCACTTGAGACATTCCTGTTACTCTACTCAATCACCAGACCTTTAATTGGCTCTCTGGCACTTTTCCCTGCTATTGCAGTCTCCATTTGAATCAGAGGTCACTCAAAATTTCATAATACCTTTCTTCATATGTGACTAACTTAATTAGTGATTGGTTATTATCTCCTCTTGAGTATAATCATTAAATATGTGCAATAAATCTAGGCCTACAGAAGTACTGTGTTGTACCATCTTATTCTGATGATACAAAACTGGGGGGGCGTGGCAGATACACCTGAGGGCTGAGCTGCCTTTCAGCAGGACCTTCACAGGCTGGAGAACTGGGCAGAGACAAACCTGATGAAGCTCAACAAGGGCCAGTGCAGGGTCCTGCACCTGGGGAGAAATAACCCCAAGTCCCAGTGCAGGCTGGGGTCTGACCTACTGAGAGCAGCTCTGTGGAAAAGAGCCTTGGAGTATTGATGAATGGCAGACTGACCATGAGCCAGCAGTGCCCCTGTGGCCAGGAGGGCCAGTGGGGTCCTGGGGTGCATTGGGAAGAGTGTGGCCAGCAGGACAAGGGAGGTGATCCTGCCCCTCTACTCAGCCCTAGTGATGCCACTCCTGGAGTGATGTGTCCAGTTCTGGCTCCTCAGCACAAGAACGACCAGGAGCTACTGGAGAGGGTCCAGTGGAGGGCACAAAGATGATGAGGGGTCTGGAGCATCTCTCTTACAAGGAGAGACTGAGGGAACTGGGGATGTTTAGTCTAGAAAAGACTGAGAGAGGATCTCATTGGTGTATATAAATATCTCAAAGGTGGATGTCAAGAGGAGGAGGATACTCTTTTTGTGGTTCCCAGTGACAGGATGAGGAACAATGGGTATAAATTAAAACACAAGAAGGTCCACCTCAACATGAGGAAGAAATTCTTTACACTGAGGATGTCAGAGCACCCTCTGACCAGGAAACAGACTGCCCATGGAGGTGTCCCTCTCTGGAGACATTTCAAACTCACCTGAATGAAATCCTGTGTAACCTGCTTTAGGTGACTCTGCCTTGGCAGGGGGGTTGGATTGGATGATCTCCAAAGGGCCCTTCCAATGTTAGCAATTCTGTGATTCCATGATTCTGTGATTCACATCTTGAGTTATTTAAAGTCTTTTGGTGTAACTCATTTTATGGGTACCAAAAACTAAGTGTGGTATCAGCAACCTGTTATGATGCTTGAGATTTCTAGTCTTGCACTGTGAAGCAGAGGTGTAGGTCACCCCACAGCAAGGTGAATGCTCCTGGTGGCTTCAATGAGTTTTCCAGCTTTGCATGAGTCACAGTTTAAAGGCTGCAGCACTTGCCTTCCTCATAAGACATTTCCAGAAGACCCCTGCTATGGGCTGCTATCCATAACATTTAGCCCTGTTTGTGCTTAGAAAGTAATAATTTATATTTTGGAGCCCTCATATACATGCATATTTTGACACAAATCTTTGCTTGTTTTTTTTTCATTTTTTAGACAAATTCCTGCTTTTCACAGTAGATTGAACAGCTTTTGCTTCTTCTGACATAGAAATCTAGTGTGTAAATTCATTTGAGCTTGAAGATTACTACCCTTTTAGTGTTTATGATCAAAAGTGTTAACACGACCCTGGGGGCAAACTCCTTCTGGAATGAAATAACGTGGGCTATTTGAAGTCAACTGGTTGAGCCATTCCAATACACAGTAGAAAGGAAATTGGCCTCTGGTCCTTATGTCAGTGGAATGTACTGGAGTTTTTACATAGAGTACTAGCATATAAAAGAGTACAAAATTTGGAGGCAGAGTGTATTTTCTGCTGTCTGCCTGACTCAGTATTAGTATCACAAAATCATAAATGTCAGAAAAGACATTTGAGGTCATTAAATCCAACCATTAACACAACACTGACACTAAACCATGTCCCTCAGTGCCACATCTACATGTCTTTTAATACCTCCAGGGATGGTGACTCATAAACTTCCCTGGGCAGCTTATGCTAATATTTTCAGTGAAAAACTGTTTCCTAATATCCAATATAAACATCCCCTGCTATATTCTATAAGGGTTTGGATGGTCTATAACAAAGGATATCTGTCCTGTTGGCTTTCTCTCTAAACATTCATAAACATTCAACCCATCATTAAGCTCCACTCAGTCAAAACATTTCCTATCAAATAGGCTACCCCAGCTACTTCTCCTTCCTTGCCTATCTTATCTGAAGAGTTTATAGCCAGATTTTTTGGACTCCCTAGATGCTTCAGTGTTACATATGCCATATTTAAATTTAAAAGATAAAACAGATATTTTTATCAACTAGGAAATAATGTGCAGAGTTTGAGGTCTGTAGAGTAGATGCAAAAATTACAGCTAAGATCCCTGAGAATGCAGTTCAAAACTTTGCAGCTCAGGTTGAAGTCCTGTTTAGGTGAAATGGTCCTTTTTTTTTTTTATTGTACACCTTTTTGTCTTTTTAGCACGGAGGTGTTATGTGATATTACAGCAATTTTTTCAGAAAACTTGAGCAAAAACTCTTTTCTCGAGGTCACAAGGAAGAATAACCACAAGGGAAATAGTGCTTGTTGTCTAAAATGCATATATTCTGTTGTGCATTGCTGAGTAGCAGGGGGCAAACAGTTAGGAAGAGCTGATTCATTGAGATGTTTATGTAGAGGAGAGTTAGCATTGTGAAGTGAATTAATGTGAATTTTTTTTATTGCTTACTTGTTTCCAGGCTGGATTTTTCCATCACATGAACCTCAAGGTGCAAAAACCTCAGGGCCCAAGGCAGACAGTTTTTCTGAGAGGGTATCATCCCTTTTTTTGATCACTGAGTTCTTTAGGAACTTTGATAGGTATCACATAAAGCTTCTGGATGAAGCAGGGCATGTGCAATTTGATTTGACAGGCAGAGACATGCAGGGAGCTGGGCTGCTGCCCTACACCTCTGACATGGCATCAGGCAGACCTCGTCCCAGGGTGAAATACTCACAGCTAGTTTCTGCCATTTCAAGCCCAAGACAACAATGCATAAAACCTGAATCTGTTCCTCTAGTTCTATCCTGTTCTGCTGTTCTGTACCAAGATGATATAATTTATATGCTTATACATATATAATAAACACATAGCATGTACTTCCTACAAAGGAATTAAATGCCATTCCCAAGAGCTGCTGTAGTCAGACTGTCCTGGAACTCATAGCAAGGACCAACTTTCTTGCAGTACTATAACACACAAAAGCTGAGGACTTTTAGAAGAAGAGGATGCACTCAGAGAGCGAAATAGGTGATGTTAGCTTTAATGATTGTGTGAAGTACCTTGAATCTCACTTCCAGATTTTCAATAAAAACCCTATAAAAAAGTATTGAAAACACTTCACAAATATTATTTGGTTTATCTGCACTGAGGGAGGAAGCACAAGTATACTGGAACTTACCAAAAGGTCACCAACCTTTTGATGTGAGAGAAAGGCAACATTTCTCTTTCTAGCCTCCTAATCCATACAAGAGAATACTAAATTTATTTCCCACAAACCAGTAACAGCTACTTCTTGTTTACCTCCAACTGCATCTACTTTGATGAAACAAGTGCATTCATTCTTACTAAAATATTAGCATGAAATAATTAATATTTGCATTTAAAGCAGTGTTTGTAAGCTTTGTAGTTAATACTGTGTTAAGGTGGAAAATGTTATTTCATTCACTGGTTTTGGCAGCTCAGTGTTGTGCACAGAACTGAAGTTTACTACGTTGCTTTTCCAATTGTGAGCAACAAAAATTATTCTGCTTTGTAAGATAGATGGTGAACTTGGGGTATCATTATTAAGCATCTTTGGAAGATTGACAGCAAGGTTGCAATTTCTCTATGGTATTTTGAAGTTTTAATATATATAATAATGTTTTTTGATGGGAATGAACTGAGACTAAAAAGGACGGCAGCTTATTTTGTGAGGCTTATTCCTTTTTTCTGGTTAGACACTTTTTTGGAGTGGAAGGTGGGAAGTAGGTAGGGAAAATGGAAGTCCCTGGGGATTTTTGAGGCTGAATGAAAGAACTTCATAGGAGAATGACTGAGTGATTGCCTCTGGCTCTTGTATTTAAGAGGCAGTAAAACTTCATCGAGAAGCAAAAATAATCATTTGGAGCAATAAAGACTGGAGGTTAATGAAAATGAGAAGCAACTTAAGTAAATGAGAAAAGCTAGTGGGAAAGGCCCGTGTGACTGAAGCAATATTCAAGTAGAAAAGATAAATTAGGGAGATAGAAAAAAATTGCTATGATGGGACTGATAATACTTTTGTTTCCACAGTCTTTGGCATTTATTCACTGTTTTGTCTTTATGCATATGAACAAGCCTCCCACCAGCCTGTGTCTCAGTATCTGACTCCACTTAATACATTAAATTTTTCTCCGTGCTTACCAAAACTTTTTGAGAAAAATTCTCTAAATTGAAACCCAAAGTAACTTAAATAGTTTTTTTTCTTAAAATGAAGAGATCCTTAAGTAAACAAATGAGATATTAAAACCAGATCTTCAGTGTTCCCTAACCTTTTGGCTTTCTTTTTCATCCAGCAACCCGGGACTAACCTAGGAGATTTTACTGACTTTAAATGCATTAAATATATTGATCTGCAGAAAGCTTTGGCGCCAGGCTGTCTGTAGTCTGTGTCATGCTGTCAGAAAGGAAATGCTCCTGATTTTGTCTACAGAAAAAAACAAAATGAAAAACATTATCCTAGGTTCAGATTACTGTGAGAGCTGGAGAGGCCAGGGGAATTGGCTAATAGCAGCTGTATTGCAATTAGGGGGAAAGAACTTGGCAAAGAGCAGCAATGATTCTTTTTAGCATCTCAGAAAACATTAAATGTGTAATTTTTGAAAAATCATTTGCTCAGAAATAACCTATGTATTCACTATATACCTACTCACCAGGTTCAGCAGCATTTTGGAGGGGATAATTTACATATCCTTTCCTACTTATAGCATCATATTCTTTCTTCATAATGAGGTTTTCTTGATGTCAGTACAGTCTTCTTTGAGTTCTGGACTAGTTTCAAGCTGTGAGTGGATCATATAAAGCCACTCCTATCTGGGTTGGTAAGTTGCTTAGGTTCAGTGATTTGCCCCCACGAGCCTCTTAGTGCTTAGTCAGGTGAAAGGTTATCCAAATACTCTTCCATTGCAATTGCAGCTCACACAAACTGTCCACCATCATCTTCTCACAGGAGCACTAAGTCAAGGCTTTAGCTACAACATGGATTGAATCACTGCTGATTCCTGTCATAGAATTTAGCTAAAAGTAGGTGACTGCAGTCGGTGAAATCAATCTGGGTTCACCCAAAATGGTTAAAGGATATGACTTCTGTCCTGAGCCACTTCCTGCTCCATTGAGTAATGACTTTTTCCATCAATAATTGCTTGAAGAAATTTTTCCTTTAATCAAACTTAAATGGGGATTATAAATACCTCTATCTGCACTGCACAAACACATCCCTTTGGTATCCACCACCTTAACACACCACAAAACTCCCCATTCCCACCAGCAGCCACCCACAATTCCCTGGTCCCATCACACTCCCTGCTAGGCCATAGTGACCTACTTTCTGCACTTTGCAATATGGAAGAACATCTTCTACCCCTCTTACCAGCAACCCTTGCACGTGCATCTCCCTGTGCAGGTTTTGTGCAGCCACAGGCTCCTCAAGTCCCTGCCTCTTCCCTCCTGAGCATAGTGTAAAGCAGTGCAGGGAGTACCAAGAGGAGTGGCCATGGCATGGCACCCCTCTCCCAAGTTATCCACATTGATTCTGATGATTAAGCATGCTTCTGGGTGCTCTTCATATATGGGAGGAGGCTTGAGGGGTTTAAAAAAATTGTTGCTATATGAACGTTCACCCTTTTATTTTCCTCTCTAAGACATTTTGTAAGTATTTCTGCTCTTACAGCAGTCCAGACCTCAGTGCAGAGATTGCAGCGGTTTTATGTATTTTTTTTATTTAGGTAACACATACTCTTATCTCCTATATACTATACATCTTGCCTGGAAAATTTCCTTAGGGATCCCTTTCTCTGAATGTCAGTGCCACCTTCACAGGTGCTGCTGCTTTGCTTTCATTAATTCTGATATTTGATTATTCTCCCAAAGAGGAGAAGAACCTTCCTGTATGGCCCAGGTGAAATGTCTCTTCTCATTACAGCCAGTTCTTAGCTGGTGCCTACCAGGCAGAACTAGGGTTTATTTATGCTGTGCAGCTCTACTCAAGTGGGACAAGCAAACCCTTCTGCTAAGGTAAACCTGCATTGCAAGTGAAATTAGGATATGCTTCCTAGCTTATCTCTGGTTGTTAGTAATGGTAAGTATATATAATAATACACTTCTAAAAGAAGTGTTTTACCAGAGTTGTCTATCTGCGTTGTCCTTCAGCTTTGAAATGAGGTATCATATAGTGCATTAGTAAGGGTAGTTCTGGCATGTATTAAAGTTATTTTCTGTTGTAGAGCATTCCTTCTGTGGTAAATGAAGGAAGATGTATTGGAAGCTGTCTTTTTCATTTTTTGCTATCAGGACAGAGGTGCTTTAATTGCAGAAAACAACAGGCTTGCTTAGTCCCCCTGGCACTGGTATTTTAGGGTAAGGTAAGGGTGGAGGTATGGGTAAGATGGGGAAAGAAGAGGAGAGATTTGAAGTTGTATCTCAAATTACTCGAACACTGGTACTATTTGCTCTTTGATCATCTTGACCTCTGCTCTTTAGTAGAGACTCAAATTAGGAGCATAGGATTGGAAGGGACCTCCTAAGTAATCCTGTCTTTCCTTTTGCCATTTCAGCTGCTGTATTGTATAAATCTCTGAGAAGGTTGTTATAGTATATCTTCAATTTAACAGGGTTCATTGCCCTTTTATAGGCTGTTCTGTAGTTGAGCTTCTGTGAAAATTGGAAGCCTCCTAGTTTTTTTTTCACTAAGGCAAGATCAAAGGCAGGTTATTCATATTTATTTTACTGCTGGTATTGTCCATTATCTTAAATGGTTTTGCTTCTTTGTTGCGTGTGAAACTTCCTCAGGTTTTATTTTTGTGAGAGGTGACAAACTAAGGTCTTTGAAATGTGTTTTCAGGTAAGTGAGATGGAGGGGTGGATTTTGTTGTTTGGCAGTTTCAATTAGGTGTCATGTCTACTGAGTTCATTTTTTTAAAAATTTTTCTTGTTTTAGGATGTGTAAAGCTATTACCACTCAGCATTTCAAATTACTTTTCCAACAGTTTCTACAGAACCAATGCTTCCTAATATAAAAACATTTATTGATACATCTTGGGCTTTCCTATGGAACTAGAACTTATTGGTAGCTTGTAGACTTCTTGAGTGTGGGGAGATTCGTCTTTCATTCTGTGTCCCTGGTGGAAGTGGCCACCTTGGGATGTCTGTATTGTCATTACAGAAAAACAGGAGGAGAAAAAGGGTGAGATTCATCTGATCTATTTTAGTCTTTGAATTTTAGATAAAATGAATTGCACCCTAGATCTCAGAACTGTTGAAGCCTAAGGTGGCTTGCCTTGATTTGAATTTCTTTCTTACAGAGTAATCTTACTTCTTCTGACTAGCATATTAGCTCCTGATTTATAGTGGTAATTCCTGTTAATGTCTATGGGTGAATGGGAACACACTAGAATACAATCTTATTACTTTTCAGTTCTTAATATATGATGTCAAATGACAAAGACAAAAACTGGGACCTGCTATAGACCTGCTGGTACTAAATGGATTTATTTTCTATGTACTTCTGAAATAGTAGTTTTGGAGGGCTTATTCTGCTCTTAATCTTGCAACTTTGAGCTTCCTCTAAGACTTGAAGGTGGGAGTTCAATGTTGGCAATACAGGAGTGTCTCAGACAATTTTAGTTTTTTATGACATCTGTTAGATGTCAGGCAGGGCAGTGGGACTTGGCTGCT
This sequence comes from Petroica traversi, assembly GCA_025920805.1. NCBI lineage: Eukaryota > Metazoa > Chordata > Aves > Passeriformes > Petroicidae > Petroica > Petroica traversi. The sequence continues at coordinate 5,393,500 of JAHLSL010000056.1, forward strand.
GCCAAGGAATAGAGAGGCAGACAGAGGACTCCAGACAGTATAAAACCTTCTTTTAAATTATTTTAGTAGGAAAATGCTTTCTGCTGTCTCACCTACTAGATGATATTTCAGTAATATTATTGAAGACCTAGAGTAGCTCAAGAATGTTCAAGTTTTGTCAGTGCTATGCAGACCTTGAAGAAAGTACAAATGTGTTCAAAGTGCTTGAAGCCTGGTTTTCAATCTCACACTGAAGCCAAGGATAAGCTTGGACTTGTATCGATTTGATGTTCTCCATCAGTCTTTTTGCTAAGGAGGGAAAAATATCTGTAAAGTCTTGCTGAATGACAGTTACTCAGAATTATTTGTAACAGCCTGTTTGGAAATGCTTCACAGCTGTCTGCAATCCTTGTAAGTACTATAGCAGGGAGCTTGCTCAAAGCTGTAAAAAGTGGCTTCTCCAATGCACGTCCTGGCAGTCAGTGGTGTTCATAAGATGTAAAGATTCTACTTGTGCTTTAAAATGTGTCTAACCTGCTATTCTTCCCCTGCCCAAAGTGGCATTCCTCACCTAGAGGAATGACTGGTCCTTAATTCAAGAAATATTAGTTCCTCAGGGCTAGAGGCAGTTCAGGCTAGGAAACACTTCAGATTTTGTTGGGGAAAGGTAAAGCATGTTCCTTCATTTGCAGACAATGCCAGTTCAGAGCCGCTCTGATGCAGAGAGGGGAGATGGATAAGAGGAGCAAATGCAGCTGAGACAGCCTAAAGCCTATGGGCCAAAGTGGGACACACAATTCTGTTCTGTGGTAGGCACATTCAAAATGCGTGGAAATGCTGTTACTGCTATGAAATGTAAAGTGAATGAAATTCCATGGTGGGTGTTGAAAGACCTTAGGATTAGGTGTTTTGTCTTGCTCACACCATCCTGTGTAAGGGAAGGTCCCACTGATTGGTTTGTCTGCAAAGGTAGAATAGGAAGTGTAGAGCTTTTGTCTTGCCACTTTATAGGTTTTCGTGTATTGATTAGTTTATTTTTGAGGCAGATTTGCACTTTCTGAAATAATGATAACTTTCATCTAATTTATATCTGCCAATATGATAGCTGAACATCATCTTGATGACTTATGGGCAAAACCAATTTTATTATTGAGTCATCGTTACTCACAAGTCACTCTGCTGTTTGACTCAGCATGCACGGGCTTTGCTGTACAATTGTTTTTGGGGTCTAAGTTGATGGATGCCACTAGAATCTGTGTTTCTCCTCTGAGGCAGCTTCCAGAGCTTTTTCATGTCACTGAAGAATTTCTCTACTTCTTTTTCCTTGTTGTTCCCATAGCTGTGGAACTGAGAAAATATTTTGGGGTAGTGTGGTTCATATCATACTATGTTTCTGCTCAGTTTGTAGGATCTTGTTAATTACTATCACCACCCATGTAGACTAATGATGTACCAAATTCATGTGAGTCTCTTCACTCTCAGCCACATCACATTTCACTATCACTTCGTACCACACTTTTTTTTCACAGTCATTTTATTGGCAGCTTACTTGAAGACTTATAAGACAACTAAAAATGATGAGAGCTCATTTTTTCTCATTGGCTGTACATGCATGAAAGCTTTATGGGTTGCTGAAGAGTAACTGTTCAGCAACTGCCAGCGAGAACTGTTTCTTTCATTTATAACTTGGACTTGTGGGATTTCAGTGATGTTGTATCTTTTACCTTGGGAATAATATCTGTTGTAATTATGAGTGTTGTAAGGATTGGAGTCCCCCAGGATCATAATGCTGGTATTATCCATCTCTTCTCCAGTGTTATTTGTACTGCAGTCCAAGGATCACAATCTTCCTTCAGAAGACCACCTTTGAGATGTGTCTTTGGTAAGATAAGCCTTAAACCTTGAAACCCTTTCCAGACCTAGAACACTGTGTTAGGAATATACTGGCTTTGTTTTGCTGGATTTTAAACAGCTGAGGGAAGGGAAGTTGGGTTTATTAGTGAACTTGTTTGGTATGTTTTAAAACTACCTCTATTCTGAGAGTCGTCCAGCTTGTAACTGCTGGTCTGAGTGATGCTCTCTTAAACAGCAAAGGTGAAATTCTTTCCTTGCTTTATGTAGGTCAAACCCTAACAGGTTACTTTGTGGTATGACTAAAGGAGGTTCCTCCTCACCCTGTGGACAAATGTAACAATGTGGGCTCCTTGCTGTGTTGGATTCACCACAAAACCTACTAATTTATGTAAAATCGCCTGAAGGGGAAAAAAATTCCACACAGCAAATATCTGAAAATGGGAATTGGATACTATCAAAGCCAAAATACATACTTCAGGATGTACTTATGTAGGTTCTATAGTGTCACTTTATTTCAAACTTTTAGGATTTTAAAGATTTATAATGTTCTGTGCAGGTTACATATGTGTTAGTTCAGAATCATGGATCTGCGTACACATATGTAAAAATATGGACTCAATATGTAAACTGATACATCTGTTACTTCAAGATCTCTTAAGACCTCCCAGGTCTGACCATGTGGGCTTCTTTCCTTGGTCCTCTGGCAGTTTTGCCACAAACGTGCTCTACTTCTTTTGTGGGCTCATTTTCTCACCTTTGAATTGCTGGAAAGGTGCTGATACTCCTCAGGCAAGAACACTGGGAAAACTCATGCAGCTAGGAAAGATGAAGGAAGCCAATCCACAGAGTCGTTCTGTTATAAAATACAAGTAATAATTTCTTACTGAAACAGATGCGGAAAAGGAACCAAGATAGCTACTTCAGTTGTAAAATATTTTGGCTACTAAAGCTTTTAAGTGATGAGTTTAAGGAGATGTAACAGAAAACCTATTTACAATAAGGTCTCTAGGCATTTTATGGAGGGGCAGTGTGGATGATTCTAGTTCAGTTTTATGAAACCATTAGAGGTTTTGAAATATGTGATTTTTGTGGTCAAAGAAAAACAAACCTTTGGAAAGTTCTAAATTAGTTCGTGTCAAAAGGGCTATTTTCTGTCTTGAGTCCCATTGATTAAATATGAAAGATGTTGGTCAAAGTATTATAACATTACAGAAGTATTTCAGCTTTTATAAAATAGTATGTTTGGCAGAATGTTTATATATATAAGATCAACTGTCTAATATGAGAGAACTGTTGCTGACACTATAGGCTGATTGGATTGTATTATTAGACTACATCTATTCAGATTATTTTTATTGATTTACAAATATAAATCAGTGTTAATCCCTATATATATAAAAGACTCTTATTCTTTCAAGTGTTAGTTTGAATATCAAAGGTAATTTAACTTTTGATTTAGTATTCAAAAACTGTACATCAGCTGAGAACAATATAAATCCCTTGCTAAAAAGGTTCATTAAGTATTAGTAAGAAAATATGTTCTAAAAGTAAGTTTAATATCAAAGTAAAAGATAAGGTCTGGGTTATTTCTAGTACATGAAACTTCCATGTGTACTTATCTAAGTTTCTGAGGGATCACTACGTGACAGACTATTTTCTAAATTGTGGTGTGATGATTTAGTGGTTTAACAATTTTTCCTATTTATTTTCAAAGGGTTTTTTTATCTTCTCAAAATGAATTTGAGTTTGGGACCTACCTACAAAAACTTCCAGACAAGAATAGTGCTTCCTCACTAAAATATATCTTCCACTTGCTTGTTGCAATCAAGGTATTGTAGGTTTGGAAATGTTAAATACAGATTTTGTCAGAGTAAAATTACAAGATTTTTGCCACAATCTTGTTGTGATTTAACCCCAGCTGTCAACTAAGCCCCCCCCCAGCTGCTCACTCACTAGCCCCCAGTGGGATGGGGGGAGAGAACTTAATAGGAAAAAAAAAAAGAAAACTCCGAACTTCTGAAGGCCAGTGCAGCATAGTGTATATATGTCAGGTTTTGAGCCTCAGAAACTCAAAATGTGTATTTGTTGCATTTAGTAAAGGTTTTTAGTGAAGTTGTTTTCTGGAGTTTTACAGCCTACAATTGCTCTAGCCTACTTCAGTCAAAACCATACTTGCACAAACAAAAGCTGTACTGCTTTTCTGTTCCTTTGGAAGCCCATGACCAACACTTTAGGGGCTGGAGTTTTCAATTTTTTGTCAGTTCACAAAAAAAGGTGATATCTTGAGAATCTTTATACCAGGCAGGGGGAAGTCAGCACCTGGCTCTCACTACATTAAATACAGCATGCCACTGTTAGTGTAAAAGGAGAGGTTTTTTTGTCAATACTAGGTCTTGGTGACCCTAGAGGCTGTAAGCATTTTGGTTCATAAATATTGTTGTACAGAAAATCTCTCTATATTGTATGGTCTGGTCCCAAATCAGTTTTTATTTTCAAAACCTTACTTTTAAAAATGCGTCTTAAATTACAGTATCTGCTGAATAGGGATAAATTAATGCTGCTTTGCTAGGAGGAACAAACATCAATACCTCTGCTTCATTGTAGAGCCTAGAGCTGCCTTTTGCTCTTATAACTGGAAATGAAAATCTCTTTCAGCTACTAAGGATGCCTTTGTTTCATATTTGTACAGGATCAAGTATTGTGGGGTCTAGGTCTAGGATTAGGATGTCTAAAGGCTGTGGTGTACAAACAAAAATGGTAATGAGTGGAAGTGTCCATATTGGCTGTGACTTAACCTCATTCCTAGTGGCTTGGCTTGTTGAAAGTGTTCATTTTGTCATTCTGAAATCTAAACATGTGATTCATGTAGTGCTTAGGTCATAACAGTGAGTGACTGACTCGGTGCTAGTCAGCAGATGTGAAGCAAAGGAGACCTTGTGTGAGAGCAGGCTTCCAGCTCATTTAGACCAAACAGGCAGTCTAGGACCTTTGTCAGACCAGCCACTGCCAATTTCCCTTCACTGAGGGAATAAGAGCCCTCAACCAAGTAAAAAATTTTATTTATTTTTATTATATAAGTTGCATCCATTCTACCATGTCTTTGCCTTTTCAATGAGCAGCTTGGGACATGAAAGAAAGTGCTAAAAAATATTGCATTTTTCTATATGACCCTGAAAGAAGACGTATGGAGAAACAAGCAGATCCGTTTCAATCTTAGTTAAGACAGCAATTCTTACAAAGTATGTGAACAGGTTGCATTTGGAGATAAAGGAATGGGTTTTTTTGGTTTCTTTGGGTTTTGTTTTTTTAACAGGTGCCATATAGTATACTTCAGGGCTTCAATAAAATTCTCACATTTCTATTTTTGTTCCCATTTTGAAGTACCAAGGAAACAATTGCAATCTTTTTCTCACTCCCCTTCTGGCATTATTATAATAAATTTCCTGGGCAACCTCTGAGATAAATGTAACGAGTGTTAGCACAAAGCTATTAAATCTTCTATGACTGTGAAATAGTTGATCCTGTCTGGCTATTTGCAGCCTTGTAATAAAGCATGTTTTAACTACAAAATCTATCGAAGGTATTAGGAGAGTTCTCACATTCTGTTTTCCCACAGTACTCCCTGTTAAGCCTCAATGTACAAAATAACATCAATGTCAGCTGTAACTCTTGATTCATATATGTGTGATGAAGAGTGTAATAGATTATTTTTCTTGTTAAGGCTTCAGCATAGGACTCAATTGATACAATCTTTGCTGTTCCATACTAATTTTGATACTTGTCTGGGATGAGATCTAGCATACAGGTGCTGTTTTCAATCTTGTTTTGTACCTGGTAGTATAAATTTTTATTTGCTTTGGTTTAAGCTTAGAATTTGTTCCACCTTGTGCTGCTTAAAGTGTATTCTCTCTGTAAGATCTGTTCTGCACTTGCACACAGCACATCTTCACCACAAGCACACAGCGACTTGTTATTTCTAGCCCATTACTCTGCATAATGCAATGTGTGTGATTATGACATTTTGGAGACAGGAAACAATCTAAAGCTAGTTTGAGGCTCTTCTGTTGGTGAGATTTTTCCCTTCCATTAATTCTAATACAAAGATGTTGTGATTTTCAAAGCAGAAGGTGTAGATGAAGAACTTAGTGCTACTTTTTCTTCAAACACTGTGTGTCCTGTATTCACTTAAACATCTTCTAAAAAACATGGTCCACTAAAAGCATGTCTCTAGCAAATGTGAAAGTTTCAGCTAGGTTTTTTTTTTTAAGTCCCTATGACTTTGGGTTTTTCTTCCTGCATCGTCAAATCCACAGATGTTTTATTACCATGCTTTAGTTCCTTAGGGCAAACTGTACAGTTATGTTCAACATTATCTCTCAGATTTTCTTGCTTTCCTGTTCCCTTCTGCCTTTATATTTGAGAAGCAAAGTACTTGCTGATTTTCTCCAAGGGGAACTTTTATTTTATGAATAATCCCCATCACAGGAGGCTTTAAAGCCATGTTCCCTTACTGTTTTGTAAAGGAGTAATGTTAGTATTACTGAAATCAGATAAAGCATTTTTCTGAATTGAATTTCTCTAGTCAGTGTTCCATTAGTAAATGTAGTGTGGAATTACTGATTTTTGCCTTTTTCTAATGCATTTTTTAGGCCAGATGTTATGTGGAGTGCGATGTTGGTTTTCTCTAAGCAAGTCATTTTATTTTTGGGTTACTTTATCAGATGAATTTATAGAGTCCTATCACTACCAGACTCTTCACTCTTCTCCCCAGCAGTAGCTGTATCTGCTCTAACCAGATGTGCAGCACTGCTGTCCCTGCAGAGATCTGAGCCATCTGCTGTGTGTCAGTTGGACATGCCATCATTTCTTAAATAATTAGGTGGTCTTAACAACAACTTTAAGATACAGTGTTTGACATAAGCAGCAGGGAAAATAGGTTTCAGACTGTGATTTTCACATAGAGTTTTGACTCCTTTATAACCATAGCAGTCAATTACTTCTCCTGTGAACTTGATATTTAACTGTCCAGTGAAAGAACAAGTGTGTGATTCTCACACAAACACAAAGTAAGAAAAACCTGGCTTTTACCCACTCACTTTCCTTCCTCATTCTCTTTGAAGGGCTCAGCCATAGTTACAGCCTGATATCTGCCTTGAGCTGTAAGCACGAGGCCTGGGTTGGGGTTCAGGGGGATTGAAATCACAATAGCAATTTATCTTGCTCTTCTTGCCTCCCTTTTTGCTGGCATGTGGCGTCAAGTCTTTTACAGGCCTACAACAACAGTTTTACTGATGCACAGAGTATTTGTTTCCATCTCAAACAGAGAAAAATATTGGTTTCTTAGCACGGCAATGTTGCAATTTCCAGAAAAGTAATTTTGAACCATTTTGGTGAGTAGAACAATGTATTAGTACAAACTTCTTGACAAATTGTAGCTTGGGTGCTTGCAGAATAGGAGACAAAACAACACTAGATTATAAAGAACAAAATGGTGCTGGTGCTGAAGTATTTTTCTGTTGTTAGAAATAAATTATTTGGAAACATTTCTGGACTAGAATATATCAATCTTGATTTTGCTCCTGTGGTGTTGAGGGTCCACTGATTAAACACTGAATATTCACTTTTGTTTATTCCAGAGCTGAGTAATGAAAGAGCCTCAATGTGGTCTGATTTGTGGCACTCATTGGAGGTAACCTCTGTTACTTCCTTCTAACTTTGATGCATTTAATGTGGCTAATAAGGTGTTCTTGGTAATCTTATTTGCCTAGTCTGGCCCCAAGACCTGAATAAAACCTCTGGGTCTGTCTCATGATACTGTTTAAAGTAATTCATCAAGATAACACCAGTGCTAGTTAGATCTCTGCTTGCATAGAACTTCAGAGTTGAGGCTAGAAGAAACCTTGAGATGTGTTGGTCCAATCCCCCTGCTCAAGCACAGTGTGTAAGAACAGGTTGCCTGGCCTGCTCACACCTTAAAAAAGGGTGGGATGCTGTTGGAGTTTTTTGCTGTGAGGTAGCACTGCTGGCTCATGGTCAGCCTGTGGTTCACCACACCCCCAAGGTTCTCCTCTGCAAAGCTGTTTTCCAGACACTTCATCTCCAGCATGTACTGGTGCTTGGGATTATTCCTCTGCAGATGCGGGGCTTTATACCCTGCCTTGTTGAAGTTAATTAGATTCCTCTCTGCCCAGGTCCTGCTGAATGGCAGCACATTCCTGCTGAATAGCACAGACTAATGCCATCTGGTGTATCAGCCACTCCTCCCAGCTTTGTACTGTCTGCAGACTTGCTGAGAGTACATTGGGTTTTGTTATCCAAATTGTTACTGGAGCTGTTGACTGGCTCCAGGGTAAACTTGTGGGGCACATTACTAGTGGCACCACCTACCCCACTGCCTGCTTCCCTAACCCATACCCTGTCTGCTTGACTAAGGATGTTATAGGAGACTCTGTCAAAAGCCTTACTAAGGCCAAGGTAAACAACATCCACTGCTCAAATAAAATCCACCAAACTGGTCACCTCACAGAAGGTGATGAGATGCTCAGCATAATTTCCTCTGCATAAATTGACTACCTTTGTGCCCTTTGTCTGTTTGAAATGGGCTTCCAAGATAAGTTGCTCTGTCACCTTCCCAGGGACTAAGGTGAAGATGGCAAGCCTGAACCCAAGTCCACTCCCAAGTGTGTTAAATATTTCCTCCTGCATGCAAAGCAGAGATCCCACCAAGTGTTTTGACATAGTAGTAGTAATAACCATCAAGTATTTAAATCTAGTGACTCATGTTTTTCCACCTAGATGATTCTCTCTGAGACACAGCACTGTGGGCCAGCCTGGCTTGGGAGCAGGGAGGCACTCCACCAAAGGGAATGATGGTTGTTACTAGCAGCATAGGTGAGAAGTAGGCAGATTTCATCAGTGATAAAAGGTGCCATTCCTGTCTTCATAATGGCAGGTTCCTCTTGGAAGAGGAAAATAACAGTAACAGGTTGTTCTGACACTCTGGCCCTATGTTTTGTTACCTCTAAGCATGCAGGTTATCCCTGCTGCAGAGATGGTGATGGGTCAGTGAGGTTTCCTTGTTTCCTCTTTGTTCCAGGCTCTCACATCTCAGTCTTGAATGTTTTCTGGAACTGTAATTGCTAAGTTGATGTACTTAAAGGAAACTTCCCTTCAAGTGGAGCATTGTGCCTCATTATAATTCATTTCTAGCCCATTGCAGCTGTTCCTCATCTTAAAAATATGGAATTTAGTAGTCTTCTGGTGTATTGTGCTCCTTATACAATGAGGGGCAGGTGGGGGTGGGGAGAAGCTTTTAAAGGCAGCTATTTCATCTGTGCTCTGAGTTTTACCACAGCAGCATTCTGTAACATAAAATTTAAGAGGTCAGTAAACAACTTGGCAGTAACTAAGCGATTTAAACAAAAGCTTCTCCTCAGTATTTGATGATTGGAGGGAGAGGAGGAGAATCAGGATTCTATTGTCTCATGTGTTACCACAGTTGTTCCATTTCCAAAGAGCTGTGTTTAATAAGGATAGTAACTATGGTGTTAAAATGGCAGGCTTTTTTCCCAGATCATTGTCGAATTTGTTTTTTGAAATTGATTGTCGACGCATTGCCACTAATGAGTTCTGTATCATCCAACGAATGTAAAAATTGTATATCTGCACTGGGGAATTTACGACTGAGTTGGTTATGCCCCACTTTTTAACAATTAGAATCAGAAAGATCTATGATCTGCATGTAGCTAATGAAGGTGCTGATTAATGTTATTTTTCTCTTTAAGGCCTTTATGTGCTCTTTTCATGGCCTAAAAATATTTTACAGTATCCTGTCTATGATTAAACTTGCTTTCATTAGGAAAATGCCACTAATAAATGAATTTGGCTTATTTTATTCAAGAAACCCCTCCTGCATTTTAATTATTAGACACATGATTGTCTTGTTTGTTTGTACTACGTGGTCAGGCTTTATTGGATAATGTTATAATCGTCCAACAGATGGATGGTAGATTAACAAAATACATGGATACGAATTAATCTCTTTGCATGTCCTCCTGTAGTGATGAATTTCTGGTTACTCTTTAACCATATTGGAGGAAAATTTAAAGATCAATTTCATTTTCTGATTATCATTCAATCAGTTGGTTAATTTTTCTATAATGAGTGAATTCATACCAATAGTAGATCTGAATTTTGGTGAAATAGACCATATTTACTTTAGCCCACGATGCTTGCTAGTCTCTCTATCCAAATTAAAAAAGAAAATAGTACTGTTTTTGGAAACAACCATACAAACTGTTCTCAATGGAACTGAAAATTCAGCGATGTTTGACTCTGAGGATTCTGGTCTGACCTTCCCTGCTGTTTCAGAGACTTGCAAATGCTTTGCTGTGCATGCATGGGGATTTGGGAAAATATCTGCTGGAGCAGGGCTGGACTTGAAGGCAGCACCAGGGCAGGAGTGATGAGGAGCTCAGTCAGGGCAGGTACTGCAGAAGCACCACACCCAGCTATTCATGCACAGCCCTCATAACACCCTACAAGCACAACAGTCCTTCATCTTCACCCTGGGAGCACCATGGGGCCCTGTGCTGGAGGACCAGGGGCAGGTTCAGAGCCATTGATTTCAATTGGGCTTTTCAGCTCTAGATTTTGAGAGAGCAAGTTTGCTGCCAGGTGTTGCTCAGGGAAGCAGTTAGTGGTTTTGCTTTATTGCATATATGCATGAGCATGCACACACACACATATATAAAGTATATATATACTTTAAGTTTCATACCTGCTGCTGTCTATAATTATTTTTGTTATATGATTGGAAAAAGCAGAATTATGTATTTTTTGGGATGGGAGTGTTCTTTTATTTTCAAAACACGTTTAGTGTTGGAACTTGTTGGCCCTTAACCTCTACCATTTACAGACTTTGTACTTCTAGTTTGCACAAAGTGATACAAGTGTGGGATTTGACATGGGTCAGCAGCCACCCAGCCGCTTACTTGCTCATCCCCCTCTCCTGCAGAATGGGGAGGAAATAGAAGGAAGGCAAGAAGACTCCTGGATAGGGATAATGGCATTTTAATAGGGAAAATGAAAGTAATGTGAACAAGCAGAACAAGAAGAGGAGTTAATCCAGTACTTCCCATTGCTGGGTACATGTCCATCCACTTCATGAGAAGCAGAGCTTCAGCATTTATATCTGCTCAGGAGGAAAATTATCTCAACTATGAGTTTGTGTGTGCCCCTTCCTCCTCCTTTCTACATGTTTTTATTGCTGAGCTCTTTGAGGTACACACTGAATTCCTTCATCCTTCTCTGTTTACCACCAAGTGCAACTGGGTTCTAGCCCTAGGAATGGGCATGGCTTTTCCCAGGAGAGGAGAAACACATGCTGGTTTTTTCCAGCTATTTCTGTATATGCACTATGAGATCTTTATATTCCCATAGCATATAAGCACTTCGTGTCGAAGCTTGGATAACTTCTCCAGTAGCCTGAAGTTTTACACTTGAATACCATTGAAAGCTATGATTTGTGAGTTGAAGCTGAAGAGAGAAAGTATAATAAGGCCTTTTTCTGGCATCTGTTTCTGAAATAAATGTAGCAGTGGACTAGGAAGGCAGCTGTCATTTGACAAGGCTTGGGTGTTCCTAATCGACAGCAAAAGTTAGAGGGAAATGGGGTCCCCCAAAAGATGTCTGAATATGGTTTTGCTGCCTGAGACCTACTTTTTCAGGGTCTCTCTTGGCTTTTTTTTGCTTTTTGTTTGGAGCTTTAGTGCAATTTTGAGCCTAATCCCCATCTTGTCCTTGCTTATAATTATCCACAAAGTATTTTCATGTGTTTTGTAAATAAGGTTATTTGAAGGAAGGCTGTACAAAAACCACTTATTTCCAAGTGCGTTCAGGCTCTAATGGGGATGGAAGACACAGGTGGACCCTTTCAGCAGCTTGGTACTGCTTCTGTATTTGGAACACCTATCTAGGAAATCAAGCAAAATGCAGAACCTGTGAAAGTTACATGTTGTGTCTTGATGACAATTGCTTCAATGTACAACTCTGTTCATCTTGCATAATTTTCTACTTCCTTAGAACAGACCTAGGGAGCACTACAGAGATTGCCAGGAGGTTTAGCTTTTGACATAGTCTGCAAGCTGCGGCTTTTCCCTGAGGCTTGTGGAAGCAGATTTCTTCACTTAGATGAGCCCTTGGAGAAGCATTCAACTTTTCCCTGTGAAGCACTCTAACCTGAGTCCTCTGAGGATGAAGAGTGCTGCACTGACAATTCTTACATCTTAATTTCTCTGTATTGATAATGCACTTGCTGCTGTGTGCCTTGGATGCCAAATGCATGACTGTTGGCCTCACTTGACCTAGCTAATCACAGAAAATCCAGAACTAATGGTGATTATGCTTTGGATGGGTCTGATACCTATTTGCGTAGTGTTTCTTCACTTAGGGAGGGTACATCATTTTAAAATAGACCTACAGAATTGTCTTAACCAGTTCCTGAAGGCAGGAGGCCTAGGAGACCAGAGGATGTATAACCATTTTCCAGGCATGAGACTGAAGATAAAGGGTACATCTCTACAGGCTGAAGTTAAATCTTTTGACAGGCAGAAGTATTTGTAGACTGAAGGGCTGTCTGAGCATGCAAGAGTTGTGGATAGGGCAGCTTTGACCTGCCAAGGCACATGGAGCTGCTTACAGGGAAGGTGATTGCTTACCTGGAGGAGAGGTTACTTCGTGTTCCTTTTTGTTAATTCAAATGCAAGGATGAGGGAATTTTGTGAAAAAATAGCTTTGCAACCAGTGGTGAACAAATCTGTACAATGCCTTGCTTCAGAAGGCTTTTTTTTGGCCTGAGTGTGGAGCACCATGCTGGATGGCTGTAATGTGATCACTGCAGCTCTGTCCCCACGGCCAACACACACGGGTGGCATGCCACACTTATTGTGTGTGGCAGGAAAACCTTGCAAGGAAACTCAATACAGAATTACAATAGCTTGTCTTTGTGGCTGCAGGGGCACGTGTTTTGCTGTTGCGAGGCTGTGCAGGGATAAAAAAGGTGACAACCTGTTCAAACTATGCAGCTGCACAAACTCTTTTCATGCTCCATTTGATGCTGGGCCTTTTTGGTGGAATGGCCAAGGTCAGAAGCATTGTAAAGGTTCCTGAAGTGCCACTTGGTTTGCACATATCCTGAGTTGCAGGCACAGTGTTTCATGTCACGTTTCCAGGGACAGGGTGTCCCTCCACTGAAGAGAGCTTCCTCTAGTTGTCTTGTGGCCAAACAACTCAGTGGAAATGGATCCAAGTTAAGCAAGTAGTTCAGAAAAAGGAATATTTCTTTTTTAATACTGATTATACTGATAATCTGAAAATTAGCATATGTACAGGCTTTCCACAATTCTGTGAAATACTGGTTCTAATGGGAGGTGGGTATTTCTCTCTAGTGCCATAAATTCTCATTTTGTGGAAGGAAGTTTCACAGGCATCACACAAAACAATAATCTGGTTCTTCAGAATAAGATCCATAGCAACTGTGGTAGCCAGGTTTATTTATTTATTTTTAATCTGAAATTCAGGAAAAAATAGTTTCTATTTGAAAATAATCCATTTTCAGCTTGAATTTTTTACTGAAATGGAAGAAACACTGAGAGCTTCCAATGGCATTCTATTCTTCTCCATCCAACTCTGTGACTTTTCCCTGCCCAAGCAGAGTGTACACATCATAAGTAGGTGATTATTGCCAAGAGCTGCAGATCTTTCAGTTTAGCCCAAAGGGCTGAAAGCTGATGTAGAATTGCTCCCCTTCACTTAAGGCAGTGTTATCATTAGCTTTCATTAACTTTGCTTTTTCTCTAATACTCTGGGATTTTTTTCTACGTGTTTGACTGCTATTGAGAAGAGAGATTTTTCCTGATCACTGCCATGCTGAAACTGACTACTGACAGTTTAAGGCCTTTTGCAGCTCATTAAGGTCTTTCATTTCTTTCCCTGCCCTCAATTTTTCAAATTTCATAAGTTATTTGTACATCTGTGTTGGCCCTTATTAGTACAATCTCTGTTCCAGCATTTCTCATGTATGCTAAGAAAGAGCAGGAGAAATTAAGCAAAGTCTAGAACAGTAAAATGAGCTGATTCTTCATTGGTACAAAGCTTATTTATTTTCATGATATTCTGTGAGGGTCCTTAGGGCCCTTAGAGCCTCACCTCAAATACATGTAAACTTTTTACTGTTCAGAGAGTCTGCTATTAAAGCATGTCTGTTTCATTCCCACTGTGGATGGGATTTGAGGAGAGAGGGCTTAACTACCACAGTGCTGCAGGGAATAAGCTGAGTGCAGGAGGTCAAATATGGGTATCTGAAGAAGAGAGAAACCATTCAACACAGACACAATTTCCTACTTTTCCCCCACATATAGCACAATGCGTGCTCTAGCATGGCCAAACTGGTACTAACTTGTTAATGTAGATGATTTTACAGTTATGTACGTTGTACTGTCATTGCTATTTGAAGCTTGTATGTGCCTGTGATGTACAGAAGATTTGAAGCCTTTGTATAAAGATGAATTTTATAGCCTGCTTTCCCCTTGATATTGGTCATACTAATTATCCTACAGTTCCCCAGGGCAGTTTGAAAGAACTAAAGGGCATAAGAGGGTTCAGTTTTAATTATGCAAAAACTGTTTCTCATTGAATGATGATCTGATGCTTGAGTAATTGTAGAATAGGGATTGAATAGGAAAATATGCCTTACATTGTTGTACTGTAACTGGTGCTCTGGGGCTGAGGTTTTGTCCAAGTTCAGGAGGATAAGTAGATTTGGGGAAGTTTCAGAACTCCAACAGTCACTTGCTGAAGATGCAATAGGAAGTGAACATAGGAAAAGTACTGTATCCCCTGTAAAGCCATAAACACTGACTTTTACTCTCTAATGAGCCTTAAAACTTGGCTTAACCACCCAAGAGATGGAAATTGGTTTGCTCAGTTTTGCCTCTAACTTGAGTTGTGGTTTAGGAGTGATACTGCCTGATACAGTTCTCCTACTGTGACTCTCCAAACCACTTCTCCTCACCCTGTGGCAGGACAGAAAGGAGAATTGGAGGCACAAAAGGTTAAGACTATGGGTTGAGATACGAACAATTTTCTGGAAGCAGCAATGCGATAAGACCATAAACTGTAACAGCAACTATATTAATGACAGAGAGTGTAAGAAAGAGCTGAACGATTCACACAGAAACCACTTTCCCCCCCCAACAACAGACAATACCTGACAATTCCCTGCAACACAATACCCACCCAGGAGGAAACATCCCTGGAAGAGAATCCCTTCCTCCTGCCAGGGACAGTGATGAGAGGGGATACAGAATAACCTCTGTCCTAGCCATGCCCCCTCCTGTAAAAATTAACCCTGTCCTGGCTGCAACCAGACAGTTGCTTCTTAAGTCCCTCTGCAGAAATCCCAGTGTCAGGCTTATTGTTCTCAATATAAAAATCCATTTTCACGGTCACTTGCTAATGCTTCTGCTCTTCAGGTTTCATTAGTTTCTATGAACGAACATTAAATATGCAATTATGGTGTTGTGGAGTTTGTAGATCGTGATTTCCGTCTTCACCTCTGAACTTCAAGGTTTCAACTTTCTGTGATATTATCATTTTAAAGAAGTGGAATACCTCGTTGCCTGCTCTCTTAGTGCTGGGAGGAAAGGGGAAGAGAAGAGATACTGGTTATATTTGACTTAATAGATGCAAAGTCAGTTCAGGAGTCTGAATATTTACTGAATGACTTGTGTGAAATCTGTAAAGTCAGACTGATTGTGTCTCCGTTTTGGCTCAGAAAAATTCCAGGACACTCCTATTTGTGGAAGTGTGGAGGGAGGGTTTCTTGAATTTTTTTTTCCTTTGTTTGTTTGTTTTGACAAATGATATCAGGATTATGATAACATTTCCTTCTTCTGAGCTGCAGAAGACATTGGGTGAAATGTTTTTCCCCAAAACATTTGAACCCTTGTGTCTTCTGTCTATTGACTGCAAGGATGGGATAGCTTTCCAGTTCTGTAGCTCTGTAATACAAAGCAGAGATGTTTATCAAGCAAGTAAGCAAATGTTGATGTTGTCTGAAAGACTGAAGATTTTTATTCACGTATCTGTTCCAGTGCTTGTATAATAGCAAAATTAATAACTCTCTTTATTAAGTTTTATGCCACTCTAGAAAAAATGTTATGCTAGCAGTGAGATTTCTCCTGGGATGAAATGGGTTTAGCTTACCTAGGACTAAGGAAATATTCTATGCAGTAGGATATTGGCTAAAACAGAACGTTTGGTGCTTTATACTTCTGTATTTATGTGGTTCCTTCATATTTTTCTAAGTGCTCAAAGCTGAATGTTTAATTTTGTATTTGTTAGGAACTTGCATTTGAGATGAATACAAACAAAAGCATTGTGAGGTTTGTGCATTCACACTTGCTTTTTGTTCAATGGTCAAGCCAAGAAATGTTATCTATGCAGCCTGACATTTGACTTTCTTTGCAGGGACAGTCACACAGGGGAGATGTGAGAGATCTCTCATTGCAGTCTTTCACCACCAGCCAGAGTTAGAGGATATCTTATGCTGCTGTAGCACATCAGTTTTTGTTTTCAGTGTGGATTCATATAAGGTCAGGATAGCTTTGTGGGACAAAAGGTGGCTTAGATCATGTTACATTAAGCACAAGGGCATGAACTTTTACAGTAACAATAATTTCATTGCATTTCAAGAAAATATGTAATTGGACAGCTTGTCTAAGACGTACTTTACCTACAAGGACAGGAAAAAGATTGCATGATAAACCTGTAAACACTAATATTCGACTTACATTTTACAATATACTGTTAAAAGGAAAATACACAGAGTAACTCTTTGTGACTGAGAAGCTGCCTTAGTCCTCAGTTCCAAAGTGTAGCTGTCAAATTGCAGGTGAAATGTTTTGCTGTCAGGGGTTGCTACATAGAGTTTGTCAGTTTGCCAAAGAGCCTTTAATAACTTGCCTGTTTTTAGAGCATTCTGCTTTCAAATTGTGCATGCTCAGAGAGAATGAGATATAGGGATGAGTAAATCCAAGTCAATTCTCAGTGAGACTCACCCAGAACAGAAGGACCTTTTTGTATGGTTGTTGTTGTTTTTTGGTTAGGTGGTTTTTGTTTTGGTCTTTTTTGGGGGTTTTTTTTGTTGTTGTTGTTTTGTTCTTTGTTGGGTTTTGGTTAGGGGTTTTTTTTTGTTGATTGGTTGGTGTTTTTGGTAAGATGGTGAATGGCAACTCTGAAGCAGTTGGGGCTACTCTTTGTAAGCCTGGAGTATTTTTAAACTGGCTTTCGTGCATTGGGAGTATGAAAATAGACTTACAAAAGAGAATACAGCAAAGCTGATGTGAGTATTGGAGCAAAGAGCCACTTAAAGATTGTATTTATGCTCACAGATTGGTGTTCTCAATTTCAATTCAGTATTTTTGTTTCTTGGAGGTGTTACAGAGCTTTCTTCAACCTCATCCCTGCTGTTTTGTGATTTATCACTCAATTGATGCAAGAGACACCTGGTTGAGGTGGGAGAAGGCAGAGCAGAGAAGGGCTGTGACTCTGGTGGCTGTGGAAGGCACATACAGATAATACAAAACACTCACAAATCACACTATAGAAATGTGCAGTAAAAGTGTAAGTGACATGAGATGTTGCCGATCTAGCTCTCACTTCAGCCATTTGGAACTGTGAGCTTGGTTATGTGGATTTTGAGTCCAAGCTGGTTATGCTAGAGCCAGCACAGATGCCTCTGTACCTGTAGCCTGTGTAGTCCAGCACTTGAGTTTATGGTAAATTCAGCTGGCTGAGTTTGATGTAAACGCAATTTCCAGGTCCTTTTGCATTATATTTTTGCCCTCAGCTGAGTATTTTTAACCCACTCTTAAGCCTATAAAGCCTTTCCTCTTTGGTAGAGGATTTCCTGTCTTTGAATTGAAACTTGTGGCTTTTCTTTTAATGCCAAGGAATTGCTTTCTACGGGATGGTGATATCCTAAGATTTCACTTTTGAATAGATATGACTGGATATAAGAACCATTTGGCAGAAACTAAGGAAATAAATCCATGAATGATATTACAAACTGGAGTTTGTGTAGGAAAGTTAGTAAAATGAAATAAATTAGAGAGATTCCAGGAAATAAATGAGAGCAATAAGAACTGGTTGCTTTTTTAAAAACTTCTGAATTCCCCATTTTAGTTAGATGTGAACATACTTGTTTATTAAATTGTCATTAATAATATGTAGATCCCCAAAGATTATTTTAGTAGAATAGGACAATATTCTAAACTCAACAAAACAAAAGAAATCTTTTAATGATAAACTAAGTCTAAGTAAGAATTGGCTGTGAGCACACATGTTTGTCTTTCTGTAGTGTTAAATATTCCATATAGATTGATGTCTGGAGTGAACTGAAATATGGAATGGAAGGGATGCATCCCTGCTCCCCAGCATCTGCTGCAAACTGCTGCATTGCTGCAAAGCTTAGGCATCCTCTGACCACTACAGCCACTTTTTACTGTTTCATTTCTTTCTCCTAATAAGCTGACTTTACCACAGTTTTGGAGCAGATGGACCGTAGCTTGCATGAAGCTCTCGGTGGCCTCTCACTCACTTGTAGAAGTAATGGTGTTTCCACAATTCTATAAGCTGGGGTAAGATTTTAGCATAAGTAAGGCACAAGCTATGTCTCGTGCCTTTGAACTGCAGCAAACGTCCATCTGTTGTTTGAATGCCATTTGGAATGCTTAACCCCTGCCAAATCCTCTTGTCTTTGAAGTTCATGGGAGTCTTGCCATTGACTCCAGTTGGGATAGAATTTAGATGACAACATTTATTTGCCTTTGTTTCACATAATTTTTATGTGGACTCTAAGACACTTATCTAGTTATGATCAGGGCTGGATGAGGGAAGATGTAAGTAATACATCTCTCTGGCCTAGTGATGGAGAATATTCTAGTTCACTGATTTTAAGAGGCTAAGTTTTGATATTGTTGTCTTTTCTAATTCCCTTTTAGGAATCATTTACTGGTGGTATGCCTTGACAAAGGGAGATTTAATTGCATGAACTTGGACATCATGCCAATTATTTAAGAATCAATTATTTATAGAGTGCTGCTTTCCTGAACAGTGAAGAAATATTTGCCCTTGTTAGGAAAAACAGATTAATTACTCCAGACACTCTTTGTAGTGAGTTATTGTATGAAATATTTAATCTTTTGGTAATATGCAGTTCCACACTTGTGGAATTCATCATCTTTTATTTCTGGATCACTTACATACTTGTGATGTGTAGTATGCTTTTAAGCATCTGCTTAAGTATTGCCTGCTCTTAATATTTTCAGGATCTGTGATTACACCATATGCTGCCATGGGGAGGATTATGCTGTCGGTGTTGTGTCAGAGTAGCATGGAATTGCAGCCTGAAGTATAATTAGAAGGATATATTCAGGAATGTTTCTTAGGTGACTGAATTTATATTGATTATTCAGAAGAAGCACACATCAAATTACAGACTTTGCATCTATGTAAGAAACATGCATAGATTTCAAATGCCACAGGCTGGTAGGGCACAGAAAAAATATGCAAGGATGAGCAGAAATGGATGTGGACCAGATCAAGTGCTCAGAACAGATTAGGGTGAGGTGTTTTGTGCAAAGTGATTTTGTGCTTAGTGGCTCCTCATCTTTCTTGGTGCCAGACGGTTCCTGTCACACAGATTAGAGATGGCTGGAGGGAGGATTCAGAGAGTTCTGAAGTCCTTTGCAGCAGGCAGCACCTACAAGACAGGGCAGCAAAGTCTCTTCAGTGCTGGGATAAGCAAGGAGAGGCTGATTTCAAGGATAATATTTTGCAGATGGAGGGAAACTGCACTGTTCTGGTACATGCCAGATTTATCCATGGCAGGACACATCAAAGCAGCCCCAGAACTTCAAGAAAACTGGCCCTATCAGCTGCTAAGCTCTGGGGCTGGACAAAGAGGCCAAAAGGGTCTAAACTGCCCAAAATAAAGGTTGCTTCTATTTCTGCTGAGCAAATAAAAAAATGTGGCTGAAAAGAGTCTCCCTTTTGCCTTTGCTTTTTCTCATCCCACAAATAAAAATGATAATAAATAGTGTGGGTTTGCTCTAGACTCTCCAGCTGTTGTTTTAAGTATACCTTGTGTTTACAGGCTTATATTGGAAACATAATAGATAATGTAAAATAGATGGTTCCATATTGTATGAAACTCTAGCTTATTGTTTAAAGTGCTGCAGAATTTAATGTGAGATCTAAATGTACTTACAAGTGCTGTAATTCAATGCCTTGGGGTGCATCACTGATGACATGCAAACCCTTATAACTAAAGAGCTTGTTCTTATATTTCTTCTATGCAGATGCAAGATGGGAGTTTCAGGTGTTTATCAATGTGCAGTTTAAACAAGAAGGAAATATGTCTTGAGGAGGAATCACTGTAAATGTAGAAAGAATAACTATTACTAATTTACAAGGGATGGTTTTTACCAGATGTTGTCAGGCTCTTGTTTGACTTTTGTATCACTGAGAAACTGTAGAACTCACTGGAGTTTCTGATTTGCAAACTCGAAAAGAAGACAATAATCATGGTTTCTGTCTGTAAAATTGTGTGTAAGAATGAACACAGGCCTTCTCATGGTTGCCCTGTGCAGCTACTAAATATTTTATATCAAGTGCTATTTTGAGTATTCTATTAATTATTTAAAGCCAAACATGGTTTCTCTTTATGACATTTGTGATTTGTGAGTAGCAAAGGCTGAAGTATATAGAATGTTTTTGGCAAAATTATTTAATTTTTGCACTAATCTGCTAAAGCCAGATGTATTTGAGCAGTGATTTAGGTAAGACTTATCTTAGATAAAACTATTCATTTTAACAAGGATTTATGAATTACCATCTAGACCAGTTTGTAGCCTGTAACATTTGTCCTACCACTGGTCCCAGCCGCTCCCAGATTTTTTTCCTCAATGAAAGTGTAATAAATCCATCTGTAAAATTTAATGGTTTTTAAGATTGTAGCTAAAATTAATTCATTGAAGTAACGTCATTGGTTCTCCCGTATCTCCATATATTGCTGACAAATTTCAGCTGTATTCTATGCTGCTGAAATTATAAGTAAATCACTGTTTCTGTTTATTGGAAATGTACCCTTGAAAAACTAGAGAAAAAAAAATTGTAAATACACAAACAATTGAAGCATCAACTATGAGACACCTACACGGAAAAAACCCAGTTATTTTAACATTGAGAAATTGGGATTTCTTCAGCCTGGACAGGAGAAGGCTTCAGGGAAACCTTCCAGTACCTAAAGGCGGCTACAAAAGAGCTGGAGGGGGACTTTTCACAAGGGCAGTTAGTGTGAAGGTGTGGGGGAATGGCTTCACACTGAAAGAGAGTTGGTTTATATTAGATACACTAAAGTGTTTTTTTGCAGTGAGGGTAAGTGAGACACTGGAACAGGTGGCCCAGAGAAGTGGTAGATGCCACAAAGCAGGAAGCATTCAAGGTCAGGATGGATGAGGCTCTGAGCAACCAGATCTGGTTAAAGATGTCCCTACTCTTTGCAGAGGGCTTGGACTGCATGACCTTCAAAGGCTCACTCCAACTCAAACTATTCTACCATTGGTTTCAGTCTTAGAAGTCATAGGTAGGTCTGGCCCTGCAGTGCTGTGCATAGGATGTGTAACCTTGTTGTAAAAGAGCAAGAAAAAACAGGGAGAAATTCTGTGGGTGTATCACTCTGCTTCTGAAAGGCACTGAACAGCCTGTGAAAGTGGGTGACCAGACTCCTGGGATCTTGCCTTTCCCTGCCTGCCTTTGTTGGCAGGCTCTGCAAGGGGACACATCCATCCTTCCATTATTCCATAAAAAGAGCACCCTAAGTTTCTTGTGGATTAGCCTTTGTCTACTTTGATTAATTTTCAAAGTGATTCTATCTATGGGTTAGAATCCTTAAATTTAATATCATAATCTCTCAGCTTTTGGAGTTGTAACTTTGGTTTTGTAGATAAGTAGCTGAAAGAACTGCAAAGTTTAAGTAAAGCAAGAGATATTTTTCACCTTTTCATCATGAATGTTTCCTAAGCTTGAAAGATCACATGTGGACTCCACAAGATTCCCATACACATAATTTCTACCATCATAGAAAAATAACTAGTCATATATATTTATTCATTAGTGTAAAAATATGAAGAGATTGTTTGTTGATTCTTTTTTTTCTCTGAAAAGATTTGGAAACAGTTGAGATTTAAAGGATATTTTTGTAATAATATTTTTGAGAGGAACATAGAAGAAAAAAGGGTGACTTGGATTATAATTTTTTTCTTGTAGCTAAAGGAGCCATATGTTTTTTTTCTAGGCAGTAGTGGTGCATGCTGCTTCTCAGGGCTGCTGGGTGATAGGACATTTTCTCTCTAATAGATTGATTTTGATGTTTTTAATAATATTTTATAGATGAGCTGTTGAAATATGTGAATATGTGCTCTTTAAAAGTCTTAACATCTTTCCTGTCCTACTTTTGAAGACTTTGGCAGAGACTTATGCTTTCATACTGTTCTGGGGATTCAATGGTATGGTCCTGCACTTGGCTTGTTTCATTCAAATTGTGGAAGTCGTTCTATGAGCAAGGAATTCTTCATTTTGCTGTGGCTCATCCAAACATGTTTAGTGACAGTGCAGTGGTTTTGATGTAAGATGTGGTGACTGGAGGATTTATTTGAGAACATGTGGTTGCTGCCAGTTCTGTCAGTGTTTTATTGGAAGATTTTCTGTGCAGGGAGGGTGCAAGACATATAAGGTTTTCATACACCATAGTAACAGCTGTTGGTTTCCAATATTAATGTGAGACTTTTGCAAAAAGTTTGGGCTGATATGCGTGTCCAAGTATATATCTATCTGAGGGCCTTTAAGATTTAATCCTTACTTCGTGTAGAAACTATCTCCAAGAACTTGCAGTACCTGCATAGTCCTGTGGAAAAGGAAAAAAAGAAAGCATGTTTTCCACATCTTTGTCCTCTGTCTTTTCTAATTTTTTTCTTTTTCACTTTCTAATCTAGCCTTTTTCTGCCTTTTTGCCTGCGATATTTCTTTCCCACTTCTTCCACTGGTTGCCTGCCAGCTACTATTTGCTTTTGAGGATGGGGCATCTGTATGTGAGGCAGACGAATCTGGTATGCATTCCCATATGCATTCTAATATGAATGACATAGCAGCAAAGAAGCAAAGCTGTTCTTATTTGTACTGACCTTATAAGTGGTCCCTTCAGGGTCAGGGACATGAAAATATTTTGGGTCCTTTTGTTATAGGCTGCAGAATAGGGGAACACTGTAAGACCTGGTCCAGATTTGAGTTGGGTATGATTTCTTGCTCAGAAACTTCTTGCAGCAATCCCTGTGCTGAGGACTTACAGATCTTCTCACCTTGCTGCCTTCTCTTTCCTTCTGCTTTCCTGGGAGAACTTGGATACTGCAAAAGGTACTCAAATGTTGGTAGAAACCCAGGAGGGGCTTCCTTCCTGAAAAGCAGGCAAGCTGTGGATTAAGAGAGCTGTACAGTGGGGATAA
Organism: Petroica traversi; assembly: GCA_025920805.1. Lineage (NCBI taxonomy): Eukaryota > Metazoa > Chordata > Aves > Passeriformes > Petroicidae > Petroica > Petroica traversi. The sequence goes on from JAHLSL010000056.1 coordinate 5,416,956, forward strand.
AGTCTAACAGAAGTAGCCAGCTTTCTGTTACCTCTCATGTTAGGAATTCATTAAGCCTTGCCCCAGAAGCTCCAGCGCTGTGTTGCTCACTTTTTGGAACACAGCATGCATCAAATCTTCCTTTGTCTGGTTGCACTTGATGCTTCCTCTGTAATTTGCAGATGGCTGGAAATGGATAATTCCAAATACGAATGTATTAAGCGTGTCTTACACCTAATTCTAGCTGTGTTTGGCGTTGTCTGTGTGGGTGGTGGGCTGCTTTTTGGGTTTTGGAGGCATCTTATTCTGTTACCCCAGATAGTTGTGTTGGCTAAGTGCCATCTTTAGTGGAGAATTCTGCCAGGATTTACTAACAGCAGTTGGGCATTCCCTGTTGGGTACTGGGAATACCTCAGCTTAAGCCTTGCACAAACACATCTAAAGCATCAGTGATTCTGACAGGAGTTTCATCACTGACTTCTACCATGTCCAGGATTTTCTATGTGGCTCTAAAGAGAGATCTGACTTTGCTGTTGTTCTCTTTGTATTTAGCTTGTCATGACACCTGAGTGCTCTTGATATCAAAATTTCTGTAAGAACTCCCTGGTTTCCTACATCTCAGTTTGTCTGCCTAATCAGGAGGAGATTTTTAAACAATTCTTTAGAAGGCATAAGAAAAAAAGCATGCTTAAGATAACAGCAAGTGTGAAATAAGCAGTCTTCTGCTGAGAGTTCACATGCCAAAAACAGCTAATCCACCATATGTGTGACCTAAGAAGTACAGACATATGGATATTCTTCCCTCCCCCCAGTTTCTCAGCCTTTTCATGGCTGCTGCAGTTGTAAGTAGCCCAGTAACACTATATGCTTGATCAATGCATGGGATCAGTGATGGTATTTTGCAGTTGGGATTGCTGCATTGCATAGCATGCCTCAAAGAGAAATAAAAGGAATACTGTAAGCTTTTCAGCTGTGACATGTCACCTCAGCCGTCATGTGCCTTTTGAAAATATATAGAAGTGACAATTTTTCAGTAGCTGTGGGAGGAAGATGTGTAATAGCAAATACTCTGGTTTTGATTCTTCTTTAAAGGGGCTTGTACATTCCTGATGAGTTTCCCATGTAAGGGACATGAGCCTCTCCCTGCCCTCTGCCTCATCTGCTGGAGCCCCAGGAGTTCCCTGGTTCCAGCATGGAGAGAATAAGGCTTGTGGTATAGCAAAAATCATAAGATTACAAAGTTTTGGAAAAGGATCTATTTCTTAGCCATAGCATAGGGAATACGTAGCTGTCATACACTTGGGATTTATTTTCTTGCCTTCAGAGACCGGTTACAAAAGATTAAGCAGTGGCCAGTGCTGCAACCCCCAGTCATTTGAAGTCTGATACAAAATAAGTGGCAGACTTTTTACTCCTTTCAAGTAGGTAGGTACTAATCATGGGTCCAGTTTTGTGAGACGTAAGTCATGTCACTTATTGTGTTGCTGTAGCATGAGGTCAAGATTAGAAAAACACTTAGTCAAGATTAGTAAAAGGAGCACAGTACATCCCACTTCGTAGCCACAGTGTAAGCACGTGCTTCACAACTCTGTTGTAGACCAAACACAGTTTGGCCAAAGTGAGTATAATCAGTTAATTTGTATGCAGAGCTAAAATTACTGAAGAGTAGCTTCCAGATAAGGATTCATTTAGGGAGCTGTGGCAACTGCCTAATTAGCTATAGGTATGGCTTTAATTGCAGTCTGTAGCCAATAAAGAATATATTTGGTGTATAGAAAGAAGCCAAGGAATAGACTATGTGCATGAGGCAGTTTAATGTTTAAAGTACTGTTTGCAAATACAAGCTATTAAAAAAGTGAATCATGCTGGAAAATGGTCACAAGCCATAAAATATTAATTGATCCTTAAGTCCTTCTAAGAGACACTGATATATCCTTTGTATCTAAATATGTCCCCTTTTAACTTCCATCTGCTTTATGTATCCCAGTGAGGGGGAAAAAAAAGCCACATTGCTCAGGCCTGTAACAATGTTTGCATTTTATAGAGGGTAGGGTGCCCATAGACTGACCAATATTTCACCAATAAGAGATTTTGTTCTAATGGAATGATTAAGTTATTACTGTTTTTCAAACAAAGAGAAGAGAGAAAAACAGGTCTCTTTTGGTATGGAATTTGATATTACTAATTTTACATCAAAGGTCTAACTAATCTTCTGGTATAAGAGAATATACATACAATATAGATATATAATTTAAGAGAGGACTTGAATCTTAATCCACCTTGGGGCTGAGTCTGGAGAAATTTTTCTCTTGCAGGCAGATAACTAGTGCGATGGTGATTTCAAGGTCTGGACTGAGGAGAGTTCAAGACACAGCAGAATATAGGATAACTTATGTTCCTGTACAGGGCAAGAGCATCAACTGATGGAGAGTATCTGAAGATTGTAGCAGCAGATAGAGGACTTGATAACTATTTAGGAATGTAATGATGATTCTTCACTGAATCCCATAAGGATTGAGGTTAAAACAGATCTAAAAGATGACCTAGTTCCTACCTCCTGCCATGGGCAGGGACACCTTTCACTCAACCAGGTTGCTCAGAACTCCATCCATCCTGGCCTGGAACACTTCCAGGGATGGGACAGCCATAATGTCTCTAAGCAATCTATTCCTGTGCTTCACCACACTCACAGAGCAGGATTTATTCTCAATACCTAATCTAAAGCTGCACTTTTAGTTGGAAGCCATTCCCCTTATCCTATCATTATAGGCCCTTGTCAAAGGTTTCTCTCCAGCTTTTCCTCACTTTAGGTGCTGGAGGGCTGCTGTAAGGTCTTGCTGAGCCTTCTCTTTTCCAGGCTGAACAGTCCCAATTCTATCAGTGTAACTTCACAGGAGAGGGCTTCTCCAGCCCTCTGATAATCTTCTTGGCCTTCCTCTGGATTTGCTTCAACAGGGCCAAGTCCTCATGTTGGGAGCCCCAGAGCTGGCTGCAGCCCTCCAGATGGGGTCTCACTGGAGCAGAATCCCCTCCCTTTACCTCCTGGCCTTGCTGCTTTTGCTGCAGCCCAGGATTCACTTGGCTTTCTGGTCTTTGAGAACGCATTGCCAGGTGATGCTGAGCTTCCTGTCAACAACCAAGTTCTCCTTCCCAAGGCTGCTTGTAATCCATTTTCTACCCAGCCTGTATTTGGTTTTGGGACTGCCCTGACCCATGTGAGAACCTTACCCTTGAGCTTGTTAAACTTTATCATTCACAGAGGTCCATCTCTCAAGGTCCCTCTTGCTGGCATCCCTTCCCCTGGTGTGTCATCTGCTCACAGCTCAGTGTCACAGCAGACTTGCTGAGGGAGCACTCAATCCCACTATGCAAATTGCCAACAGAGAGGTTGAACAGTGGTGGTCCTAATGTCAACCCCTGAGGAACACTTCCTCTCACGGCCTCCACTTGGACCACTTAATGTGAAAAACAGATCTTCCAGCTGAAAATGTCACTATGTCCTGTTTAAGCATTCAGGGAGGACAAGTTTTGGATGCAAAAGGAAGGAGTCAGTTAGCCAGTGCATATAGCTGTGTGTCTGTAATATGCAATACGTTTATATGTGAGGGAAAACAACAGGCTACACACTGAAGTCTGCTAGATTTTCCTTTTGCTTATTGTTTTGTGTGTCTGTACTTGACAACTGTCTTCTGGGAAAATTTGAGTTTGATAACAGTCTGCTGTGAGAGCATACACAAAAGAGGCTGATATCTGCATTACTTAAATATTTAATGTGCTAACATGGCAGTAAAATGCTACCTGACAGTACAATATATAGTGTATTGCTGTACGTTTTCCAAAGCTGAAGTCTGATTGCCATATGTTAAAATAAAGGAATGTGGCTTTCCCTGGAAGGAAATATTTTTTTACTTCTAACAACAGATGCCTGTAGTACTCTTTGCCATTGAGAAGAAAATGTCGCAGTTAGGAAAGGGATTGGAACTGGGGCTTATTTGCTCGCTCAGAGAACTAGATTTCTCTCTAAACATTTTCATTTGTGATTTCTAGCATTTCTGAATACAGACTAATAATTTATGCACTTTACTTTTAGTGCGACTTTTTGGTAGCATTGATCCTTCCATTGAAGAAAAAACCTTGACAAACTGTTCTAATGTAAATAATTGACCTGGAGAATTTGAAAATCCATATTCCAAAACTAATAGCCTAATTTTCTAAAATACAGAGTATGCATTATTTCAAAATAGTCTCTTAGGGGAGGGAGAGGAATAATGCTACTTTTATCTTCTCAGTTTAAAACATTTTAATATTTCATTTTGCAAACTTCAGGTTTGTACAGTTTCTTTCTCTCAGAATGTCTTGGTCACTGCTTATACCATGGTGGAAAAGGGAATGTCTGTAAAGATTCTTTTTCCTTCTTTTAGCAGGGCATGCCAATGTATTATATTTAACATGCTGTATGGTATGCACCTGTCAGTGTCAAAAATGGTGCAGGGAATGGTGATAACAGCACTTTTCCTTTTTTTTCCTTTGAACCAAATGTACCTATGGTACTTCTCTGTGGGTCTCACTTGTCTTCCATGGATAAATCAGCTATTGTCTGTGTTCTCAACTACACTAGTTCCACCTGTGCATTACAAATTAAAACTTGTAAAATAACATGGATTGCTTTTTTTCTTTGTCTTGCTTATGCTGACAGTCATGGGTAGTCCCTTTCTTCACTACTTTCATACCAGTCCCCATGCAGTCCTCTGATGCTGTGAAGTCAATATTATCTATTCCTGTGGGCAATACACAGGCAGCTATAAAGCATCCATTTTGTCACAAATTTAATCTACAGTAAGGGTGAAACCAAACAGTTTCTACTTTTTCTTTCCCCACAACAGAGTCATTTCCCAGATATGCTGTGAGGAAATGAGTGCATTATTCACACTCAGTCCTGCTATAGCACAAGACTTGGTTACAGCAAAACTGCTTACTTTGTACCCCATACATACTTTGTGTTCATACACGGTGTTATTTGGAGCCTGTTTAGAGATCCTGTCAAGTCCTGAAAGAAACAGGGAAGGGTCCTGAGGAAGTTTACAGCACACAAAAATTAAAGGTGAGATGTTGGAAAGTTTCATTATTGTCCAGTATTTTGTGTTGGAAGGACTGGTACGACTTTCTTTCTCTGGAATTTGAAAACAACCTCTAACTCCCTTCCATGGTCAAGAGGGATGGTTGTTAAATGTTTCCAACTGTCCAGTAGCTGGAAGGACTTATGTCATGGGGTCTGAAATCTGATGGAAGACAGCAGGGAAACTAGAAGGCTGGACATAGAGAATTGGATCCTTTCTCCATTGACTTTCTGCTGTATGAGAATTACTGGTGTTCTGGTATTCTTACCGAGAGCAGATTTTTAGAACACAACGAAACTGTCATCCATGTAGTGATACACAGAGAAAGAAGGATGATTTCTGCCATGGAATGCTGACAATTGCAGGCAGAAAAAATCAACACAGGTCAGCTTTGCAAATTTTAATGTATCTACTCATAATTTAACTATTGCTTAACTAAATTCTTCACCTGATAAAAGTGATATATCTTCAGGGATAAAAGGTTGAATTTATGTTTTGAAATTTTCTCCAAGTTTGGACCCAGTTAATTGAAGGATTATATCTTTAATTTAGTTTACCCTGTATGTCTTTTTGAAGCTGAATGCTTGTTTGTCAAAAGTTTGGGGTTTAGATTTTTTGTTTGGTTGGTTTTGTTTCTGCTTGGGGACAGGTATACTAAATTTGTAAAGTTTTTCATAATTTATTTTTGCTTAAAAAACATGCACCAAAAAAAAAAAAAAAGCCCTTGTGTGAAGAAATTAACTCTAAGGAACTATTTTCCAAGCTGGCTAATTGCATTCTAGCTCTTTAACTTTGCTTCTGAGACCCCAGCTAGACACAATGCACACTTTTTGCTAATCAGAGAGAGAGTTCCTAATGAAGAACTATGGAAATTACCAAGGTAGTTTGTGTACTGGCATCACAGCTGCCATCTATAATAGTGCCTCAACATGTTTAATTGATGCATCTGTTACCTTTCAGACAAGTAACATTAGCTGCAGGTCAAGTAAGTTTATTTAACTTGAAGAAATTCCTGTTCTCTGTTGAAGGGGAATATTTTTCTGCTCTCTACTCTGTGTTTAGGCTCTTGTTCTGAAACGTGAAGGTGCACAGGAGTCCCTGGTGCAAATTAATCTTCCGTGGTCTTCTTTCAAGTGAAACTAACTCCCATGCTTTTCTCTTCTGTGCAGCTGTCAAGCCATTTGGAGACTTATTGATCCTTGCTACAATAGAACAGTGACACTTGAGCAACAGCAAACTACTTTTGAATGTTTTCTGATGTATTGCTGGCATTAATGCTGTTCAGGCTGGCACTTGGGCCAGATACATGGTTTTGTTTCACTTGCTATTGCTCTGTTCTTTGTTTATTGTCTTCAAATATGAATATGCTTACAATCTAATTTAAACAGCAACCTAGAAACAGAGCTCAGTTTTTAAAGTAGGCTGAAGTGCACTACCATTGGTTTTGCGAGCAGAGAAGCAAGTAAGCTCTAGCACTGCAGCTTGTTCCTGTGCTGAAAAAGGAGAGGAAGGATTGCTGGAATCTGTGTTATGCATGAAGTCAAGACTGCTGAAGTGTATGGGTTGGTGAAATGTTCTAACATGATGTGGCATGTGGAGGCAGAGCAAGTATGGGTGTGTATGCTTTGTGATTTGGAGGGTATAGGTAATGGAAGCTGTATGGCTGCACCAGTCTTCAGACAAAATTGAGTTGTCAGAAAGACTTGTAGTAATTGATACCTATGAGCAACTTGTGGCAATGTAGAGAAGTAGAACATTGCAGAGTTTGTTTCACACTGCCTGTTCAGAGGTTGTTTTATTGAACTGTGCTGATAAACACATGAAAGATTGGGAAGGCTTCGTGGCAAGGGGTAGGGTATATACAGTGATAACAGAAGGCATATGCCAGCAGGAACAGTGGGACACTTGTTGTACGTGATTGTTGGTGTCAATCCTTTCCAGAAAAAGAAGCTTCATAATATGTCAAACTACACAGGAAAAAAAAATTAAATGCAATGTGTACAAGTAGGACACAACTTGAAAACACTCCAGTTGGAGACAGATGAACTTTATTCTGGGATGTCCAATATACTGAAGCTTTTATGGACAGCTCTGAAGGTTCTCTGAAATTTTAGGCTGTAATGTCAGGTTTTTTGGGTATGCTTGTTTGCTCAAGGACATTTGGGGGGCTCTTAAGGTCACAGACAAGTAGCTAGGTATAGATAGTGCCTACTCTCAGAAACTCATGTGAGACACTTTAAACTTTTTTTAGAAAAGTAAGCATTGATAAAATAATATTTGAAAAGCCATTTTCAAGAAGTATGTCTTGGGGTAGCAGTCACACACATCAAGTGTTTGATGCAGCTATTTTTGTGGTAAATGTACTGAGTAATACTTTTATTAACTAATCTACTGTCCCTCCAGACGTACAAGAAATGTCTTTTGTTTTATGCCCAGGTCTGGGAACAGTCTCAGAGATGCAATTTGGCAAAGAGGAGAGAGAGAGAGTCTCAGCATCTCTTCCAAAGACTGCTCAGAAATGCTGTCCTCTGTCTCCCTTTCCACAACTGGTAGCCTCTATAAATAGCATTAGTTTGACAACAGTGGTTTTTCATGGGAAATTACTGTGGAGGAAAGAGGTAAGGAAGGGCAAGAGGGTGCAAGCTCTGCTGTGTGACAGCTGACACAGGTTAGAGAGTTTATCGAAGACTCTTTATGAGGCATGTGTAACAGGAGGGACGAGGACTAGGCACTGTAAAAGGGAACAGATGATGATGGACACGAAGAAACAGTCTTTGAAGGGTTCTGAAGATGACAGCTCTCAAAAAATAAAAGGATGTTCTATCCTTCCTATTTTCTGTTGTTTGTTTTACATTTTTATGTCTTTATCAACGTACAACAAAAAGAGGAATAGCATGGATATATTGTTCCTGGGTTGTAACAGAGCAGACTGCTTAATCTTCTAATGAAGTTGAATACAGATTTATTATTTCCCTTTCTATTATGCTGAGAAACTTGGAAAAAGTGAAAATCCTAGGGAACTTCTTGTGTCAAAGGAAAATTTCAAGTTTGTATTTTTCAGTCTATGGCAGTAGGATGTGTATCCTGTACTGGTGTGTGACAGACTGTCAGGGAATGACTACTTTGTTAAGTACTAGTTAATTTATTGTGACATTCATCTCTTTGCAGTGATTAGGTTTCTGACAGATGTTTTTCCCCTTTTCAATTAGCACCTGTGCAAGGAAAACTTCATCTAGGCTGGTTATTTATCTGAGCCATCTTAGACCCAGTTTTCATCCATGGGTGAAAGAATACTTACAGTACACTGAAACTGATCTCTGCCCCTGAGTCAAGGAAGCAAATATCCTTCTTTCTAAATCTAAGGCAACCTTCCTCTGCTATCTGCCTGAATCTTTTCTACTGCTTCCTTTACCAAAGGCTCTGACCCTGAGCCCCCACTCTCCTGAGCAGCATTACCCACAAAATGGTGCAGTGCTCCTACAGTGTTGTCTGATGGATTATTCTATTCCTGCTGCAAGAACTAAAGCTTCTTTCACATTGCCTTAATCAGCTTTATAAATAAAGGATTGTTCAAATGTGTTTTTTGCTAATATATTTCCGTTTCTATGATTTAAAAATTTTGAAATAGCCCTTTGTGAGATATTCAAATCTACAACCTCTATCAATGTCTGATCATTTGATTATTTATTTAAGCAGATTAAGTCATCTATGTCAGTCTTGGACCAAACACCCAGGACCACTTGGGTTTCTAGAAGTCCATAAACCTCTCTACTCTTGAAAAATGAAATTGTTCAAGGTAACAAACTTTTGGGTTTAACTATAAATGTCCAGAAAAAATGGCTGAGAGATCAGAAGATTTGAATGTGCTGAAAGACAAGTTGGTAGGGAAGACTGGACTGGCTGAAGAGGGAGCTTTCACAGGAATAAGGAAAAAAAAATACGGTGTATCATCTTTGGAAAAAAAGGCAGGTAACTCAGGAAGTGTACTAAGATGTTGTTAGATCATATAGAAAGAAAAATAGAAAGATGAAAGGTCAGTTAGAACTCAATCTGGCCACATCTGTAAAAGACAATTTAAAAAGTGTTTTTAAATACGTTAATAATGAAAGGAGGGCCAAAGGAAACCTCCATTCTTTATTGGGAATGAGCAGGGGAATATAGTCACCAAAGATGATGAGAAGGCTGAGGTACTTAACACCTTCTTTGCCTCAGTCCTCCCCAGTAAGACCTGGTGTCCTCAGGACCACTGGGCTCCTGAACTGGTGGAGGGGGTGGGGAGCAGAATGGACCCCATGTAATCCAGGAGGGAGCAGTGGCTGTTGAGACACTCAGATGCTCGCAAGTGTATGGGACCAGAGGGGATCCATCCCAGGGTGATGAGGGAGCTGGTGGAAGGATCTCCCAGCTGTTCTTCATCATTTGCCATTAGTCCACCCTGGACCCTCACTGGAGAGGTCCTGCACGACTGGAGGTTAGTCAGTGTGACACTCATACATAGAAGGGCCAAAAGGAGGATCCAGGGAGCTACAGACCTGTGAGCCTGACCTTGGTGCCCAGCAAGGTTGAGGAACAGATCCCCTTCAGTGTGATCACACAGCACACAGAGGACAACCATGGGTGGGATCAGGCCCAGCCAGCATGGATTAAGGCACGTCCTGCCTGATCTCCTTTTATGACTGGGTGACTCACCTGGTAGATGAGGGAAAAGCTGTGGGAATGTGTCTACCTGGACTTTAGCAAGGTCCCGTCATCTCCCGCAACACTTCCAGGAAAAGCTGGCAGCCCATGGCTTGGACAGGTGGGATCTTAGCTGGGTTAGGAGCTGACTGGATAGCCAGTGGTGGGGAATGATTTTGCCTCCAGTTGGAGACGCTCACTGGTGGTGTCCCCCAGGGATCAGTTTTGGATGCAGTCCTGCTTAATATCTTAATGATGAGACAGATGAGGGCATCAAGTGCACCCTCAGTAAATTTGCTGACACCAAGATGGGTGTAAATCTGCTGGAAGGCAGGAAGACTCTGTGGGGATCTGGACAGGCTGGATTGATGGGACAAGACCAGTGATCTGAGATTCAGCAAGACCAAGTCCTGGACTTTGGCCTCAACAGCCCCATGTAGTGTTACAGGCTAGGGATGGAGTGTGGGAAGTTGCTCAGCAGGAAAGGACCTGGGACTGATTGTTGAACAGTGGCTGAACAAGAGCCAGCTGTGCCCAGGTGGCCAAAAGGCCAAAGGCATCTTGGCCTGTATTAGGACTAGTGGTCAGCAGGACTAGGGAGGTGATCATCCCACTTCCCTGGCACAGGTGAGGCCACACCTCAAGTGCTGGGCACATTTCTGGACACCTCAGTTCAGGAAGGATATTGAGGTGCTGGAGTGAGTATAGAGAAGGGCAAGAAAGCTGGTGTAGCCTTCAGAGGGTAAGTCGTGTGAGGAGCAGCTGATGGAGCTGGAGTTGTTTAGCCTGGAGAAAAGAAAGTTTAGGGGGAACCTTTTCACTCTCTACAACCACCTGAAAGGAGGTTGTAGCCAGGTAGGGGTCAGCCTCTTCTCCTATGTAACAAGTGAGAGGAAGAGAGGAAATGGCCTCCAGCTGTGCCAGAGGAGGTTCAGGATGGACATAAGGAGGAGTTTTTCACAGAAAGGGTGATTAAACATTGGAATGGGCTGCCCAGAGAGGTGGTGGAGTCACCATCCTTGCAGGTGTTTAGGGAAAGACTGAACAGGACACTTAGTGACATGGTTTAGTTGACATGGTAATGTTTGTTCAGAGATTGGGCTTGATGACCTCAGAGGTCTTTTCCAGCCTAATTGATTTGGTGCATCTGTGAATGAAAATAAGAGGGTTTTTTTAAAAATTGAGTTTGCCAATTAAAAGTCTTACGTCACTCCTGTTGGTAATGAAGTGAAAAAGAGAAAATCTGAATATGTAGGACTCTATTTCATGTGAGGTGAAGATTGCTTTGGGAATAGCTGTCTGCTAAACTCCAAATTCATCAATCCTGGTGAAGCTGCTCCCACCAGAACATACTTGCAAAGATAGGGCATAGCATCTGTGGCCTGGCTGGCCCAGAGGGAAGCTGTGTCTGCTTTGGATGTCCTGTTGCTGATGGGCAGCCAGCACAATGAGGTCCTCCACCCCTTCCAGGAGCGTAGGAATCAGACCATGGATGGTGGAGGCCTTGCCTGGTGATATGAAGCAGAAAGAGCTGTGCTGAAGGAGCTGGGAGATGAGAGGCTCTCTGTTTCCCATTGCTTGAATAAAGAATCCCCTTTACACTCCTTAAAACTCAAATACTCTTTTCACTCTGCTAGGAAGGATCCTGCAGGCACCAAGCAGAGGAAAGGTGCTTAACAAGTAATAAAGAACAGCAATAACAACTGATTAGGTCTGGGCAGGTAAGAAGAAGGGGAATACTTTGAGTGTTTAAAATCTTAAAATGTGTTGCAAGCAAGTCCCTCCATGCACTGTTGTTAATTACCTAGACAACAGAAGCTGTGCAATCACCTTCAATCACAGGCTTCTATTTAATAAGCTTATTGTAATGTATTGCAATTAACACTCTTCTAACAGTTTGTGCAAATTTTCAGCTTTTTCTCCCAGAGCAGCATTGTAAATCAAGCTATAAAATTCATTGGTAAATCTACTTTCTCCCTTTTAAAGCAAGTGGATGAAAATACCTGGTGGCAGAGCTGAGTGGCACCCTCTGGGTAGCAGGATGGAATTGCCAGGCAGTGCTGGACAGCTGTGCCCCCAGTGTGTGTGGGTGAAAACTCTAGGGGAGATTTCACAAATCCACTAGAAACATTTGCACACTCACACTATTTAAAATACTTTCAGTGTCAGAAGCAGGATTTTATTTGTCTCTCATCCATAGCTAAATCAGGCAAAAGTCCTCCTCTCTTGTACCAGCTCTTTTCAGAGCAATAGTCAATTTCAAGTTGATCCAATTGACATCAGAAAAAATGAGAGCAAACTTTATCCTAAAAAATGTCCCTCAAAGTTTAGTGTGCCTATGTATGGATTTGGCTGAATTTTTTTCTTGGATGTATCTGCAATATTTGGATGTATGTGCATGCACTGGAGAGATTCTGCTGGCAGACAGCTCTGGTGTGAGTGGTTTTAACAGCCACAAAAGTAAAATAATTAGAGGGAACACTTTGGAATGATTCTGCAAGGATGGTACTTGCAGAATTCTTTAGAGGAACAAGAGTACTGTTTATGTTATTATTCCTTGGCTATTTATGATCATAGTTTTCCTTTCTGATGCTTTCCTATTCCAGGTTAGATTTAGAGAGTGCAATAGAATGCTGAAATAAAATAAGCAGAGCAGTGTTTTTACAGACACAACCCCAACAATAAGTATTAAATTATGAAGGATATTTCTCTTGTCCTAATAATTTGTTTAGGCTATTTATAAGTTTTGAAAAAAAATTTATGGGGGTGAAATATCTGCAACAGAGCTGTTAGTGATCATATGAAACATTTAACCATTTAAAGGATGTGCCTGTGTGGTATCTGAAGAAACAGAATTGTGCAATATAAATGCCTGATGTTATGCTTCTATCTGTATGACTCTGCTGAAGGTTGAGCAGAGAAAGAGAGGAAAAGATAAAGTACAGGCAAATAGAGGCAGTTGTCTCAATTGCTTCTTCTCTCATTTTGTACTGTTCTTTCTAAGCACAGAGCTTGAGTACAGCCAGATCTCTCAACAGGTGGACACTTGCCAGCCCCTTTTGGACACCCACTGAGGAAAAAAAAGAAAAATCCTCTTTCAGAAAAAATTTTAAAGCTTCAAAATTAAAATATTTGGTTTATTTGTTTTTAATACCTGTCTTCATCTCAGAGTAACCATCCTTTCAAAATGAACTCTTTGTTGGGTTTTTTTTTGTTTGCTTAGAAGTTGTTAGCCTCTCCACTGCATAAGTCCTCAATCAGATCTGTTTAAACAGTTTCTTTTCTGCTACAGAGATTGACATGAGGCAGGTGCTTTAAGTTTTTAGAGGGAACAGCCTCTTCTCCATTCGGTTTAAATGTAGTTTTAATACCATTCCCTTTCCTCCTTCTTTTTTTTTTTAATAATATTTTTACCTTCTGCATTTATGCATTGGTGAGAAACATGCAGAGAACAGCTTTTTGGCTCTCTAGGGAGTGGTGCAACTGCAACTGGAATGTGGGATGCTCAGAGAGACTTACTCTGAGCCAGGTCCTAATGCCTGCTTGGAAATATTACAGCAAGCAGCATTTTGGTGCAAGCAGCCATGGAATGGGCAAGGCTGTTGTCGTTCGATCTGAACTACAAGAGGTTATTTCTGCCAAGCTGAATTTTTGCATGTCTATGAAAAATTTTGATTTTTCTGGGTTATGGGACAGCCACTGCCTCATTATCGAGTTCTCAGTGATGTTGTGTTGCTACCATGGGTGTGTTGTCACTTTGATTAGTGGACTTAAGGGGCCCAGCTGCATTCCACTCCCTCTAATGTATATCCCTATCACAAATATTACTCAAGTTTGCAGCATAAGTCAGGAATGCTTTTAACTGCACAGACTAAGGGATGTGAAAACAAGGCAAGTGCTGGTAGAGCTGCAAGAACTTACTGAACAGTTACCTTAAAGTTCAGAAAATGCCACTAGCTGTCTGTTGAAACCAAGCCCCCAAGTGAGAAAAATAAATATTGTACAGATTAATTTTCAGATTTCATTCAAACTAGATCTGTTTATCCATGATGCCATCTATTTGTGGAAATTAAAGGCAGGAAATAAGTAAATTTTGGCAACTTCTACAAATGTCTACTCCATGTAACTATGAATAAACCATGTATTCAGATTTCCTTGAAGTAAGGAAAAAAGGTTTAAAAATATTAGGGATTTGCTTTTGGTTTGTTTTTGTTGTTTTTTTTTTTTTTTTAATTAAACTTCTGGGATAAAATAAAAACATAAGAAATAACACTTGGGGAAACAATATTCAGAGAAAAGATTGCCAGAAATGGTAGCATTCAAAACAACAAACTGCAACCAGAGAAATATCTTCAATAAGTCACAACTGTGTAGCTCATGTGTTTTTTGACATCTTTTCTGGGTTTGTATCATGTTTGATCACTGAGATTTTTCCCATGCCCTTCATCATGCATGTGGTTTGAAGAATATATAGGTAATAATTTCCTTTTCTTGCTTTGCTTAAAAGGAAAAAAGCAATAAACAAACAAGATTTTCATAACATGAACAGGAAATATAGGGTAAGTTATACATAAATTAGGCAGCCTTATTTCTGCTTCTAAGATTGGTTTTACGTTTTGGTTTTAATACACCTGCTCCCCAACAGAATCCCCAGAGGAGTTCACACAACTTCAGTGATATTTGTTTAGAGGCTTCAAGGGAAACTTTAATTAAAGGAGGTTATCAAAGCTTAGAAGGTATCACTTACAAAGATTCTATGCAGATGTGACAACTGCAGTCAGCCTTCACATCTGCACAATAAAACTCTTCCTCAGTCTCTTTTATCTTTCTCTTTTTTTATTTTTGTTTTTAATTTTTTGGGGGGTTTGGGTTTGTTTTTTGTTTGAGAGCAGGAAAGGCAAATATTTCTTTTATGTAGGTGTATAAGACTAGGCATGGTTCAAACACCCTATAGATTTGGGAAGAAGAGGGAAGAGTAGCACTTTTTACTTCCTTATCCTAGGCTATTGATTAAACCTGTTTGTATTGCAAGTTTTAATTTGCCTTTTCTCTTACATATGTATTTTCTCTCTAATAATTTATACAGAAAAGATGATACAACTTCTGTAAGTGACAAGAAATATTTGGCATAAAAAACTTCTATCAGGGAGTCATGAGAATACTGAGATTTCAATGACAATCTTTCAAGTGCTTTCATCTTCCAGTTTCTGACTTAGTTGAGAAACAGTGCTCTTGAAGTACACACTGAATGTCTGTATCCAAGAACAGTAACAACTGGTTTGTGCTAAAATTAGTGTCCTAAATGGAGGGGGAAATTTTCACAAATTCTATATGCTATGGTTGAAAGTACAGGATTTGATTTCTGTCAATATGAAACAGATGACTGTTCAATTTATGTATATGCAAAGTCCCTGGGATCCTGATGTTAATGCACATAAATATAGAATGCTTTGCTGCTTAACAGAAAAATAAAGTCTGGCATTATGTAGGTTTTTAGGACATCTCTCTTGATACATAACAGATACTCAGATTTCTGAAAAATGCTGAAATAATTTTGATTGTGCATCTTTGCCAAAACCAAATAAATGGACAAAACTGTTTTGCAGAGTCCTGTCTGGGAAGTGTTTGGAAATGTGTGTAGTGCCACCATGTTTAATTTTGCAGTGCAGAAATATCCTTGAAGTCCAGTGAAGGAAATAGGCCTACACTGGCTCCTTCCATATTGTTCTTCACAAGCTCATTTGCAGCTGAAAAGATAAAAGGATATTGAGAATGCCTGGAACAGTGATGTTTGCATGGCCTGTGGGGTGTCATGGTTCTTTATCGGTAGCACTGACTAAAAGATCTTGGACAGGTAACTCTACATGAAATGGTGCTTTGATACTGGGATAACTTTCAAAATTGCTTTTAAGGTAAGCCTCTGAGTAGCTGCACGAAGAGGTGGTACTTGAGATAAGCTCTATGTGATGAGGAAAAAGCAAGTTCTGGCATCTGGAAGCTGAGGAAACTTCAGGCTGGGAATGAGGCATAATTTCTCAATGGTGAGGGTAGACAACAAGTAGATCGCAGAAGTGTGTGGGTAGCTTGGCACTTCCAGACCTTTAGGTCAATATCAGATGGTTTTGGGAAAGATACTTTTTGTTCAAGCATACCTTTTTATTCAAAAGGAACTCCCGTAAAGAGTATTAAGGTCGAACAGAAGAATTATATTCAGAAAGGGTGACTAGATAATTTCAGTGGTACAATAAGGTTTTTGTCTCATGAAAAGGTATTGTAAGGGGCTTTTTGTTTTGATTTACAGTTTAATGGTAGTTTCCCATACTATGCTGTAGTGTGTACCTTATTTATTTCATACTTGAGAGTTGGAGGCACATCTTTTTCACACAGTGCCATTGGTCCTGTTAACTTCTTCACCTTTTGGATCCTAGGCTGCTGTCTTAAGAAAGTTTTGACAGAGGTTTTAGGTTTTCACTCAGCCCTAAAGATGCCCTTTCTTCTCCCACCAACACCAGACACCAAATGTTCTCAACACAGAACATAGGCAAATGTCAATGAGTCTTTGTACTTCTGTCACTGCTCAAAATAGAAGGAATAATAAAGAAAAGCTTTTTTTTTCATGAATGGTATTCTAAGGTAAAGGTATTCAGTCCATATACTGAAACTTCCTATATATTTTGAATACAATTACAGATAGCAGCCGTTTTAATTTCAAGGAGTTTATTCAAAGTCCAGCTCTTGAGCAAAGAGCACAAACTGTAGGTAGTGCAGTAGGCGGAAAGGCTAGAAGTCCTTGTCACCACATTGTAACAAATATACTCTTACTTTTCTGTCCTTTTGGGAAAGGAGATGGGCTAAATATGCTCTCCTGGCTAAAGGTAGAGTCTTCTGTTCCTGAGAGTAATGGGTTTTCTTCCCCTGTTCAATTTTCATTAACTCCCCACTTTGGAACTTGGATGACAAGAACTGGTTCAGAGTAAGTTAATTTCTGTAAATTTGTTTACTGCCTCTAAAGTCTTGCACTACAATCTGAAAGGGATAAAAATTATTGTGGTGCTTTGTGGGCACTCATGCAGTCGAACAGAATCCTTGTGTGTATTACCAAATTCTTGACTATATTAAAAAATTAAACAATCCGCCAAAAGAAAACAAAGCAAGTTTTTATACACCTGAAATAATGCTATAATTTATATCAAAACTTATAGTGAAAATATGCATTATAGTACCGAGTAAACCTTATTTCAGATTAACTGTTGCCAGAAATTTGTTCTACAGTCTATGTTTTCAATCAAACATGATGAAGGAACACTGGAAACATAGGCAAAGCTTAATTTACACTGCCAGGAATTAGACAAATATGCTGGGGGACCATAAAAAGAAAAAGGAAGATAAATAGAAATTTGAAATTTCATACATAAACCAAGCATTGAGTCTGTGTTGCCGAAAGGTATGCATCCTGAATTTTGCTGAAAATTCTGACTATCATTATATAATGAGGTCTCAACAGGTTTGACGGTTTTATTACACATGAGAAATCATCCTGCATGAAATGAATTGTAGGTCATGATGAAAGCCAAGGGCGTGAGTTTCTAGGTGTGCCAGAGCCTACTGGCTCATATTTGGGCTTGCTACAATAAATTCAGCTTAAATTTTGGGGAAGGAAGATGCAGATGCTCCTAGGCAAGCTGAGAGAAGGAGTTGCAGATACAAAGACTAGTTTGTGGCAATATCAGAGAGCCCAATGACTAAAGAATCCTCTCTCTGATGATGGGGATTTGTGTTAGAGCTTTTACTGAACATCCACGTTGACCTGATTGGGATTGCACAAGATCATTCAGCTGAAAGGGCACTTTTCCCTGGCTCTGAACTGGGAAGAAGGGGAAGCTTCAGATGCTGAAGTTTTAGAAAAGAGAGAAGGAAATGTAAAATGGATGCGTGTTTTTGTGGGTGAATTGAAAAATCTGAGATCAATAAAAGTAACCCATGTCTTTATTTTATTATCTATTAAAAGAAAATGGGGAGATTTTTTGTTTTATTGCCTGATAATTGGGTCATGTTTTATGGAAGATGTGAATTTCTTTAAAAATCATATATTCACTTAAACTAGTGGAATTTGGAGCGAGGAAAAGAGTAATCTTTGGAGTAGAAGTCCTCTTTGTGTTTATGGGGGTTTTATTATGGTTTGGGGGGGGTCTTTTTATCTCTTCAAAATAACATGTATCCAATATTGTAAAACTCTATGCCTTACAGCCAATTTCAGGAACTTGTTTAGTTTATATCTAGCAGGCTATCTATAGGCATCACAAAGACAAGGTTCCTGTGAAAAACTGAAAATGAAGACATTTATCTTCACCTGTCAAGTTTGCTTTTTCTTTTTTCAGGGAGAAGTGCTTTTTAAAAATTGCATATATGTCTAGAAGACAGCCTAAAGCCCACTTAAGAAGCATGGAATTAATCTAGATTCCTTTGTTTTCACAAAGATATTTATTGCTGTACATTGAACACAGCTATAAATATCAAACAACGTGAATAAAATATTTTTGCAGTGGAAAACTGATTTGCATTTCTTGGTAATGATTTATTTCAGATACTAGTTAATCTGCTTTAAGTGCAAGTGTGCTTTTACATCATCCATACACTAATGAATTATTCATTATTCCATTTATTTTAAATGTATCATAATACTTTTATTTTTTTTTAATTGCCATCTTTTAAAAATGTGTAAATCCTCTCAGTAATTAACAGCAGAAACAATGGCTATGGTATCTCAAATTCCTCTCCAAATCCCAAAGCATCTTTATCTTTGGACTACAACATATCTTTCTAGAGAATATGCAGATTGCAACAAAGACAGACTCACCAGCCATGCAGTTCTGGAATAGGCTATGGACTCCCAGCTATCAGAGGCTTTTTTGGATAGTGCCCCTTCATGTAAGTCTGGGGTCAGAAGAGATGTGGCAGCTCAAGGAGGAAAATAAATACAATAATATTTAGTAGAGGTTCCATTAGGGATTTTTGCTTTCCTAAGGATATTGAATGTCACCTGTGGTCTGCTATGGACAATTTGAAGTATTTGAGCCATGATCTCTTAAGCTTTTGTGCAACTTAAGTAAGAACTGGCTTACAGTAGTGAAAAGATCAGACTAAGCCTCTTCAGGTGGTACAGCAGGACATTTGTGTAATGAAGTTTTACCAAGCCAGCAAAATTAGAAGCTTATCCCTCCCAGAACAGGACTTCTACATTTCTTACGGGCTTTGGATGTGACAGAGAAAAATAGGATTTTGTTTGTGTCTGGTCAATTCTAAATTTATGCTAGAATGGGCATGACTGAAAAATGGGACAACAGACTTTTAAAAAAATATATCTGCAGGCTCTGATGCCCTCAATTTTTGCAAGAGGTTTACAAAGTGAGAGGTTTACAGAGGAAGCTTTGTTTATTCATCAGATGAGTTCAAATTTATTTTTGTCTGCCACTCTTCCTTGCCCCCGTCTCTCCATAATTGTCATGGAAGGATAATTAGCAAGATATGTGACCTAAAAATGTATTCAGAAAGTATTTTAATTAAAATCAGCTGTTTTGCTTTACACTAGTGTTTTGTCTGTATAATGGGGTTTTGGGTTTGTGTAGAGGATTTTGGTTTCTTTGTGTTTTGGTTGTTTGGTATTGTGTATAGTGGTTGGAAAGTGTAGGGCTCTTTTTTAATATAAAGTTAGGTTGAGATGCTTGTCTATTAAAAGCAGCAGTTGCCAACATCTCTGACAGGGTCAATTGAAAATACATAAATATGAGGAGGCAGCTCTACTAAAATGAATGAGCAACTTGTTCCAGTTGAAGATTTGCTCTAGTATTTTGTTTTTAAAATTCTATAAGCCAGCATGAAAATATGCTCATTTTTACAATCCAAAATAAACCTTTTTCCTGATGCCCTGCAGGCTCATAAACAGCTTAAAAGCAATTCTGAGAGCTGATGTTATTAGCAACTGGAACTCTGTTTTGATTGACTGGGAGTATTAAAGCAAGAGCTCTCCACTGAATCCTGTAGCATTACATCAGTAACTCTGAGTAAAAATGAGATCATGCCATCATCCTTCTGCAATCTGAGCTTTGTGTTGTATCTGCTGCACACACAGTTTCTAGTTTGGTTAGAATTGTCATCCTTTTGCTTTCATGGGAACCGATTTCACTAATAGGTTTAATATACAGTAAGGTGCAGACTGTTTTCCATTTCCTTGTGGGTTTGGGTTTTTTATTTACTACATGAAATGTGCAATGTGAAGTTAAAACTATAATATAGGGAGGAGGGAGTAAAGAATGAGCTTCTGATTTTATTTAATCTATTTTAGAAAGATCTAACAGTCCCCTGATCCCTTCTTAGCATGCAGATTTGTCAGGGGGAGAGTAGGATGACTCAGTAATCATGACATGACAGGCTGACTTAAAGTCAGGGTTCATTTCCTACTTCTGCCATCAGTGTTATTTTGAGATTCTTAATCCTTATGTGCTCAGTTCCCTTGTGTATATAGTGTGGATAGCAAGAGTTGCTTGTCTGAGGTGATTTTAGGGTAAATTGATTTATTCCTGTAATATTTTGCTTGCAGCATTTTGGTTCACAGATGAAACTGCAACAGAAATTTAAAGGAGAAAAGTATATAACAGACTATGAAGGGTAAAAAGGTGCCAAACCATCATGTAGTTGTCACCTGTAAAAATAATACCCTTTACATTGTTTTTCTCTTTTACATATGCTCAACATCTCTCTTTCCTGTGCCCAGTGCCTTTGTTGCCTGATGTTTTTCTGTTGTAATGCCTGTCAAGAAAGAGTGAAGTATTTGCCATAGCACATTTAGCTGACACTGTGCCTTCATTCCTCTGGCAGGAATGATGTGCCTAAATCTCCACAGATGCAGCTACTCTCAGATTGGAGTATTTCACAGCACAGCAGCTCTGAGAAGACAGTAAAGAAGTGTAAATAGAACATAAGAAATCCTGGAAGGATTATTTTTTTGCCTTAATTTCTACCTGCTCAGAGGAGAGAGATGTCATGACTAGTGTGTCATATATATGATGGCAGTATTTTAGGTTGGAAGTGGTTGAGGTTTAAATTGAGAAGACTTGTAGAGGAGAGAGCAAGCTAACATATGGAGATTTTTTTCTGGTGTTAATTTTGACTGTCTCAGTAATTAGGAGTGTTTGTGATCCTCTAGGGAAGTCAGTTTTAGCACAATCAGCAAACTTGATGAGTGATTATAATGTTGAAAAGCCATTTACTTTGTTCACAGATGAGCAAGGATCAGTGAAAACTCTTTTTGCAATTTAGACAAAGTTTGACAAACAGATCTCCATCTTTTAAATTATTTGTATCATTTGGTAATTTTTCCTGCAACTTTCAAAGAGGGTTTGGATCTTCAGGCTTTGTGTTATGGCTTTGGGGTAATTTTGACAAAATTTATACTTTTTGATTTGCTAGAGGAAACTTTGTTTACAGTTTTAAAACTGGAGAGTGGCTGAGGGTAAGACATGTGCTTCACCCTCATAGACCTTGGGGAGGATTAGGTACAAATTCAAAGGCTCTGGATGAGCCAAAGGATGTGCCTAGAAAAAGCTGATTTGGGAAGTAGTCTTGTCTAACACCTCAGGATTGGTGTAAGTAGAGGAATCTCAGATCCAACAGGTGCTTGTATCTAAAGGTTAGATTGATTTTAATTCACTGGTGTGATGACTAAGGGATCACTTGAATTGCAGCAGGAAACAGGAAACAGCAGGAAAACAGCCTGTTGAAATCCTGTCTCATTTTCACTTTCAATGGGACTTCAGAGGCAATTTCTGAGAGACACCTGTAGGAATGTCAGTTGTTGCATGATTCCATTGCTTCTTTCTTTTTAAACTTCAAAGCAGTATTAAAAGATTTTTTCCACAAAGTATTGATTTTTTTTTTTACATTGGTTCTAAGTATGCCCAGCCCCCAAGTAAATGCATGTGACACCACAATTTTAATTTTTTCACAATTTACAAAAAAAAAAAATCTTATTTGGTGCTTAAGTAATGCTTAAAGCTTTTAAGTGTTCTTAAAGTAGGAGTATAGCTCCTTTTTCCAAGCATATATTTTGGAATGTTGATAAATCTGAGTTTGGCATTGCAGTGTATAGGGTATGACCCAGCCTCTTCGAAGTAATAGTATTTAAATTTGTCTGTTGTCTGATTGATTTTTTTCTAAGTTCATATCAAGGGAAAGTGCCAAAACCCATATACCATAGTTTACAAGTCTCTTCTGTACAACTGTTCTGTGTTGTTCTGGATTTCTTAATTTTCATTCCCTCTTCTGTAATCTTATTTTTATTTTTTTCCCCTCACTGGATTAGAGAACAATATCTTGCTGTTCTTGTCTAAGTTCTCAAGGATAAGACTCAGACTTACAAAACAGTGTTCCTTTGTTTTATGCCAAAAGCTACCCAAAATAACTTTTCCTGGTTGCTTTCATTGGTAATGGTCTTGGTACCAAGTTTGATGCTAAGGGAATAGAAACTGAAACCAGGCAAGTTGTTATGCTTTCTAAAATAAGTTTGTTACACAGCATCAAAAAGATTTTTTGCCAAAAAAGATTTCTAAGTCTTAGTGCTTGATTCTGACTATATCTTCCTGTACCTCAACAATTCCAGTAAGTTCAATATTGGATTGCATCTGCTGTACAACAATAAAACGTAATGTACAGATTGATTTTTTTTTATTTTTTTTTCCCCGAAACAGCTCTACTGCACTCAAACACCATATTTAGCCTTTATTAGTTCAGTTTCTGCTGGTTGCTGGTACACTATTTTTTTTTTCTGCTTTAGAATAGTGTCTATGGCCATTTTTAATACAGTAAAAGGAACCATACTATTTTGACATTTATTTTGATCAGAGATCATTTCTTAGGCTAAAATCCTTGGAGGGACCTTGCTAGTGAATAGCATTTGAGGCTCAGGTAATTCCTCTGGTGATGAACAGATGACTTGTACTTAAATGATACAGCTGGAGGAGTTGTAGTAGTTACAGCCTTAACTGCTCCCAGTGCCTTTTCTCTGGAGGCTGTCTGATGGCAGCTTCATGTCAGAGGGAGTTCAGTGGTCCTTACATCCAGTTCCTAGGCCCTGCAATGCATCACCCCGTGGGCAAGAGAAAATTGCTGCTGCTTCCAGTGTTCACGGGCAGTGTGGTGGCTGGTGGGTCTCCTCTGAGGTATCTGTGCTCTGAGGAAAGTTCTCTCTCACAGATTAGTGACTTCTTTTGCTGAGCTGGTTAGGAGTTCTGCAAGACATTTGTCAGAACTGTTCAGGGCTTAATATGTTATTAGCACTGTTCTTATGATCTTATAGCTCTCAAGTGGAAGCAGCTGCCACACTGAGCAGTGTGCAGGGTTGCTGTCCCACCAGGGCTGGTCTGCATTCCTCTTGGTGCTTCATTCCCTGTGCTCTAGGGTGGAGATTTTTTGATTGCATAAGAGCTCAAAGTAACCTTTAGGGAAACTTTAGGGGTCTGCTATGGCCATGCTTCTCTCCTGCAGGGTTCAGAGAAAAACAAATGCTTCAGACTATTCCTGCAGTGAATGGAGGAGAAAGCAATCCTGAGGAGATGCAGGGCTTCACCAGTTCCAGGAGGAACTGAAATTCATGCATAAAACTGGAGAAAACTTGTACGTGTCTTTAACAATGAGGATAATTCACTAACACTATGCATTTCGTGGCCCTCTTTGGTTCAGTCAGAGAAATGGACAAGGACATACGAGGAGGGGTGAAGTTGTTGGGTTTTCTTTTTTTTTAATTTCCTTAGAAGCAGCAGCATTAGGGCACCACTTTTTTTTTTACTGCCACTTCCAAAATATTCCCCAATCATACTTTTGTTCCATTGTTTTATGTTGAACAAAAATGAAATCTGTCCTGTAACACTGCCATTTTTATTCTTAGGAGCTCTGATTAATTTGTTAACATTTTTCAGACAGTAATATAAAGGTCTTTGTGTAAGAGAGGAATTTTTTTCTTAATTGCATGCAGCACAGACACTCACTCAACAAAGCAGATATTTCCAGTTGGTAGCTGTATCTGCTTATCTAATGGAAATATGAATATCATCTAAAGCTTTTATTTTGAGTTTGTTTCTAAAGGGGAGTCTCTAATTAATGGCCAGTCACTGACATGCTGGTTTTGATTAGCATAGACACCATTCTGGATAATGCTTGGTTAATGTCTATTAAGGAATCCAGTATTTAAAATTTTTTTATTAATAAATACATACCCTAGTAACACAGGTCATCACGGTTATTTGTGTTCCTGTGTGTTCAGCTTCAGCTATTTGTCAAGTTGATCCCTTTGTCATCAAGTGGGGTAGGAATTTTGGATGTGGAGTCAGTCTGCATATACTCCCTTACCCAAAAATAAGCATCAGAAGCACTTGCTTATACAGAGTTCCTGGCAAAAGCCTGCTATCTACTCATGCAAAATAAACATATAATTTCCATAAACGTTCTAGGTATGCAGCTTCTACCCTGTTTGAGATGCATGGCATTTTAATATGAAGAGGCATAAATCAATCTTCACTTTTAGGAGCATGCCTCTCTTCCTGATAGATACTTTTTGGGTGTGCTCAGTTTGACATGCAACAGGTTATATACCACACTCTAAAGAGGAATGTTTTGCACCAGAACATGGCGCTAGTCCAAAAGTAATATATTTGAAAGGCAACCAGGAGACTTGTTAGCATTAGACTGAAGAGATGGTCTGCTCCAAGAGGAAAGGAAGGAGAATGCCTGGATTGCATTTATGAACAGCAGAAGTCAACTATTTCTGTCAACATTTCAAACCTAGTTCTTTTCTAAAGGAGCAAACTAGAGAAGAAAATGGCTCTTGGAAACTGATATGAGAATCATCAGCAGAACACTAGCTATTGTGAGGTGCACAACTATAATTAACTTCAAAGGCAATGAATTCTATGTGTCAGTTGGCAGGAGGACAGGAACTTTGCCTTTTAGAATAAAATAGCACAGAGGTGGGCTTTCTAGTCACATTTCTAATGTAGTTAGAGCCCCTTCCATTTCTCTGGGTTCCATAACCCTTTCTTTATATGCTACTTTAATTGTCATTAAGCACATATTGGGAAGCATTATTTGTCATAAAACTGCTACGCATACTTTGCTTTCACCTTGCCCTTTATGTTTTCTAGCCTCAGCACTAGGAATTTTTGCCACTTGCCTTTCACCAGTTAATTGTGATTTATTATGTAAGTGTAATCAGGCATGATAAAACTGGTAATTATCAGTAACCCCCTTCTTCCATTCTGAAATGTTTCTGTCTCAAGTACTCACTACTGTGTCTTGTAGGTTTTCCAGAAGTGTGTGGGCATACACATGTACACATTTTGTTATAGCATAAAATATGGCTGCCCATATTTTAAATTGATATATTGCAAGTTTATTTGAAAAGTATCTATGAAAAATCCTATGAAAAATAAATTTGGGTTTTTTTGTTGTTGCTTTAGTCAGTCTGCTTATTTCTTCTGTCTAGAGAGATCTGCCAATAACTTCATATACATGTAAATATAGTGAGTTAAAAACTTGGGATTTGTTGAAGGTTGAAGTTAAAACTTCTGCGTTGCTCTCATACTTTTTCATGTGGTACAAATTTCTTCTTTAATGTCTTTTATGTTAGAAGTACTGTGATAGGTTTTTTTCTTCATGCTGAGTTTAATCTCTTTGGCAGTTAAAACATGTCACTGTTATGTTCAAATTTTTGAGTATCAAAATTACTTCTTCATTAATCTCTCTGTGTTTCCAGCATGTCTGTATTAGAGACAGTATTAAAATTCTACATAAGAACTTCACTGACACATGTATAGAGTCATAAGATATCTCAAGTTGAAAGAGACCCATAAAGATCATAAAATCCAACTTCCTGCTCCTCACAGGACTGCCCAAAAGTAAACCATTTGAAGTCGCCATTCAGACATCTCTTGAACTCTGGAAGGATTGGGGCTGTGACCACTTTCCTGCAGAGCCTGTTCCAGTGATCAACCATCCTCTCAGTGAAAAACCTTTCCGGATGTCCCATCTGAACTTGACTTTGTTCTATTAGGATGTGTTTAGACAACTGAAGGACAATACTGACAGCTTTAAACCTTTCTTCACTTTCCAATTGCCTTTGTACCTTTTCCTTATGCATGGCCAAACTTTGCAGGTCTTTCTCCTGCAAATAAAAATTTCAATTTTAAATTTACTGTTTAAATGCAGTGTTTCACCTATTTAAAATTCTGAAATATCTGATATTATCTATGTGTTTCATACTTTTGAAAATTAGTTGGCTTGAGAAGCTCTCAGCTTCAGGGATGTTTGGATTTTGGTGGGGTTTTTATGTATATATATTTAGACGTCTTGTAAGAGTGTTTGGCAGGCATGACATCTCTCTTCCATTTGTGTATAGGTGTACTCTATACAAATATAAGAATAAGCCTGGATTTTACAGGAAAGTCAAAAGGTGTCCTTTATTATTTTTCTTATTTCTATCTGTGTTGAATTGAAGTGTGCCTAATCTGAAATTAATTTTACGTCTCAAACTTATTCTGTGTCCCGATTTTTAAAGGAAAATTCTTCAAATTTAAAGGACATTATTTAAAACAAAGTTTTTTATATGCAATTTTCAAATGAAAGACAAATCAGCAGGAGGCACGTTCTTTAAAAGTGCACAGAGAGGTCAAGAGATCACCATGCCTTTGCTTGTCCTGCAGAGGTTAAGCCAGCTTCCTAACCTTTTCTGGGTGACATTTCAACAGTGACACTCAAGAAGCAGACCCTGCTGTTTGAAGTAACTTCTCAGGTTGCAAAAACTTACTGATCTAATCCAACAGCTGGCTGTCATCTAAACTGGTAATCCTGTTTACTCTTCAATCCCAAACTGGCTATCTGATCTTGTCTTCTCTCTTACTTTGACTCTGCTACTTACTGGTCAGCCAGAATGCTTAGCCAGCAAAATAGACAATGATGGCTTTTATTCTTTCCTCAAAAACCAAACCAAAAATTATTTCTTGCCAATTTATTGAGGCAAAATATCCAGGCAGTGACTCAGACAAATGCCTATGTCAGTGGTGACGATACAGGGTAACAGCTGGCAGGTAGGTTGGTCTGTCCCCCTTAGGACTGCAGTGTTTCCTAAGATTTGAACTCAGAAGATTCTGTCCTGTTTGGAAAGGGCTGACCTTAACTTCTGTTAAGTCCTCTTTTACCAATTGCTTGTCCTCCTGTTAGCTTGATCTACCAAACCTGACATTCTCATTTGCAACACATCCTTGAGATGGAGACTGGTAATATTTCTGAACCAGCTACATAATTCAAGAGAGCACATTTCTAGCCAGATTTCTTCAGATGCAACTTGAGAGCCACCCTCTTTGCACCTTAAATATGCAGAATTCCTTGGGAATTCAGCAGGAGTTTTGACTGTTTAAGTGAGGTCTCTAGTTTACAGGACTAATTACCCTGTACTTTGATTTGGCTCAAAGAGTGCAATTACTGCAGGAGAAAGTAGTACAGGAAGAAACCATCTCAAGGCAAAATTGGTTTAATTAATATATTTATAATTAAAGCTAGTGAATCTTTGCTCTGATTCTTACTATGCTTTTTACACTATCCCAAGACAAAATTTGGTGTGAAAAAGATTAAAAGAATCTGTGCTTTGTGCTGCAACATTTGCCTCTGTATTTTTTGTTCACAAATGTTATCTGCAGCTGCCAATGACTGTTGTCATGAAGCACACTTCTTTTCTGCTATATGTTGGCTTTCCCAGTAGACTTTTACTTTTGGTTTTCCCAGAAGGTTTCAGTGTCTTTTTTAGCATATAGCAATAAAAAGATCTCCCAGAAGGACAGATTTTACTTCCAGCTGGGTTCTACAAGTGACTTGAAAAGTCTTAATAACTCATGCAGAAAGTGGCTTATATTCCCAGGGAATTACTTAAATTACTCCTCTTCTTACTTCAACTCTGAGTTCAAAGGGGATTCATATGACACCCACACCACAAATTCTGCCTTTAATTCAGAGGCCAAACTGACATCAAACAGGAATGAAAAGCCCCTGTGCTGTCCTCACCACCTGCTCAGTGAGCTTTTAGCTCAGGGGAACTGCAATACCCAAAAACCTTCTAAGAGGCCACTTGTTCAGCAGCTCTTTCAGCTGCCTGCAGGAGCAGCCCGCAGAGCAGGGCTGCTGGATGCTGCACAAGTCCCATTATGATAAATTATGCATGGTAGTGGTACCTGCTGCTCCCATATCTGATGCACTTGGAATTCAGCTTGAGTTTATTTGAGGGAGTCAGTACCTCTTGCAAACTGCATTTTCATAAATTATTACTAATTAAAAATAGCTTAATGTTCAGTGGTGCTTAGAACGACAATTCCCATCGAAGTTGGCAAGTATGCTTGCAGAATTAAATAGGTCTTCCAGCAAACCTTGTGGACCAGGTCCCAGATTCATATTTGATTCCTGTGTGTTTTTTGCCTTCGTGAATAGGTGTGCTGGTATAAGAAACATATTTTGTTTTGAATTCTTTTGTTGCTTTGCTTTTTAAAAAATATTAAATGTGCAATCTTTTTATGTGATTAGTTAATGCTCTTGTTCTCATTTCAAGTAAGTGAAAGTTGGTCCAAGTAGCTCCCATAAAGGTCTCATGTTTGAGTAACAGATTATTCATCAGATAAATGTTGAGAACTGAATAATCTACAAAAGCTAGTGATCTTTGTCTTTAGAATTTTCAATATCAGAATCTCTACCAAGTATTTCTTTTCCCTCTTTCTTTTTCCTCTTTTTCCTTCTTAAAAAATGCAAGCTGTGAATTCCAGTCCAATTCCTTACCCCTTCAATTCTCCCCCTAGATAGATCTTAGTATCTCTAAAAAATGAAAAATTGATTTTGTCTTTTTGGGCTTTTTCCTCTCAAAACTCAGGGCAGAAGAAGGTCCTTTGTGGATCATGTCTTCCTCGTTTTAGTCTTAGCAAACTGGCCCTTTGCACAATGTTGGCTATTGACATCTTTCAATAAAAAAATATGATTTTGATGTGGAGGATCTAGCTATCTATGATACTAATTTTGCTGGTTTGATTTGATTTAGATAAATTTAGATAAAAAAACTATGCTCCCTGAAGAAAATAAAATGTGATGTGTTACCTAGTGCAACAGACTTCTGCAAAATTTGGAACATAAACAATTGGAATTTTCCATTGTTTATTTTTCTTTTCCTCTGTCTGTCCAGCCTGTTGCTGTTGAACAGTGGATGAAATAGAAGTAATGGCCGTGATGTGTTAGTGGTTGATAAGTGAAATGCTATTTTAAAGACTGTTAACTCCACATTGTTTTTCTGGTCAGTTGTTCCTGTCATTTAAATTCTGGTTACAGTAGATGTTAAACAATTCCCCCTGATACTGCAGCTCCCTTGATATATTTAACTTTATTTATTGTGGTTCATTGTCAGGATGCTTTGAGGGACAATTACAGCTCCCTTAGTGTTTTAAACAATGTGAAAATGTATTCATTGTCTTCAATGAATTCAACTAGAATTTCTAGCTCCATTGCAGTTAGTTACTGAGAAACTCTCTGAAAATTCATCTTAAATGCTCCTTCCTCTTGAGCCTGATGAACAGCTAATGGATCTTCAGCAGCAGGATCAAACCCAAGGATTTATCTTTTCAGGTTTGGTTTGGTTTTTTCCATCTCTTCCATCGGTGTGTTTTGGCACAACATGGGGCAGGCAAAGCAGCACCAAAGAGTCTCTGTGCATCTGCATTGCTGGCAGTGCAAGGGCAGGCACTGACTGACAGGGCGATGGTGCTGCTGTTTTACCTCATTCTCCAAGGCTTTTAATTTCCATTCCTCTCAGGTGCTATAAGGAAAATTAAACACTTGTAATTTTTTTTTTTTGTCTGAATGTCAATGCATTTCCCTTTACAAACAGTAAGCATGTGACTCTCAGAGTAGGGAAAAGAAGCTTGATCTGTGGTAAGGGGTTGTTCAGTAGGATATGGGGTATCTCACCTCAGGTTTTCTCTCTGCTCAGTTCAAAGTAGTTTTGCATCCTGTACCACTCACTGAGGCAGAGTTCAGGTGCTTGAACCTGGGCTTCCCACTTCCTTGCCTCTGATATTTGTCTTAGTTTGCTTTTCTTGTTCCTGAAAAATAATTTCACTGAAAGTACTCTCAAAATGGAAGTGTCTGTTCTAAACGTGTTGAGTTTGATGAGTTAGCACATATTTAACAGACTGTACAGATCAATCTTAGTGCCTGAAGTTGGCAGGAGAGAGAAAATGCATAAAAATAGTTGCAAACAGACTACAATGGAGTGAATGCTGAACAGGGATTTTTGCAGACAGTGAGGGAGGTGCTGTTTATTTTGAGCCAGCTCATGCTTTGTTAATTCAGTTACTGGCAACTTGTCTAGGATTTGAGTCTCTCCATTTTGACTCATGAAAACTTAATTTTGCATGACAAAAATGCAGAATGATGAGTATGTGTTTCCAATTTTGAGAAGGCTGTTAAGGAGGATCCAGCCCTGTGCTAATGGAAGTCCTGCTGCTACTGTTGTGTAGTGGGAAAAGCAAGGCTTGAAGGGTTGCACAGATAAGTGCTCCACTTAGCATTGCATAGGGGATAGCATTTCAGCTAATGTGCCAGGCTCATTTCCTGCCAATTCCCGCTCCTGTTCTTGGTTTCTTCTCCCATTTCCCCTCTTGGCATAAGAGGGAAGACTTGGGAGACTTTTATTGCTGTGCCTATGGTCTAAACCCACTCCTTGGCCTTCCTTGCTCTTGGTTGCTTTGTGCTGTTACTGGCATGCAGAAACTAGAAAATAGGCTTATTCCATTAGCTCATAAAGATTACTGGAGTCCCTGGAATCCTTACCACTAAGGAAAGGGGGAAACAGTGATATTGCAGCATACACAAAATTTAATATTATTTATATATGAGTCTTGCATCCGTAGCTGAACTGGTGGTGTTTATCCTCTTCTTTAATATACTCAAGCCATGTTATGAGTTGGTGTACTTTTGAGAACCTTTTCTACACTTAGTTCTGAATTTCTAGCTATTAGGCCAACTTTTATAAGATAGAGAGTTTCAAAATCAGGTAATTACTATGCTAAAGAGAGCTCTGCCATAAAATGTGTCTCTGGTGTAAATGGGTAGACAAAAGGGGAAACTTTTGTAATCTGGCCCTTACATGTTTTAGAAAAGCACTGTATGTGTTTGAGTCAGTAATGTTTAAATAAATTTAAACTGCATGCAGAAAAATCCTGTAAAAATAACAGCAACAACAAGATTGGATGCTAAACTCTGGGAGAACAACTTGAGGGATGTTACTCTCTGAGGGCTGTTTTGCAATTCCAGTTTTAAATGTCAGTTTTGCTTTTAAATTTGGAACTCTATGTGGAACCTCCAGGACTTTCACCTTTTGACTTTCCAGCTACCATGGTTGCTTTCCCATGTTTGTTTTTTTTTACCTTTTTGGTGGCATTGACTTGCCCGCTCACTGCTACAGAGCTAATCAAGCAGTATGCTCAGTGAACATTCTGCTAGAAATCCATTCCATTCTGTTGCTGGTTCTGTGGTTATGCCCACCTTGGGCTTCATTCATCGTTTTTGTCACAAATGATGCTGCAACTTCTGTCATTTGGTTAGAAACTTCTCAGAAGTATGTAAGAAATGAGAAATCCCCTGAACATCTACACCATCAAAATGGGATCATGCATGTGTCCACTAATCCCCAGTGGATACGAGCTTTGTGAATAATTTCAGGCACTTGGTTAAAATAAAAAGACGTAATGCAGTCATCTGTAGTTCAAAATCCTCACCAAGAGACATACCCTGGTCCTATTTGTGTTGGTGTAAATCCAGAATCCCTTTAGTGGCATTAATATAGATTAACCCTGTTTTTAAATGCAATCAGGATTGGGCCAGTTGCTTGTTGGCTTTACATTTTAAATGGTGCTAATCGATTAATAGGAATTTCACAAGTGCTCAGTGTTTTCAGGTGGGAGCACTCTGCCCATATTTGTGTTATGAAGTTCAAAACTGACAATGTACAGCATTCCTTTAGGTTGCTTCAGGCTGGTCCTGCCTTTGGAACTCCGATCCCAGCTTACATACCTTGTGAAGTTGCGTTTTTAAATTGTTCACTAAATTTTTCTCCCAGTTGTTCTCAGATAGCAATGCTGAAAAGTAATTTGTTTTTAGATTCATTCTTCAACAATGGGTATAATTTGGAGAAGAACCAAATGTACTGTCCTATTACTAAGACAGAGAAACTTATTTTAATAAATGCCATTTGAAATATTTAACAAATTATCTTTAGGCTTCCTGATATATCATGGTTTTTATTTTGCATGTGTAAACAGTAAAATAATAATTATTTAAAAGCCTATTCAGATTTGAAAGGTTAAATATTAGCAATTAACACTAAAGAGAATTACTAAAAATCTCACTTCTCCATGAGAGAGCATATCATTTGATGAAGCTAATGTTTCTAATGGCTTTACCCCTGCCTGGTATCAGTGAATGAAACAAATGCAAGGGCTGCTTTACTGGTTCTGCTCATGTTCCATGGCCCCCTAAGTACACAGTATTGCTGTGGTAAAGTCAGGCTAAATGAAAATGGAGATTTGGTTAGTAGTGCTTGTGATGTTTGGTCTTGAGGGAGGAGGATCCTGGTAATCTGTTTCCCCATAGTTTGCGGGAAACGGCCTAAGTCTAGGTGGGGACAAGGAAAGAAAGGAGTTTTTGGGAGATAATGGTGGCTTCGGTGAGCAGATTATCAGGATGTGTAGTTACAAGTACTCTCGTGTAACTTGGAGTGAGAACAGCCCATCTTTTCAGTCAGGTATGCATTATCCTGAATATGTATTCAGTGGATTTGACTCTCTGTAGCCATTTCAATTAAACATTGCCGTGCTAGCTTTTGACGTAAGGCTCTAGAGAGGGAGTGAGGGTGAGTGCAGCCGGCGTTCATCCCACGGAATCCAGGGCTGGATAGGCATTCTGGAGCTCCACCTACAGTCAAATCGATGCCGTGCCTGAGCACGTGGAGCTTCATTCGGGCACCGTGCCCGCAGCTAAAGCTGCCTGCAGATTTTCCCAGCATGGTTATGTTAGAGTGGTGCCCCGGGGCTGCTGTTCCCCGTTCCTCAGCACAGACTCGAGCGTTGTGCTGATAACTTTATAATGCTGGCAGTGCTGCTGCTGGCATGTTTAAGCCTACCCTCAGCATCTGACTTTCTGTTTCACGTGGGTGTGCCCAGCTTTGACTGGTTTGCACTGAGAGCAGGTGCAGTTTGAGAAGCTGTGTTGGATAGATCACTTAATTTGTTTTTTTCCCTGCCTTTCTTGTGTGTGAGTTGAAAATAAGCTTTTGAAATTGCTTTGAAAATTTAAGCACAAAGGATGCTACATAATATGATTTCAGCACATTTAAATGGAATTGTTCACATGATAAGTGGGGTGGAGATAGAAGTCTAATGTCCTGCTGAACTGTACCCACTAGAATGACGACACTATGAATTTAGAGGAACTGGAGGAGGGGCACTGCTTTTCTTTTTAACTTATATGGTGTTTTAAGACATACTCTTAAAGGCTCATGATGCAGTCAGGCTTTAAATTTCTGTTAAGTTTCTTCTTCCCCCTACATACTTTTGAACAAATACCTTTCTCTTCTCCATAGCATATACATGTATACCTAGCAATAGTCAGACAAGACCAAAAGAAAGTAAAATTTAAGTTTTTGCCACTGTCTTCTTCTCAGGCTGGTATAAAGAGCACCAAGGATATATTTTTATACCCTCTGCTACTGCATACCCTACTGAGATTAGTAAAAGTGATCTTCCTGCTATGGGTCCCCCCCAGACCAGTGGGAAAAGGATGTCACTAGAAGATATTGCTCCTCAAAGTGACAGAGGAATGGTTATCCCAGGAGTTGTTTGCTTACTAATTGCATCAGCTGCTGTCCTATCATCTGCTTCATGTGAGCAGACATTGGATTACTGTTCTAGGACTCCTGAGGATTGTCACCTTCTTTTCCCACCTTCTCTCTCACCCTCCCACAAGATGCTGCTTTACACCTCACCCTTGTCTTTTGCCTGCCCTGGTGTTTAAGGATTAAGCTGAGCAACATGACTCCAGAACAGAGAATTTGAAGACTCAGCTTGTGTTATTGGGATCTTCTGTCACAGATGCTAGAAATTCCACAGTTTTGACTTTTGATTTTTTTTTTCAGATTTGTTTAGTTGCACTAAAATATATGCTTAAAATAGACTGCTATCTTGTTCTCTGTTAATCAGCAGCAAACAAAGTAAGGCAATGTGGTCCATGTGTTTAGAGAAAAATCAAATGGATGAAGACATAATCAGAGCTATTCTTCTACTCAGAGTAAATATTAACAACAATGTTTTATGATAAACTATAATTGAGGATGTTAACTTACTGGGAAAATAATCTTCCTTGATAAACAGGCGCATGTTGCTGTTGCATTAGGTGCTGACAGAAGCAATATTATCTAGTTCTCAGTAAGTCTGCCTACATGAGTGTCTGTCTATGAAAGGGTGTTTTATGATGCAAAAGAATATTTTTGTGGAAGTGTTCCTGATTCCAATTTGATTTTCCCACTTGCTTTCTCTTCTTACACAGTTAAATAGGTTTCATTTCTATTTGCATCTTTGCAGCTACAAGAATAGCCTATATACATATTTATCTGTACCTATGCATATTTAGCTAGATGTGCTTTGCCAATTTCAATACTATCAGAAGCTTTTATGCAAAGGTAAGCCTCATTTTTGGTCCAAATTTATATTTAGATTATTCTGTCTTTTATTCTTGTATGTCTGAATCTCTGTGAGTCTGTTGGCGTCAGTGTAAATGCATATCAGATTCACAGCTGAAATAGAGAGACAAAGGCTATGCACCTTAATCTGTTTTACTGTTGTGTAATATTTGTAATAGAGAAAAGAACTTCAGTCCAGATTATAGCAGCAAAAATAGAAATTTTAATTTCATTTTAAAAACAAACAAACTTCCCAGCCCCAAAGAATCTCACTCTGCTCATTATCAGCAATGGAAGAAGGTAGGATTAGAAAGCATTGGTTCCATTTAGGATTATACAGAAGAAAAATTGTCTGTGTGATTTTGGAGACTTTTTATTTGTCTGTTTTTAAGCTTGTTTGTTTTCCAGTGGAACTTGCTGTATGCATGGAAATTAAATTGTTTGATACAGCAGCAACAGCAGCTGGAACTGATCACTGTGAATTCATGTACTATCAGAAAGAAAACAGAAAAACATATGCAGTAGATTAATGCAAAGATGGAAATGGGCAAGATCCTTGTTCTATAAAAGAAATCCCAGATATCTTCAATTTTATTTTGACTATGGTGATTCATATCTCTTCAGAAGTTTCTCAACAGCAACAAATGTTGTATGCTGCCTTTGAAACCCACATGCTCCCTCTGAAGCAGGGTTTGAATCAGCATGGAATTTGGCTTATCAGACTGTGTCTGGGAAGCCAGCAGTTTTTGTCATGCCAGATTGCATCTGGATTAAAAACTAAAGAAAAATGTAGTGACACGTTGTGTAAAGAAAAAGACAAGCTTTATTGGCTTCAGTGAAATCTCATAATCAGATAACTGTTTCATACTTTGGATATAATAGTTATTTAAGCAGTAATTATATTCATTGAATATGTGCTTTAAAGTTAATGTTGCTGGAAATATTTCAAGTATTAGAGATGTTCACGTAAGTCACTTTTGGTATTTAAGAAACTTCTGATACTCATAAGAATTTCATGCTTTTTGATGTGTTTATATTAAAATGAGGAAAGAAGAACAGACAATTTTGTCTAGGATTCACAAACACAAAATAGTTTTGTTTGTGATCATGTCTTAGGAAGACATTGATGCAGCATCCTAGAACAGTATGATTTTAATTGAGCACTTTTTTGTCTCACCCTGAAGACAACCTGAGTGTTCTTTAAGCATACATTAGTAGTCTGGACAGAAAATCAGAAAATAAAAGTTCATATCTTTATTTAGAAGGTTAAGTTGGTTGAAATTGATTCTTTTTCCTAAAAGAGTCTGATCAGCATATACCTCTTTCTCACCAAGGAAAGGGAGCACTTTGGTGGCTGCAAATTGAATGAAAACCTAGGAGAAACTGTATGATTGCCAACACCCTCTCCTGAACATTTGTCAAAAGCATAGCTGTGGAAATTAGCTATTTCTAGCTAATCATCACTAGATTATAAAGAATGTCAGTTTGATGGAGGTGAGGAAAGAAAGGGGCAGGAATGGGACTGTCAGAGTTAATTCTGTGAAATGACATCTGGCAAAAAAAGCAATTAGGGTTATTTGGACAGCTTGCCCAGAGCAGCATATTTCTCACCTTTGTCATTCATAGAAGGAGTAGCTGCCTGTGCTAGATGCATTTTTATGATAAATGGTAAAGCTTCAAAAAATATAGGTCGTGTTTAAGCAAGCTGTCGAAACATTTAAAACTACAATGATAATCCTAATATAACCAGTAGTTGGGTTGCTCACTACAGTACGAAGGTTCCTGTTTTGTATTTTTTTTTAAGTGGCATATCAATCTGTGTTTTGTGTTAAAACACAGCACAAGGCCAGTAAAATCTAGTTTTATCACTGCCTGTGCTAAGTGCAGTGGAAGAGTGAAGGCTGAGGTGTTTTGACTCTGAGAAAAGCATGTCTACTCTGCAAGCGTCTTGAAGATATGAGAAATAATGGAGAAGGAAAAATAAAGACTCACAGTAATCTGAAATCTCAGCAGCTTACCCTAGATTTGCAATAAAACAAAACAGAATGAGATGACCAACTCTCACAGCATGCCACCACTGGAGTTAATACACTACTGGCTGATGATGGTGATTATTATGTTAAAAAATGCCTATATAAGGCACCCCTAGGATTAATTAGCAGATAAAATTATGAAAATTCATTTCTGTAAATATTACTGGGAAATGCAGATAAAAATATTGGCTGAAAATTTGGAAAGGACTGGCTGATAGAGGTGGAATAACAGCTCACATAGCATAGAATGGTCTGGGACAATAGAGAAAGATCTCCCTTGGTTTCCTTGGCACCAACCAATTCCTGGATATCGCTGGTCTATCCATGTCCACGGAGGCTCCCTCACAAGTTAAAGGATTTGCTCTGCTGTTTTCCTGTAGCTCTGAAGCTCTTCTGAGGCTTTCTATAAATGACAGTAAGCTTCATCAGGCTCTCAGTCAATTTTTCAGGGATATAGTGACTATTGGACACACAGGGTGTTCTGGATTTGTCTCCCACTAACATAAGCTGTAATGAGAGACAAGGCAAACAGAGGTCATCATCTAACACTAGCACAGTTACAGAGTTTGCGATTTTTATTCTTGGCTTTTTTTTTCAGATGTGTTTAACATGCCCCATTCTTTTTTTTCCTTTGCAGTAGGAGTAGATTTTCCTTCCACTTTCCCAGTAACCAGATGGTACTGCAGTCACAGAGCATACAGGCTTATGTGGGGTTAAATGGTTTCCTCCATTTCAGAGTTTGTGCTGACCAGATTTAAATTCAACAGTGTTTGTTTAGGATTCAGTACTCAGCACTTTGTATTAGATGAGAAGAAGCCCTGCATTTAAATTATTCAGTCTTTAGGACTGATGAAAATTGTCAATCACCTTCTAGCATATTTAACTTGTCCTAAAGGATGCTTAGAGGTGCAAAAATTCACATCCAGTTGCATTTATATATCCTCGGGTTTATTTTATCACTGAGCGACTCTGTTCTCCTCACCTTTTGATGTATGCTTGTGTTGCCCTAAAGACAGTGGGCAGAAATCAGATTTTAGGTATAAAAATCATAAATTCCATTTTCCTCAAATTGATATGACTGACAGAGAAACAAATAACATGGAAACATTCAACATTCTATGACATTAACTAACTACGACTGGCATATCCTGCCTAAACTAGGAGAAATGCAGTAGGTACTAACTGCAGTAGGTACTAACTGCAGAGCCAGTAATTATTATAATTATTTCTGATATTTACATTCTGTAAATCAGGCATCAAGGGAAGGGTTGGTGTTTATTATGAAGTGAAAACAGGGCTGAAGAGAAGGGGGGTGGGACAAGCAATCTGGGAGGATGTGTATGATAGGCTTGAAGATGCAGCTTTCTCATCCTCACTCCTGAAAGAAGCTCCGTGGGCACGGCAAGCAAACCTTACCATGGGAGAGGTTTGAGCTCTTGAGCTTGTTCTGGGTTGTTCTGGCTACTTCAAACAAAAGAGACAATCCCAGAGAATTGGGTGGTAGGCTGAAATTCATATTCATTCATTTTACATTTGCCCTTCTGCAGATGAAGATCATCAGTCAAAAGAAAACAGTTTTATCTTTATGCCACATCCCAGCCTTGAAATAAGATGAAAGTCAGTTGGTCATCTCCATATGGTAACAGCCTTTAGTAAAAAGATTCTTCTAAGGAGAGTGATGGTTAAAGTATCAGTATTGAGAAGGGGTTACGGAGCCAACACTATGAAATTTTTTAAAACCTTCTGAGGGCAATTGCCACATCCAGTGCCCCTCAGAGAGGACAATGATTTCATACAGCTTCATGCAGGAGAGTTTTTACTGAGCTTCTGGTTACTTTATCCTTCCATGGTGATATGAAGTTTTGTGAGAACCTCCTTACAGACTTTAAAAATACCCAAGCAGAAGAACAAGGAGGTAGAAATACCAGCCTCTGACTGGGCCTGCATGCTTATGCTTCCAGAAAGACAGGATAGATAATGTGTTTTGTTTCTTCACATTTAGAAACTTTCCCTAGCTACTGAGCAAGGAACTCAAATTCAAAGCTATGCATTGCAGGTCTCTGTATTCTTTTACTTTTTTCCTTCTAGCGAACCTGGATTTTTTTTTTTGTAATAACATTTTCTGCCTGACTCAGCAGTTGTCTCTATGATAAATCTGAGGGACAGGAGAGGGGACAGGTTCTTTTTCTGGCAAAAATTTAATGAGGTGTGTGTTTCTTTCTGCCCTTTGTGGGAATAAAACTCTCTTTGTAAAAACCTCTGAGAAATTTATCCAACTGAGGGTTGTCGGATTTACGTGGGCTTTTTTTATTCATTTGCTAGCTTAAAAAAGAAAAATCAGGCCTAGCAGTCAGGTGTACCATGTAGGTGTGCAATACACCCTCGAGGACTACAAAGCTGAGGAATAGTTAGCTTCCTACATTGCCAAGTATCTCATCCATGATATATAATAATAGTAATTTTTTAATGCTCTCCAAAATTCACATGTAAAGGAGCTCTGCAAAATCAAAGAATCTACATTAAAATGCATCAAAACACTTTGTTTAGACCTTTATTTTTCTTATTTTGTGATAAATAGTAGGGAGTAGTTACTTTTATTTTATGTAACTCTTCATGATGTTTCCAAATGAGGAAGGATTATATCATTTAACTGTAAGATTGTGTCTTCTTCATCCATGTTCAGTCCTAAAGTATTTTTTGGACTATTTTGAAGTGTATCAGGTAAAAATAAAGAAAGAAATACGGGTTTGAATCTTTAAATTAGCATGATGTCTTGGGAGGAGTAGCTGGATCATGAAAGTCAACAGTAGCGTGTCAAACAATCATTTTTTGGAGCTACAGGTGCCCAGCTGTCAGATGGGTCTCCACTGAAATACTTGCCCATTTCTGAAGATCTTTTCTTTTGATGTTGTTTTACTCATTTGAGGTGAGGGGATCGTGCTGTCATTTTCATCACTGAAACTTGTACTTCCTTGCAAATTTGGAGTGTGCCTAGGAATCATAAAAGGAATAAATCCTTGAAGTTTGCCAAGAACCTGAAGCCCTCACTTCTGATAATCTGCCTGTCATTTGCAACCAGGGAGATGTTAATATGAAAGGCGGGTTTGTTAAAGGGCTTTGGAAAGAGAATAAATTCCCATCACTTGTCAGTCTGCTGTGTGCAGTCACCAAACAACTCTGAAGATACCTACACTGTTTAAAATCAAAGTATGAATTTTCTGTGGCTTTGGAGGACTGCCCAAACCAAATAAATGGGTAAGCTGCCACGCAAGCCATCTTATGAACTTTGTATTTCATAGTTAAACCTCCTACCATCCTCATTCCCTATGGTGATATGTCGCTTTCTAGGCCTTGGTACTTACATTCATTCCCTTTATTTTGTGGTCTCTCTTTCTAACACCAATATATGCACTCCCACTTGCTCTTAGCAGTCAAAGGGTGATACCTATCTGCTGGATTTACAATTCAAATTACCACATTTTAGGAATTGGATTTATCATTTCATTATGTTGTCTATACCTGCTTATGTCTCTGCTGAGACCTCATTATGGCATCAGCATAAGCACGTATTCAGGAGCAAGGTCAGAAGAACCAGATCTGAGAGGTAGAAGTGCACTGTTGTAGGTTAAAGTCTAAGTTATGGAAGGTTAAAAATGCTGTACTGAGTCCCATGAGGCCTAAATAAACAGTGGTGTCTTGGGGAAGGTATTTGTGTGTTTGCAGACTGATTCAGTATTAAAGCAGGTGTGTCGGGATGATGGGCTGTGTAACTAAAAGGGTCTGAATGCTGACCTGGGGTCATTGCAGTGGTTCACTAGGTTGCTGCAGTAATGGGTGGAGCTTTACCCCCTTGTTAGCCCTGACTACCTGCTAAATATAGAGTTCAAGTTTCTCCCCATCCCTGTACTTATGGGCTTCATCATCATCCCAAGGCAGAAAAAGATCTTTTCATTTTTAAGAAGGTGCTAAATAAAATCTGTCACTGATACATGGTCAACTTTCAGAACTGGATCTGAGTGCACAAACAACTTCTCTATGTCCTTGATTGTCTTGCAGTCATTTTTGGTGGAAAATAGGAACAGGATGCTTGATCTACATGAAAACTGAGAAAGAACATACACAAGCTGCGGGCATTTCTCTGCTCAGCACATACTTGCTTTACTGTTCAGCTGCAGGCAAGAAACATCAGTGAAAAGAAGCACATGCAAAGTTATTCCAGCTGTCTCTGCACAATGCAGCTCCATGGAGGAATATCAGCCAGGGCAGGCAGTGTCTGTCATGTAGTGACAGCAGTGCTGTTCTCTGAAAGCAGCTGGGGTTTGCTGGCAGAGCTCTGCTGCTCACATTGAGCTTTGCTGCAGAGGTGGTTTGGCTCATGGAACCTGACTTAGCCTAAGTGTGTCCACAGGTGACTTTGGTTTCTCCTTTGGGATATAATCAAACCACACTTATACATTTGTTTGTGTCTTTGCATATGTGTGAGAGAGCAATTTGCTGCAGCGAATTACAGGTGGACTAATAAAAAGGGCTGCCAGCATCTCAGGATGCAGTCAAACTTTTCTGAACTTGTCTTAGAGGTTCTCTCAGCATCTCTGTTCGGGGATTTATTAAGGATGGCAAGAGATATTTGTTTGGAGGAGCTTTAGTTCTGCATTGTCACACAGGAGTGAATGATATTTTCAGGACTGAAGAATTAAGTTGAACTGAACATGTCACTTGTAAGGATGTTAATCTCCTGCCACTCCCCCATGCTGTGATTCAATTTTAGTTGTTGCTGCTCAGCTGACTACAAGATGATACTGTAATGCCATGTCATTAATTACTACTACAATAACTCAGGAAGAGCATGGCTAAAATATTTAATTCTTACAGTTTGCTGTTACCTCAGGAGGACAGTGTTTCACAAGGCGTTTAGAATAATTTAAGACCATTGTCCTTCAGATTGGTTTTCTTCTGTTTGCTCAAATGCCCCAGTTTGTACTTGCATAATTAGGGTAAATTACGAATGTATTTCATTTATTCTTGTTCAGTATTGGAAAATTTGTGGCAAAAGGTGTGACTTCCATGGGAAATGTACTTAAAGCCTGGTTTGCATCCAAAGAGACTGGAAGTATTTTGGCTTCTTCAGTAGAGGTGTAGTCATGAAACTTGAAACAAAATAATAATGTCCTTAATTTTGTTGCCTGGAAATTTTTTTATTTCTATACCAAGAGCAAAAATATACTTGTCTGGACAGTAGCATTGTATGAAATATATAAAGGTTTCTATTTCTTTCAGAATAATACAGAGATAGTTATGTTCCTGATGAGCATTGCTTGCAGCATTGAGGCCCTTTCTGTTTCTCAACCCAAC
Source organism: Petroica traversi (assembly GCA_025920805.1). Lineage (NCBI taxonomy): Eukaryota > Metazoa > Chordata > Aves > Passeriformes > Petroicidae > Petroica > Petroica traversi. The sequence continues at coordinate 5,458,922 of JAHLSL010000056.1, forward strand.
AGAGGGGAGGCTGGGGATACACAAGGAGCTAGGAGGGGACACAGCTGACCCCAGCTGACCCAAGGGACATTCCATAAATACGACATCATGCCCCAGCCTATAGAGCTCAGGGAAGAATATGGAAGGAGGGGATGTTCAGAGTGGTAGCATCTTTCTTCCCAAGTCACCATTGGGGTGTGATGGAGTCCAGCGCTCCTGTGGATGGAACATCTGCCTTCCCATGGGAAGTGGTGAATTAATTCCTTGTTTTGCTTTCCTTTTTAAACTGTCTTTATTTCAAGCCATCAGCTGTCTCACTTTTACTCTTCCAGTTCTGTCCCCCATCCCACCCAGGGGAAGGGAATGAGTGACTGCAAAGGGCTTGGTTGCTGTCTGGAGTTAAGCCATAGTAGCTCCCTTCCTGCCTTTGTCTAGTGGGGGCTACAGAGCAAGGCTGACAGACAAGTGCAAGTGCAAAATGGATTGTGGCAGGGTGATTTCTTTGGAAATATTTTCCTTTGCTTGCACTAGGGGAAAAGAATATTGCCCAGTCAAACCTAGTGTTGATGATGGCTGTGTCTGTGGTGCAAAGGCAAGCTCTTCTACCAGAATGCAAATTTTCACTTTGTTGCTGTATTTAAGTTTCCGTTCTATCACACAGAATAATCAGTGGGACATTTTGAATCCATATTGAGGAGTTCAAATGGTTTAAAAGGGGCTGAAGTATTTAGAATAGTATCCACTGTTTACTTGCCATATCTTGAAGAATTTTTTTAGGTAGATATGGTGGATTTTTTTCTAATTTAATAGGAATCACAAGAAAAGAAAAACTAGTTATATCTTCAACTTCTCTGAATAGTAACTTGAATTTACATGGGATCAGGGAAGCTTTTGTGTGTCTTTTTTTTTTTTCCAAAGTACAAAATATTTAAATCAATAACTTGGGAAAAATGAGCTGTATTCAGATGAACTGGAAAACGTGGAAAAACAATAACATTTTTTTTCAGTTAGAAAAGTAAAGTTAGAACAGTAAAGAGACATAATCAAAGGACAACAAATGCTTATTGGCTTGAGGCAGAACTATATAGATGCCCAGTAGTGATTTTTAAGGACCTAAACCAGAATGCCCACAGCAGATGTATCTGTTTCAGATTTTAATATGTATTTTGTGTACTGCGTATTTTCATGCAGTGTTTTCTGAGGACTCCTCAATTAACATCTTTTTTTGTTTGTTTATTTTTTGGGGTGGGATATTTTTGGTTTTTTGTTTAATGAATAATCTATTACTCTGGAGTTCTCTTTAGCAACACAGTACAAGAGCTGTAGTTTGTTGAGTGATCCTCGCAAACTGAGACCTTTCCCAGTAGCATCACATGTTATTTGATTTACCTTCAGCTATGCTTGTCTTTGAAGTTTCAATGGAAACCTGCCAGAAATTGTTGACAAGGTAAAGAACTGCATATTTTCAGCATTTCCCATCTCCATGCTTAATTTATAGATAGATCTTCGTGTTTGGACTCAGAGAGCCTGTCTTAAAGTTTATGGAATGTGATTTGGCAACAAAAATCTACAACTCTGTATCCCAGAGCATGTGAGCACTGTGAGGCTAAACAAAATGTTGAAATTCCCCCAGGATACTGGCAGAAAGCAGTGCAATGGCTTAGTGTTCTAAACTCAGGTCTTGTCATGGTGCTGTCATTGCTCTGCAGCAGTGGTGGGTTAGGACCTTACTGGGAGCTGCTGTGGGATTTATTCACGAGCAAAAACTTGCAAATGTGTTTTGAGAAAAAAAGGTTTGAAAAGCACTAATTAAAAGCAAATACTTTTAACTACAGAAAGTCTTTCTAATGTCCATCTTGTAATTGTGTAAAATTGCACCGAAAAAAATAGTATTTTTGTCACCAAGGCTGTTATAACTGAGGTTTTCACCTAATTTTCAAAATAAGATCATAATAATCTTGCAAAATAAGATCAAAAGCCACCTAATTTTCACAAATGTGTGTGATGCCTGAAAATTGTGAAACTTTCTGTTGTAGGAGATATTTTATTGGCTTTATAACTTGCTAATGCAGCTATGTAGTTCTTCTGAGCGAGAATTTATAGAGTTGTAGACTTTAGGTTTGGAAAGATTCCTGATTTTCTTTTCTTCTTCTCTTCTGACCAAGGCAAATGTAAACTAGAGGCTAGATAGGACAGAGGAGGAAACTGAACTAATCTCAAATACATTTAATGGTGTTTTTATGGCATTATAAATATCAAGAGCAATCATTGTTACTAGTCACCTCATAAATCAAATTAGCAAAATAGTGGAAAATAGCCCTGTGGATTTGAAGAATTTTCTTTTCTAAAATGAGGACAGAAACATCCTTGGATTATATCTAAAATTCTCTTTCACTTAAAAAGGATATCACATCTATAACATACTATAAAATATTCTAAAATCTTTGCATTGCATTTTCTGCCCATGGTTTCTCAGCTTTTGTTCCCTTTTGGGCCAATCTCAGAAAAAATCAGAGCTCAAAACCATCATTTTTGACAATGGGATGTAGAGCAATTAAATTGCTGTGTGAATTGGGAAAACAGATACCTCTTATTCTAGCAGTTTCAATATTGATCTCATGAATTGGTTTATTTTACACTGACCCTTATGTTTAAAAAACAAGCAAAAGACTGTTTTGATGTTGCAGACCTGACCTTGCTTTTTGAATAACACACATGTGGCAGGTCAGCATGCAGGTTAAAGCACCTTCATCTTTAGTCCAAGGTACATCTTTTTGCATGTTTTTTTTTCATCTTTGTTTTGTACTTCCTAGAATGAGTTTCTTTTGGAAGGGATAGTAACAAATTCCTGACTTTGTATAGGTCCTGTTTCCAAATTTTGTCTTGCTAGAGATTATCTTAATAATTATCTCCTTGGAAAAGGAAGTGTGGGACCAGCAAGAATATTCCATCAAGAAACATCCTGATATATAAGCATTTGAGACACATGAAACCTTGTTTGTCTCAGAATTTGTGTGTTAAAATAAATGTGATCCATTTATGTGTTTCAAAATAGAATTAATTAGACTGGTATATGAAGTATAGAAAAGAAGCATGTTTTTAGGAGGTTCCGAATCCCCTTAAGCCAAGACATTATAAAAAAACCCTAAACATACTTGTATTTAGAATTTCTAAGTGTACCATAACTGTGTTACATTATCCTGCATCACCATTTTCCATGCAGTAGTTTGCCTCAAAACCCAGAATATCTGGCCCTATTTTGTAATAAATTAATGGGTACTATGGGCTCAGCACACCACTGCATTTCATATTTTCTTTCTCTGAATGTTCACAGAGGAAAACATGAGGTACAAAGGAAGAAACTCCCCCTCATCCTGCCTTCTTCCTGAAAATAGGGATCAGTGTGGGTGTAGTTTCAGTTCCAATTATTCTGATGATGTTCTCCCACCACCAGGGCTGAGAATAAGTGCACATCCCCATCTTGCAAGGGACAGTGTTTCCCCAGGGTGGCAGTGCTCTGGTGCAGGGCAGGAGGCAGTGCTGCCCACTGGCACCATTGCAGGCTACTGGGAACCAGCTCCCATCTGACAGATCACATTCAAATACGTGTGGAGATTGGCAGATTGCTCCCTGGGCCAACTCTGGGGTGGAAAAACTCTAGGGTGGGGCTTGCAGTCTGAAGTCTGGGGAAATAAATCTCCCTGGGCCCCAGACTGGTTCCATGCACATCCATGGCAGGTGTGTCTGTGCTGTACTTGTTTTCAGCAGTCAGTACAGGCTGAAGTGCATTTCTGTGGAGATGGAAATGGTTCTGAGCAGCCCTTGCTCATCCCAGCTGCCTGGCTGGACCCAGTCTTGTTCCTCAGAAGCTGCTTCAGTACACATACTGTTTCCTAACTTTGCTGGTCCTTGATAATTTTTTTTGATTAATGGAATGAGTTATACTGTGGGTACATGGGACATCTCAGTTCCTAAGCAGAACCAGGCTGCATCAAGTTGTTAGCTCAGTAGATGTAGCACAGTTAAAAAAAAAAAAAAAAAGAAGAAAAATGAAGGCTTTTATTTCATACATGGGAGTCCTGCTATAAAGTCCAAGTAAAATTCATAAGACTTCAGGCAGGGAAACCTTTGTATAAGGGGGCAGAGTTAAAAACTGAATCTGTACTATTGAAATGAGGAAAAGAAGGGGGAAAAAAGCATCAGATGAATGGTTTTAGTAGGCTGGTGAAGAATAAGTATGAGAATTTAACAACTTCTGGAAAGCGAGAGGCAGCTAAGGCAAATGCCTGCTTTTTTTATTTTATCTTGTGCTTTTAGAGCTAGTTGACAGCCTAGAGAATTACTGGTAAGCCCAGAAGGGGAACTCTGCCTGTCTTAACTGTGACAAAATCTTTGAAAGAAGACTCAGCCCTTATGTCAGCGCTTTCATAAAGGAGACCAGCACTCCAGAGACCTGAAAATGCTTCAGAGCAGCTTCCCAGTGGGGCTTTGTGAGGAGTTTAAAGAGGCCACGTGAATTCACAGAAGGGAACTAGGTTGTCCTTTTTCCTTTCTGCAAGATAGGGAGTTACCTGTTCTCCCACTGAGCCAATAAATTGCTTTTGGAGGTGAATAACTAATGTGAGGAGAGAGAGAAGGGTTTGGTGGTGGAGCTCAGTTCTTGCAAGAACAAGCACTTCCTCCAAAAAACTGGATATCCTTTTGGGTACAGGCTTCAGACATATGGCTGTTGGCATTTGGGGCTCTTGAATAGCTGCCAGATGATGCAAGATCTGATTGCATAGGTGGAGCTTTAAATTTGTCTTAAAATCTCCCAAGAGCAATCAGTGCCCTTTGAAGTAATCCTCTTTGCTCATGGCATGATCAGAGGGCTTAGAATGCATGGCCAAAGACCAGCACTCCAGAGTGCTTCAGAGGCAGGAGAGTCCTTTCTTTCTATTAGGTGACAGAAGTAAAATATGCCACTGTGGGATGCCAGTGCTGGCAAGCTTTGAGACTTCTTGCAGATGAATCCCCTGTAGAAAGCCAACTGATCCTGATATCAGTGTAACACCCAGGAATTCAGGCTTTGGAATCAGCCGTGTATCTTACCTGGGAGATGGAAAAGCTGTTCACTTGAACACTTGAACCTATCCCTGCCTGACATGCACAGTCAGAACATGTGTGACCAATGGATGAACTATGTACTGTAATATCTGTGACATCATAAATGTCTGCATGATACCCTATAGTGTTAAAAATTATGCAAATAAAATTTTTATTCATTAACAAAACTATTTTTTCAAGGAAAGAAAGGATTTTGGGGAGAAATTGTGGAGGGAAGGGTATTTTCAGCAGGTGTAAAATTATTTTATAAAGATCTAAGCATTTAAATTCCTGGTGTTTGATCAAGGGATCTATATTGGTTACTTACACTACTGTATTTATCTGTCAGCTGTCAGCAAGGACATGAACCTCACTACAGAACAAAATCTAATATTGATGGAAAAACTCTGAACTCTGACTTTTCATTATTCATTTCAGTTTCTTTTAGGAAGTGTTTTAGTGTGTTCTGTTAAATGGACCTCACTGATTTAACTTTTTTTTTTTTACCTATGCCATTATGCAATAAATGCATTGTGGCATCTACAGGCTCTTTTCTGAATTGGATTAAAGAATACCACGTCTGATGAACCCATAAATAACGCCTTCTACTTTCACTTCTGTTTCAGTCCATGTGTATCCACCAAATAGGGGAAGAAAACAGAACACATTTTCCATCAGTTGTTCTGCGTTACCTGAAAGATAGAGAAGGAAAAAATGTTGGAAATATTTTTGTGTAAAACTGAATAAATTAAAACTACCTATCATGCAAGTATTTAGTACAAGACCGTTCAAGGAAAGGAGAAGTGAGAAACCTAGATTCACATACACTAATTTTTTTTTTTTCTTAAAAGGAGATAGATTTTGTGATGAAGCTGTTGAAGCACAAATCTTTTACCCTGATGTAATGCTTCAGCTTTGTGCAGGGAACTAATGTATATAAAGTTTGGTAAAAGCTGAACACATTTTCAAAGATGGTTTGAGATGGAAGTCAAAGTAACCAAGAGCTCTTTGTCAGCAATACAGTTGCTGGGTGTGCAATTGCATACAACTTTGTGAAGTCTTTCAATTGTGCATTTAATCCCCCATATTCTAGGAAAAATAATGAATTATAGAAGGCTTTTATTGCTCAGACTACTTTTTAGCTTTTACACATTCAGGGCTTAAAGTGCATACAGTTTGGCATGCTAAACATACATTTTCCTGGACTTCTGCTGATTGAGAAGGAAGATTTTTTTTCTGAGGTAACTGGAAAAGCCAACAAGAAAATTGCTGCATCTGGTAGCAGTGCCTGTGGAAGCAACAGGTCACAAATGCATGTGTAGTAAGATAAGTTACATTTGAAGTGTTTGCTATGTCTATCATCTACAGAGTAGAGGATTTCTATTTCTCAGCTAAAGTTCTAATACCTAATGCATATTCTTTTCAGCTGCTTTCTTATCTACTGTCAGTTTATACCTCTGAACGGTAGAAAATGGCCTTTATCAATGGTTAGGACAAGAAGACACATTCTTCCATCTTAAATTTGACATACTTGTCTGCTTTTGTTTTTACCTTCTCTATTTTTTTTACATTTGAATTGAAGTGTACACTCTTATTTAAACATTATTGCTTACAAACACTTTTTATTTCTTTTTAAGCCATAACTACTTCAATTAACTCTTCTCCAGAGAGGGGTAGAAAAAAATTCACATTAAAAAAATGAGAAAATAAAAATTTATCTTCTAAAGCAGTTCTTCTATAGCAGACAATTTCTTGTATTACATGGATATTCTGAAAATGCAAAACAACATCAATTCAGTAATTTCTGGGGTCCAAGGAGTCTATGTCTAGCAGTCAGGAAAACAACATTTAAAGAAAATGGACAAAACCCAATTCCCTATGACAGTTCTGAATTTGCAGAAGTGCGTGCAGATAGATCTACTGAAAAAGCTTTTTAAAGACAATGTTTACATGTGTGAAAGAAAACCAATCCGATATTTAAGATGCTTTGGTTTGGGGTTTTTTCTCTTATCTATTTTTTTTCTCAGCTGGTAACAAATTTTTACCTGTTTTGTTCTGCCTCCCCTGCAGCTTTAAATTTGCCCCTGCCCTACCTTTCCATTTCCTACAAAGTGATTCCTCTATCTTTTGCTGGGACTCAATTTTCTGCCTGACAACAAGTCAGGTGAGAGAAGTTCAGATGCTTGTGCATTTTAAATGCTGAAACATACAGGGAATCATAATATCATGCACCAGGCTCTGCTTATGAACAGTGGGCTCTTATGAAGCTGCTCCCAGGTAACGTCTTCAAGATTCCACACTTGGAATGGTCATTTGTCCTTCTTGTGGATCACACATATCTCACCCTTCCTTTGAAGGAAACTCGAAAAAGCATGAGGATAACACCTAAAACCTTGCTACTTGTTCAAAAAACCAAAGCATGCAGCCGTTATTTTTGCAGAGGAAATCTTGTAAGTGTAGAAGAATAAACCCCAGAGACTTGAAAACAAGATGGCAAATGAAACTACTCTGAATTATAGAAATATCCTATTTTATTTAAAAGCTTTAGCAATTTAAGGGGTGTTTGTGTTTTTGGGTTTCAGTAGAAGGTGTCTCTTCCATCAGCATTATCATTCCTGTAGCTGCAATGAGCACCAGTGTTCAATGCTCACCTTGGAAGAGGCTGGGGAGGACACTGAGAAACTCTGTTAGGTATTTTATAGCAGCACAGCAGCTGGAAATTGGGTCAATACATTTGAGTAGTTTTGGGGATCAGGAATCTGTGGAGGTGTCTGTGCTGGGAATAAAAGTGGTGCTATTTCCTCTGCTGACAGCACAGTGCTTTTCCCTGTGGCCTCAACCAGCCCCAGGTGTAGTGGCCAAGAGGACCAGTGGCTGGGGGCACCCTGGGTGGGCTGGCTCTTCACTGCACCTTTTCCCTTTTGCCCCTGGATGTCTCCTTTACTTGGCTTCTGCTTGGATTCTGTTTAAAAAGTTTGCTTGGCTATAGGAAATCATTTGCTAAATCTAATTATAAGTTGGTGTATTTGTTATTTATGTGTGATTTCTTGCTGTGACAACCAGTTTTACAAAACTATGAGACAGTGATCGTGTTTTCCGCTCCCTGATATTTTTCTATTCAACACAATGCAAACATTTGTATTAAGATCAGTTTGAGGAATCTTTATAAGAAATGGCATGTAATAGTGGGTTGTTTGGTAAAAAGTAATGAAACATTTCCTCAAGATCAGAGAAAGTGTTGCAGTTACTATTTTAAAATAACTACATAATTATAATTCCATATTGATTTTTAATTTAGTCTACAGTTCCCAAACAGCATCTAAAGTGAAGTTCAGATCCCTTGCTTTCCTATAGGCATTGACTGTAGTTAAGGGACTGTTTAGGAACTGGTGAGCAGTATTGAAGTTAATGGACCTGAAAAAGGGTTTGCAGTAATTTTATTTGTGATGCTGAAAAAAAATAATCTTAGTTTTAAACCAAATTTCCCCAATTTAGTAAACTGTCCAAGTTGTTAGAATAACAATAGCAGATTTCAGAAGACAATGCTTTGAATCATCAAGCACAGGGAGAGGCATCTTGGTGTACAGGTGCTTGCAAGTGCAAAAATGTTAATGTGAAAATGCTGATGAGGGAGGAGGACAGACTGCAGTAGTTCAGAAGATGCAAAGCCCTACACCTGAAGTCTTCTTTTGAGGTCCCAACTACCAGCCAAAGAACGACTCCAAAAATATTTAAAAGATCAAAGTTTCAGATTGTCAAAATTCAATGTATTGATTCGGAGTAAAACTGAGCTGCAAGCTTTAAAATTCAGTACAGGCCAATTCAAAGTTGGTGTTTCACAGGCAGCCAAGAGTAAAGAGAAGAGAGGGTGAGTTTAGTAGGTGGTTGTGTGCTGATGGGAGCTCTTCTGACAGAGGATTGCAATACTGGAGCTTCGCTGATTAAAAGGCCAGGTGGTGTGGCTGTAAGGATATACGGACTAAAGAGAAAAGTGGAAATTCCTGGGTGGAGAGTGTGCTTGGAGAGAGGAAAGAGGCAGAGGGCTTTAAGTAGCATTTAAAAACAAGAATTTTATTACTTTGAAAGGTGTGTGTGACAAAGCTTCTCAAAACAAAGAAATGGCATTCCTATTAAATCAAAATGGAGTTTTATGGATGATTAGGGCTTAAATTTCTGTGGCAGGAGTTATAATTATTTGCTGAGTTGGGTTAGTTTTCAACTGATGGAAGAGAGAGTAGAAATTTTGTTCTTTGAAGGAAGAGAAAGATGAGAAGTTTGTGTGGGTGTTTAGCAGCATAATGGTGTGTTTGCTAATAAGATTTTTGCTAATTTTAGTAGCACTACAGCAAATGCTGCAGTATCCATAGAAGAGTAAGAATAACACAGAGAACGTTACCTGCTAACGTTAACTGCTTTGCACTTATTCTCATGAGTATTTTGGAGAGGCACAATATTCAGAAGCATCTGCCAACAAGAAACACACTAAAGAGGCAAAATTCACAAACACAATAAAGAGTTTTGAACTAATTATTTTTTTTTCTTTTTGTTTCTCCCTTGCTTCCTTGTATAGACAGTACCTTTCTTTCCCCTTTCATTTTGTGAGCTGACCACTTCCATTACTTTCTTATTTCTGCTGAGGCTGGTAAGCTGATTTGATGCATTCAGCAGTCAAAAGTGCAGTTCTCTGTGCATTTGTGTTGGCTGACTAAGCAAAGTGAAAGAGGCTGACTGTGAAAGTGAAAAGGTGATTTACGCTGGTGTCATAGTGTTGTGCAGTAATAAAACTCAGGGATTGTTGGACACACATTATATTGTACAATTATATAATTATAAACAATATAATTGGAGGCAGTTGAGCTTGAATGCAGCAGGCTGTTATTTAGCAATCATCTCTTTCAAGGCTCATTAAATGCAGATTTACATAGAAAACCAAAGCTTTGCTCTATAAAGGCTAACTGTGTGGTGGCATTTATTCCCCAAAACGTAATGCATAGATCTAAAGCTGTCAACGCCTATAATGGATTAAGCCAGTGATTGTGAATGAGGTTTTCAGCAGATATGACAATCCTGAGCCCTTTGCCTTTATTTGAGGCATTATTTCTGAGAGTTTATTTGTATGTCTGGTTTGGAAGGCTAAAGAGCCTACACATACATGCAGCTGTGATCTTAGATTTTGAATCTGAAAAGCAGGGGCACTGCTGATGGCAAAGTAATGTAACAAAGGTCTCTTAAAGTCATCTACATTTTGGCCTTACATTAGCCCTTTAATGTTTTCTAATTCTGAAACGGTGAATGAGGAAGAAAATCAAGAAGCTAAAAGATTTTGTTGCTGCTATCCCAAGGAATTTAGTTATATCGCCTGATATAAAAAAAGTTTTTATTTAAAAAAATGCAGGGATAAGAATTTTATGAATAAAGAAGAAAAGCCACAGGACTAAGAGCATCCTACCAAGAGGAGATCTGCAACACATATATTGGTCCAGTCTGACTCAACCTTTTAGTAGTTAGCAGAAGTTTGGAACATGAAGTTGTATTTAAATATTTATATATATAAACTGAAATTTTGGTGTTTAAATATTTTTGCCAGGTGTTTTTTAGTATCTAGAACTCTGATTTTTAAACAGAGTTGTTAAAGAACTACATAAAAAATTAAGACATGTTCTTGAAAGAAGAGCCTGCAGACCTCTGCTCTGAGTATAGCCCGGTGAGAGCTCAGCTTTGCTCTACCAAGTGTCTGGCCCACATGTGCTCAAGACACTTTTGCATTTGTTATCATTTCACACATGAATTTTTAAATGCTTCATTTTAATGCTGTCCCTGACATGCAGTGTGTTTCATTTCTGTTCCTTCGCTGAGTGATCCATGGGAGCCTGGTAGATGCAAGGCTCCTGTGAGTTTTGTCATGCCTCTGATTGCACAAATGCTCTGCCATGATTCAGGTGCTGCATCACTGTTTCCAGAGTGCAGTACCTGACCTCAGCAGCTTGTGGCTGTCAGCCTTTTAGTAAGTTACTGCATTTTGCATCACTAGCTTTCACCTTGCTGCGTCAGAAATGTCTGCCCAATAATTGTAATTTACTTCAATTCACTTATGATACTGGAAAACACGAATTATTCAAATATTGGTTATCATAGAGGGATGTTTTGAATGCTTGTAAAGCATTGTGCTGTTGATGCCTTTAGCAAATGTATCTTAGTTGTAGCCTTTGGTAACTGTGATGTAGAGCTGTGTTTCAGAGCTGTTTTCCCTCCCCCATTTCTGACTTGTTTGCTCATTTATCTAAATGTGTTAACTTGCAATGTTTCTCAGGGTCACAATAGAGAACTAACAAGGTCCAACTTCTTGTAGCACCATTTTTAAAGTTTAGAGATGAAGCAATCCAAAATGCCAGGCATGGAATTCAGTGTTTCTTGGCAAGACTAATTTTGTTTGCTTTTTATTTAAAAAAAAAACCAAAAAACAAAAAACAACAAAAAAAAGCTGTGTTTTCTTAGGAACATAGGGAGTGTATAGTGGTCTTCATTGGCTCCATCAAAAAATAGTCCTACAATATTATGTCAGTGGTTTGAGAGAAAGGTTTTAGCTTTTTTCCCCCTCTCCTTAATGCAAATCTACGTAATCTAAGTTAGTAATCTCTTAGATTTGGGTAGTTGCTTTGGTTTGTGGGTTGGATTTTTGTTTTCAGGGTTTTTTTTCAGAAGTCCACAGATACTGAACCTTAGCTGGAAACAGTTTGGAAAAGTTTGCACTGCTCATGTTGATTTTGTATCTTCTGAGAGCAAAAGCAGTGCAAAACTCAGACCCCCAAACTTTCAATTTTTCAGTTACGTTAAACTCTTTTTAAAAGAAAATACTGAGTTATGTTAATCAACACTGCCTTTTTTCTTTCCATCTAAAGTCCTCTCCTTTCAGATAAATGGCCAATGGTCTCCTGGTGCTCTGGATGAAAGCAGCAATTCTTATCTAGTGCTTTGCAGCATTTCATGGCTAGAAAACAGTGCAATGAGAAATTTTTTCTTGGTTAATCACTATAGTATGGTGTGCAGGCCTCTATGATTTATGAAACATTGCACTTAGACCCCAAATCAAGAGCTCATCTTTCCACGTGCGTTTTGGCTTTGAGTTCATCTTTCCTGATGTACCACAGCTATGAATCAGGAATTGCTGTATCGCAGGGTTTTATCACCCTATGGAGTGGCAGAAAAGAGAAGCAGCATCAAGGGATTTCTCTTAAAATTCATGTTGGCAACACTTCCCTGAGGTGCCTGGTTCCTTAGCAGCCACAGGCAGGGCAGTTTCCACCCTAGGGATCCCACAGTGTCTTTGCCTGGGATGACTTTTGCTGTCTGTGAGTCCTTCCCATGAAAGTGAGCAGATTGTTCTCTAGGACATGTAGTTTTGCTTGCTTATCCCATCATGTCTGGCTCATTGGGAAGCTCTGCACAGGGAAAGAGCAGTAGCTAAACAAGCCTTTGTCTTTAGAGGCACTGTGATACCTGAGCTGCTGTTGTTTCCCATGCTGGAAACAATAAATTAACGTCTTGGCTCAGACATTAGGGAGTAATAAGTTAGAGCTGAGTGTCTTTAAATTGTTACTTGAGGGAGTTTAACAATACATAACAACATGTATATGGTAAATGTAAAACAACCTTAAGAGGAAAATGGAATTACACTCCATGCCAATATAGTTTTCTCTCTGAGCAAATTGCACTCTTTTGAAGCTTCAACTCTTTTAAGAAATTGGATATTGGTTTGTTTGACTTGCACATTTTGCCAATTGTATCAGTATCAGCTTTCATATAGTGCATTTCCTACTCTGATGGATTAGTCCAAAGATAAAATGTTCCCTGTTGTAAAAAGCCATATTGCAGACAAACAGCCCAGAGCACAACTAATAGGATTCACTCATGGATTCTTTCCATCATTAGTATTGCATTACTGAGTGTTGTGCACTGAAAGGTGTTGCTTTTTGAAAGAAGGAAGCAAAGAGAAGATGAGCCATGAGCTCCATCTTGATGTAAAAAGGAAATGCTTTCAGTTCTTTATATGAGGAAATGCATTTGAAATTGAAAGAAGAAAAACATTGCCTATTAAACCTGATGAATTTTCAAGCTAATATTTAAAATCTAGATAAACATATGTATCAATGCTTGAATATGTTGCTAATAAATTTCCATTACCCCAATTTTGATTCATAAACCTTCCTCTAAACAAAAATGCAAATAATGAGAAAGACGCTATAGGTTTAAAACATAAAGAGTAATATTCTTTAATAAATTATGGATCTTAAAGCATTTTTTTTTTCTTTCAGACTTTAGCAAATGTATTATAAAGATGTGATAGATATGCCAGGGTTTATCCTGCCACTCACTCACCTTTAAAATGTTTTAAGGTCCTCATAGCAAGAGGCTGTGAAAGCCCTTCTCAGTCATGGCTCTTCCTATGGCAGAGCCTGCTCAGTGCCTGGACCACCCACTAATGCCCACAGGACTTGTGCACCTTCAGAAAAATGTAGAAAGAGACCCTTCTGAGATCAGCAGGGAGCTAAAGGAGATTAATTTCCTAATCCTAATAGTTTCAAAGACAGAGGTTTGACTGCTTCCAAGGACCTAATGCAAATATTGCTTCAAAGATATTCAAGGCACAGGAAATCTAAAGCAAAGTGAAGTACAGTTCAAAGGAGTGGGGGTGGAGAATCAGCTTTGAGTTGTTCCTTTGAAAGCAGTGGATACATTTAATCTGAACTGCAGAGTATTGTCCAGCTGCCTTAAAGCTCATCTCTTGTAATTATTGAAATGTTCCCTAGGAAAACTGTTGTAATAGCAAACAAGTGCTGCACATCAGCACAAAGGAATGTGTAACTCTTCTCTTGCATGAAGGTGTAAGTGCATGACGAAGCAATTTGCTTGCAGGCAACAGCAGAGAGTTGATGGTCTGCATCTCTTTCTTCTTCAGACCATGCAAGTGTGCTGTGAAAGTATTATTCCTGAGGAAATTTCCTGATGCATTATAAAGCCAGACTGGTGGTTTGAACCTTGCAGCATGTAACAGTGTTATATTTTATTTTCTTGTTCGCACCTAGCTCACCATAAAACTAACAAGCCATGGAAACAATCCCCTGCTGTCTCAACTCTCCCAAACTACATTTTAAAAATTTTTCTCCCTCTTATTTCCTAAAATATTGATGGATATCATTCTAGCCCAAGCCAAGAAAGGGGGGCCTGCAGAATATCTTTTGCCATTCAGGCACTGCTATAACTCCCTATCAAGTTAATGGAAGTTCTGCCACTCAATCGAGTAGAAATGGGATTGAGCCTTTGCTTACTGATCCCATTCTGTTGCAGTCGAGTTTCCTGCATCCATATGACCAACAGAAAAACAGGAAGGCCAATGTTAATAGATATTGCTTTAAAAATCAATACCTGGTGTCACAGGTTAAATGATCCTGACTGGTGTATCTTTTCATAGATTACTCTGAAACAAGATTTCTTGCGCTGCTCAAGTGGAGCCAGTGAAACAATGTATGTCAGCAATGGTGGATTCATGTTTCGTGCTTGGCTTGAGAGGCAGTTAATCTAGCACACTTACAGTTCTGTACACCAAAAGATGGAGATTGTGTGTTTTGTCATCCCAAACTCACATTCATGTTGTATTACTGTCATGCTAGTAGAGTTGGAGCTGTTTTCTTTTCAAGCATATTAGCATTGTAATTATGTTCTACATACATTTATGACTGTTGGACACCTCTAATTCCTGCTTGCTTTCTAGTGAATGCAGGCTGATAGCGAGTCTTGTTTTATAGTTCAGGAAATTTCAGCAAAACTGTTCAAGATATCAGTTAAATTGTGTGAATATAACACTAAATACTTGACAACTATGCTTTTCAGAGAGCTGATTTTATAAAAATGCAGTTGATAGAGCAGTTGGCAAAAAAGAGTCCCCCTCATCTCCCTGACAGTCTTTATTATTTCTTTCCATTTCCCTTTTCCATTCCCTCCTTTTGACTTTACTCTGAGAGAGAAAATTTACAGAATGGAGCAAAGACAAAAAGTGGAAGTAAATGAAGAAAAACATGTTTTTCTTGCAGATTTGTTCAAAGGGCATCATAAGAGTTCATGTATACAAATTTTTAATCATCACTAACTTCTAGAGGTTTTTGAACATCTTTCTGAGATACTCCTTAGAGCCAAATGCTGGACCTCTGTGAGCACTATATAAATATTAAAATGAGATAGATCACTGATTGGGAAATCAAAGTTATCTGTTCATATTTGAATTGTAACAGGAAGTGAAAACAAAATTTTGGGATCCTTAGTTGTCTGTGATGCTAAACGGCTTTTTGTCCTTTCCCAGAAAAATCCATAGTTTGTTAGCCTATTATAAGAGGGCAAGACTTTATCATGAGTGAAAATGTGTTGCTTCATATTCAACAGGTCAAGTTTTCTTCAGATTGAGGTGGAACTGTGGCTCATGGACATCTGATGTGATAGGTGAGTTGAATTTGACGTATCTTATTACATTATCACCATATGAGAAATATTGATCTTGATTATGCTAGTGTAATGCAATTTATTATCTTTCTTATTTTGCATTTTCACCAGTAGTAGTGAAATGAAAATTTGCTTCCCTTTCCATCTCTCCCAAATGACTCTTCAAGAACAAGGTTTATAAATTACTGTTTTATTTAGAAAAAAATACATCAGGAGATATTTAACGTTTAAAAAAAACCCCTCCAATTAAACCTTATTTGAAAGAAATCTTGAAATAAGATGCTAAGAGGTTCTATTGTGAAAAAGGATTTTTGGGTTTATGAGAAGACAGTTCAGAAAATCTGGTGTAATTGATGTATAGCCCATGTGCTCATACATTAATAGATAATTCTATGGGTGTAGTAATGGTCAACAATGCTAAATTATTTAATGGCATTCTTTTCTCTGGCTATTTAATCAATGTGCAGTGTTTTAAAAAAGGTGTCCAGGTGAGTCACTAGTACACGAAAATAACTCAAGTAAGGATAGAGTTTTACATGGTCCTGCTTGCTGCATTTTATTATTCATAGGAATTGTTTAATACTTCGAGCTTGTATCTACAGATCTGTTTGGTCTTATGAAACAGTGGTGTGACCAAGCAGGAGTTTTGCTTACCCTGAAGTATGTGAGGCTGCTCCAGTCATAGAGAAACAGTGAGGGAAATGTGAAGGGATTTGAGTTAAGGTTGTGTAAGGCTCTAGAAACACTTTGTCATGGGAATATCCACCATAGAAATTATTCCTGGAAGAGTTTGGGCAATTAGAAGCAGTTAGGATAAATGGTGTCCTGCTCTGTTTGTGTCAATCAAATAGATGCATTGTGGAAAAGTGTATTTAATTGTAGAAAGTTGGAACTGCAACTTAAAGTTGCAGTGGAAACTTCTAGGCATAAAAAAAATATAAATAGCTATTAGTTTGCCATCTCTGAAAACCAATTTAGGAGACTGCTTAATGATGTCATTTTTCAAGTTGCAAGGTCACTTTTTCTGAAGCAATCTAGAAAAGATATATATATATTTATTTTTCTTTCCTGGTAGGATTTCGAGTCCTATTTACAATACATATTGTTGTTTACATTAACTTTTTTATGGTTAGGATTTATAAATGAAGGTAGGAAAAAAATGTCTGTGCATTCTCTACTAGTCTGAACATGCTGATAAACTTCTGGAACTTCACTGTTCATACTTCATAGTTCTCTTTTTATGAAGTTTAGTGGGAGAGAGTTTCAGTCCTTTCAAACTATTTTACTTTGATCACTTCATTCAAGGTATCAAATATGTTTGGAGATTTTAACTTGCACTTTTTATTCATATTCATACAGACCATCAAAGGCAAACTGGTAACACCAGACTAACACTGGGATGATAAAGTGACAGTAAATTTAATGACAGGGAAGGTAAAATACAGGATAATATTTTTAGCACCAGAACAGTTTACCACCCAGACCTATATATCACACATGGATTGAGCAGCTTCTAAAATGTCAGTACATTTTGATTTACAGCTCAGAAATTTTTCCTTTCCTAGATAAAATGAAGCTTAGTTTGTGTGCATGTAATACCTTGCAATTTATAATACAGGCAAGCACTTAATGGGTCTGAGCATGAATGCCTCAAATGAGAGATGCACTCATACTGCAGGAGTGCTTGAGAGAAATCAGTGTCACACGTGTGTATGTAAATGTTATTGGGAACACTGGATCAAATGGATATATTTTTCCATCGCTATGTTGCTTTTTATCATGCATTGGCTGAATCCATTCTTTCTTGTGGGAAACAGAAAAAGGAGAAATGTGGATCTGTCCTTCCTTGCAGAAAGGGAAGGATTTATGTCAGAGAAATCTGTGAGCTCACATTTTCAGTAGAGGTTTTCTTCCTGGGGTTTGTGTGTGTGTGAGTATCTGTTATGTATAAAAGATCAAGGTATTTAATAGGTAGGTCTTTCTTTAAAAGAGGAAAAATCTAAGACCTGAGAGGATCAGTTTTTTCCCTCACTGTGAAAGAACCAAGTGTCCAGTGTTCTGGAAGGTCTGATCCTGGGGAAATGGAATATAGATTGTACCACAGGTTTAAATCAGAAACAGAATAACAGTCTGTAACACATACACAATGTTGTCAAGCCATGAACACATGGAAATTTTTCTTAGAAACTTAATTAATATCCTAAAATCCACCAGGAAAACAGATGTCAGCCAGTGGATTTGATGTGTATATTAGCTCATTATGTGGGGAGAAGGATAGAGAGGAATTGTTATTGTTGCCAGAGGAAAAGCGCTTGGCTAAAAAAGAGAGGCAGGCACACTGGCACCTGTTTCAGGAAATGAAATTCCAGAAAGTTGGAAATATGGAGCTGAGAGGGATACGAAGAGCCCAAAATTGAGAGTTCAGTGGCAGAGGTTATAGTGGAGGACCTACAGTGAGAAGTTGATGGAGATGGGAAAGTGAACAAATACAGTTAAAAATGTACTTCATTATCCCTGGTTCAGTGCCTTGGGTTTCTCTCATTGCTAGTGCTTAATCACCTGTTGTGATGGCAGCTCCCTATCTTGATTCATTCTGCTTTAATTATCAGTTGCATGGCTTGAACACAGCAAAAAAACAAAGGGGATGAAATTGGAGTCTTAATGGCCAGGTTCAGACAGGTCCCCTAAGGATGGCAGAAGACAATAAAACCTGCTGAAGGTATTTGGGAAAAGTGTCTTCTCTGTTTGGGAAAAATGCCAGTAACTGATAAGCGGAGAAAATGAAGGAGCACCATCCCCATGTAGTTCAGAAGTACAGGAGAGGTAAATTGTACAGTGAACATGCACTGTATGTGTAAGAACTCAGCAAACTCACCTTTAAAAATTAGTCATCATGTTGCTTTTCTTGTAAATTAATTATTAGAATTCTTTATTACACTGATACCATTATGTATGATTTGGGAGTCATACATTGAATAATGTTCCCCCCCCAGAGATGAATTTGGAATTATAAACTTCCAGTGAAGACAGAACTGAAAATGAAGCTATTTCTGTTCTGACAGTGTTGTTTCTAATAGAGGGCACTGCTACCTGCAGAGGCTCAGAAAGATGTCAATAAAAACAACAGCCAGACATTATATGTGCAGTAAATATTGAGGAATGGAGGCTGGTTTATTACTTTTCTTTTTTTTATTTTTCTTGTTTTTTTCTTCTTTTAATGTTTTGGTTTTTTATTTTATGTGTGGGTTGTTTGTCTGGATTTCAGATAATGCAAATCTGCTTGATTTTTTATCTTTCTCCTTTGGTTTCAAATGTCTGCTAGTTTATGTTAATGGCTATTTCTTTATCCAGTCTCATAAGGTCATAATTTGAAAATGTTAACTTAGCTCAGAGTTAATATCTCTTTTGACTTAATATCAGGACACTGAAAAACTGAAGATCACTTACTTTCATCAAATATTATGCAGTCTTTCAAGACTAAAATGCAAAATTCAAAATCTATTAGATTGGTTATTGAATCAGAGTTCATGACAATAATGTAATTAGTTTTGTTTAAAAAACAAACAAACAAACAAAAACCATCACAAAAGCAGACAAAACAAGCAGACAAAAAGTCATGACCAGTGAGGACTTGGCCAGTTAATGAAAAGCAAAAGCCTTTCTCCATCTCAAAAAACCTCCAAATCTAGAATTGGCACCAGTATACTCTCTGCAGCAAACATCGAGGTACATTAGTCTTAAAAAGCTGTATTGTAGTAAACACTGGACTATACGCTTTAAAAACTGTATGTGGAGGGGGAGCGGAAACAGTTGCTGAATTACTCAGGTGACTTTAGGCGACTGTGTGAGACAGTCTCTGGTTTGTATGACAATGACAACAGCTGGCCACAAGTGGGGAATCCTTGCCCCATGAATGAGCCACACCGTGGGAGATGGCAGGAAACTCATGGTCGCACCTGGGCTAAGACCAGGATCCATGGTGTCAGCTGTCAGTATATTTACTGAGCGGAACTGAAAAGCAGCACGACCTCATGAGTAGGTGTGTTGCTCTTGCGCTGTAGCATTGGAAAAGAGGAAGAGTAGAGAGCAGAAAGAAAGAGAAGATACAAAGTGATTCTTGCATGATTTGGTTCATGCATGAAACTTTTGTGTTTTTTCAGCAGTATCTCATCCTGTGGAGCAAATTACTAAGCTAGCTGATCATCAGCCAGGAGGGAGTCCTTGCTATTTTCTTACTTTGCACCATCAAGCTTGGATTTTGGAGCAAGGCCAGGGTTAGATTTTAATAAACAAATGGAGATGTCTGTATTTTCTCAAATGAGGATACCTATGGTATTTTTGTCTCTCATCATGTTGACTAGGAGGATATATTTGACTGTGGCTTTTCTCTCATATATTCTTCCACACGTGCCTGCACTCAGATCTACACATATAGCAATATTTATATGATACTGAATGATCAAGAGATCCTCTATGAAACTTTGACGTCTGCTCTAGCAGTAATTTTAAAGGGAAGAAATAGTAGCAAATCTTATCGATTGTTTCATTTCCTACTAAATTCATCACAGTGCAAGAGAAATCTTCCTGAATAGTGGAGATAGTGTACTTTACCTTTTCTCAGTCCCCACTGCCTTGCTGCTGTGGTTTTCTGAAGATCCTTTGAGTTTGGCTGGTTGCTCATGCCATTGCTTAGTGAACCAGAACGATCTCATTCTTGAGACCTTAATGAGACTTAAACATGAGCTGAAATGTTTAATCATGTAAGCCTGAGCAAAGATTGTAATGTGGCCTTAACTGTTATCATAAAACTCAACTTTCTATTAAATATTCTGGTTTTGAAAATTGAATACAGCTCTAGCATTCATTTACACATATATGTCCCATGTATACATCATAGCTTGACTTTGAAAATATTACTGCTAATACCTTCATGAAATGTCATTTTTAAAATTGCTACCACCGCTTGATCATTATCCTTCTTGTGCTCTTTTCTTAGTTCATGGTAGAAAAAAAAAAAGTCACATGCTATGACATTTTGGTGTAATTTGAAAATCCAAATATACAAACAGATATATAAATTTTTTTCTGTAACTGCATTGAAATTTGCTCTCTGCAGCTGGAGAAGAAGAGAGCAACTGTGGGAGCATATGTGTTTGAAAATGTGTAGTTTCACAGTGTGGCAGATTTGGCATGTAACAGGAGGGTCTTTCCCAGAGTGGTTGTTCTTGTGAGAAAGGCTTTCCTTGACCTGCTGCTTCTCTTGAATGCAAACATACTTTTGCAAACCTCAGAGTAAGGGATGGGGGGAACTGGAGGCTCAGGTCCTTCTGAGCTTGTGGCATTTATATTGTGAGACAGCTGAGATCGAGTTCATTTTGCTGGGCTGCTCACCCATAATGGATGTGTCACAACAACTTGACAACATATTTGTATCCATTTTGGACAGTGTTTGCTGCTCAGCGCTCCCCCTGTGGAAGTTTCCAGCAGACCACTCAGATTTGCTGTTAGTAACCCCTCCTCTCCCCCTCAGAATACAGCTATCCTTTCCATAGGTTGGGATTGCCTGACAATCCTTTCCATAGGCTTCATAAGCAGTCGTCTGCTCCAGCCATGCTTTGCCTTGGATTTGGTATCGAGTGACTTAGAGCACCTCTTAATTTGATCCAAATTTTCTCCTGTTCAGCTGGCATAAATATGGCCTGGCAAAAAAAAAAGGGGGGAAGAAAAGGTATTTTATTTCAGAAACTCTATTGTGTTTTTCCTCTGGAATTAAACATTTGTTTGAGTTTCTGGATTATTGGAAATTTTGAAAGAGTTGCTGGTTTGTTTCTGATGTAAATACGTGTCAGGGCTGGTGGAAAGGAAAATAATGGTATCTCATAAACTGAAAATTTGGCTTTCCTGCCAACTGTGTCTGGGAAACCAAGTTATCTTTCAGAGACTGGAGCTGCTAATAAATGGAGAACTGCTTTTTCATATCCAACCACTAATGCTGAAATTATGTAAGCGTATTTAACTCCAAGTTCTTATTCAAAACTGGGTGTCTTATTCTACTGCAGACTTAGTTGAATCTGAAATATAATTTCAGTCTTCATGGCACAAGAGGATATTTTGCCCTCTCTCTTTCTCTTCCCTCAACAAGAGATTTTTTTCCAGTTCAAATCACTGAATAAACCTGCAGGAAGACATTCATTTCTAAAAATAGTAAGCTGAGATATAGGCATTACTGAGGCCTGGGGAGACAAGTGAAAATGAAACCACTGACTCTTCTCTACTAATTCATCCCCTGGGTCTCTACTTTCCAGCTTTCTTTTTCTTCCTTCCCCTCCTTCATCTCTGCCTTTCCCCTTCAGTGTTGCTTTTTCCTTAACCATAGTTACATAATGCTGTCTCTCCATCGGGATGCATCCTATATAGTATAGCTTATATATGTGTTAGTAGATCTGTTCAAATCCTTATGCTTTCAGTTCACTTTAGAGACTATTTCCAAGCTTGAGTTCAAACAAGCAGTGGATTTCCCAGAGAGTTCCAGCTCTCACAGCAATGCCCTGGTTCCAGGTCAGTGCATGGAGTTTAGGTTTAATAGGATGTCCTACTATTTTCCTTCTTCGACCTACACAGCCCTATCTCTAATAAGACAGCATCTAAACTGCTTTTTTTTTGTGTGTTTATTGAGGCAGATAGAAAGAATAATACTGGTCAAAGGGTAATGCTTGAAGGCACATTTCTTTTAAAAACAGACACAAGTTCGATGAATTCTGCCACCAGTGTGGCGGTTGAAAGTTAACTATCAAGGGAGAGTGAAGCTCACTTCATTCTCAACAAGGTCCATTTAGCAAAGATTGTCTTTTTCACTGGTCAACCTTTCTGAAAAAAGTAAATAAATTCTGTATCTGGTGCTTCTTTGTGGCATGGGTTTTTTTTGCAGCACTCTCTCCTAGAGCTGTGGCTTTCTGATTTCCATGACATCAGTACACTTGCTGTCAGTCTTCCATTACGTCCCTTGAAAATGCATCTGGGACGCAGACAAAGCACTTGACAAATACACTTCTCTTCTGAGAACTTTCCAGCACTGCCAGAGTGCATGCTAATTGTAAAAGCTGAAATGAAATACCTTGGGCTGCACTGACCTCATCATCTGTTTCTTAAATAGCGTCTCCATCCCATAAATCCTCTTATAGATAAATTAGAAATGCCTGTAGAAGAGATATAGCAAGAATGTAATAATTAAGCAGGTGTTAAGCAGAAGCCTATTATTCACATATCTGGGGTTTGTATGATAAAAAAATTTCTAAGAAGTTATTATTTCTGGAAGAGAAGCTTGACCGATGACCATCTCCAGCTGCCAAAGCACAGAATTGAGGAATTGGAGAAAAACCTTCTGAAAGAGACCAACCATAATCACAGCAGACATTTCCTCCTAAGCAAATCAGTTTTAGGAGTAGCTTCCTCCTTTTTAGACAGTACCATTCACATTTTTTGTCTGAATGCTGAATGAGCTCTGAAGGGGCAAAAACCTCCTGTCAGTAAAAGGTGTAGGTGGAAACAGCACTGCTTCTGTAACAGTGTCATTTAAAATCCATTTTTAATTATGACTAGAGGATAGGAGGTATTTAACCACAAGCCTGTGGTTAAGCAGTGGTGTATCAGAGACTGTTGTTCACAGATCATTCAAACCAAAGACTATCAGGCGAGCCCAACCTTGCAAATGAACAAGCATGCAAAAATTCTGATAACATTTTTAAACTGGAAAGTGAAGGCAAAACTAGGACATTTATGTAGTGTGACAGTAAATTCAGATATTTAGGAAGCAACTGCTGTAGTAAGTTTACTATTTTCTACATAGAGGAAGTAGCCAATTGGGATTTTGATTTTGTTTGGGTTTTTATTTTTTTCACTTTCTAAACCGCTTCTCATGAAATTATGATCACTTGCAATTTGAGAGCAAAAATACCACACAGGGAATAAAAAGCCTCAGCTGCTTTTTCAAAATGAAATAGCTGTGCCTAAAAGGACTCTGCCTAGACAGCTTCCAGAGGGCTGCAGAGCACGCTGGCTCTGTGTGTGCTGTGCTGGCGAGAGAAGAGCCTGGGTAACGTGGGGTTTCCTGAAAAGTCGGTGGCTGGAGAGATTTCAAATGCTTAATTGTCTTTGGAATAAAACCTTTATGTGTGGGATTGATAAATATTAGTTTAAGCCCGTGTGTGCAATGGTGACAACGTCACCGGAGAAGGGCCTGTCTGACGGCTGTGATTGCGCTATCACCTGCCAGCCACGTGTCCCAGCTGCTGCATTAGAGGCAATTTGGGGCAGATAAAACGTGTGCCATTGTGTTCTGTACTGTGGCTGGCACAATGAGGCCCCACTGCTACCTGGCTCTGCTGGGTGCTGTCAGTCTGGGAGCATTATAACAGCTTGGAAATTTGTAAAATGCACAGAAAAGATGTTCAGATAAAAAGGGTACTGGAGCAGTGCGAAATTGAAAAAGCTTTTGTGAGATTTTCTGGTTAAACATCTGCTTCTCTTCTGTGTTGTTTTGCTACTTTTCTGTGATGCTTCATCCCTCCAATAATGTACTTTCTCATAAAAATAAAAGAGTATGCATTTCTTTCTTTCTGTAGAGAATAAACATGAATGCAAAGTCACAGTCAGGTCTCATTCAAGGTGGTTACTTTTCCCCCTTCCACTTTTCACAACACCCTAGAGGATTTTGTGATTTACAAAATATATTCTTTCAGATTTTTTTTTCCTGAATCTAGTTATGGCATTCCCCATTTTATGAGTGGAGTCTCAAACACTCTAAAAGCCTTTTTTTCTTGTTTTCTTTTGTATGATAATAAGAAGTGGAAATTCCAAGGTGGAAAATTGTTTACATTTCTCCAATATTTCTTTTGAATCTTGAAATATTTAAGATTTTCATCAGTACATTAATGAGCTACTTTCTTTTGAAAATATTTCCTTTACTTATAAAACAATAACACACTATTTTTGTATTGTTTGGGTTAGCTTTAAAAAAAAAAAAAGGTAAAGCACAAGAACAGTATAACTGTTTCCTTGTTATCAGGAGTTTACAGTTTACCAATCTCTTGAACTTGCAATGTAGTAGTTTTCTCCACTGTTATCATAGTGAAAATCTCTGAGTCAGCAATTAGAAATCAGTATTTTCCCTGTAAAATGTCTACATGTTGATGACTGTCTTTCCCATATATACCTCTCCAGTTGCCTGAGCTTTTGAATAAGTTCCAAGTCCTTTAACTCCCCCATAGTGTCATCCATTGGCTTGGGTGGACCACAGCAGCAGTCTTAAAGAGACTTATTCTTTCAGTGACTGACAATGCAGCAGTGTAGGGATTTGAAGTAGGCTGAGTGTACTGATAAATTTGATTTGCAGGATAAAAAAAATTGATATAAAGCTTGATAAAACTGAGTAGCTGACAGCAGTTATTTCCTTAATAAAGTCCCTGACATCTTCAGGCAGGGATGGTGCTGGTAGCATAAGTCAGGCCTAATTGCTTGTAGCACTCACTTAAGACTAGTGGGCAAAGAAGAACATCTCCCTTCCTCCCTTCCTCCCTTCCTCCCTTCCTCCCTTCCTCCCTTCCTC
>JAHLSL010000056.1:5484090-5630094 GCA_025920805.1 Petroica traversi
CTTCCTCCCTTCCTCCCTTCCTCCCTTCCTCCCTTCCTCCCTTCCTCTCCCTCTTAAAGAAACCAATTACATTAATCCAGGTTTCTCACTTCTAAGACTGAAAGGATGTTCATCAGTATGAACATCCGCGTCTTTTGTTCTGATTTGGGTACCTGCAGATGATCACTTGCAAAAACCCCATATCTGGGAATGATCTGTGTAGGGAAAACAAAGTTGCCTACGTGAAGAAGGGTTGTATTGTATCTTAACTGTAGTTAAAGGTGTGCTTGTCTTTACCAGGAGCCTTTCTCTTAGCTGGAGTTGTCTCCCACATGTACTTCAAAGGATGGAAATACTGCAGTTTGTGGCATGTTTCTTTTCCTTTGAAGTTTTTGTAATATTGGTAGAGCTATTCTAATAAACAAAGCAAAAAACCCCAATATTTAAGTATCTAAATTATTTCCATACATATAAAACGTTTTTAAATCCTACATTTCACAGTCAGTGTTTTGTTTACTCCAAAATTGTTAGCAGAACTGAATGTGAACATTTTTGTTTGAAGTGATAGAGGCGTCCTCCTTTCTTCGCCTTCCAAAAGACTACATTGCTTTTAATTAGCTGTAGTCTTTTTGCTAAGTAGAATGAAATTTCCCAGCTGTGTAGGAGATGTGAGCCAGCAGAAGGTGTTGGAAGCTGGAAGCACTGAGACTGTTTCCAACAAAAGCACTCAAGAGCCAATCTCATGTTGTGAGTAAAATAACAGTGAAGTGGTTAGCTCTGTTTGCAGATCTGGACTGCAACCACATCTTTCTCTGGCCAAAATATGCTGTTCCTGGCTTTTAAACTTAACTGTAATAAAACATTATTATTGAGAATTTTCATATTTCCCAGTGCGATCTGAGACACACTGTGATCTGAGCAGCAGTGCCGTTCCTGTATTTACCGAGAATACCAGCTAGTGTTTTAGCTCCATCCTTCCCTGATGCTTGCTTGGCAGGTTAATTTGTGTCTTTTCTCTAGAATTATTCATGCAAGATCAAATGGCAAAATCAATGGGGCCCCTTCTGCAAGCTGATGGTCTTTTACTGTGTGTATCAATTACATTTTCTGCTCTGTTGCTTAGTTGTCCTAGAGCTGCATTCAGACTGAGACCACACGGTCTCCTCGTGCTTACAGCTGATTTTACTGTGTGCTGTAACTCATGCATAAGTGGACTGCACGTTTAGCTTCTCAGTTGCTTTTTGCCATCTAGGACTTCATTTGGAAACATGAGCTGGAAAAATGTGTGGAGAGTGATATAGCTTCTAAATTTAACTTCTGAATTATGATTAGATTTTGTCTCCTTTTTTTGTTGAGCATAGCTGGTTCACCTCCTCAATATAGTCACATGCAGTTATTTAGCACTTCTGCCCAGAAAGAAATGTATCTTTAGTACTAAAATCAACAACCTCATTCTCTCAGTTGTGCAATCCCATCATGGCAGAAATAAGATAAATACTACATTTCCTAGTATCTTGCAGGAAAAGAGCTGCATAAAGCCAAATCTTTAATATCCTTCTTAACACAAAAAAGCACATCGATTGTACACTCAGGAGTTTTTTTAATACGTGTGTGTATATGATCCTAGAAAAGAAAAGTGCGCTATTCTGCTGATTTCATAGTTCCATGAGCTTTACAAATATCATTTTAATTTACCTTCTGCATATTTACTTATGCAGGATTATGTTCTCTTTGACTTTAAACAAATGACTGGAAAGTGCTTTTCCTCAGTTTTTCCTGTTTTGCTTAGTAATAAAAGCACTGAAATTATTTTAAAAAAAAAAAGTGTAGTTTTCTTATTTTACAGTTTGAGTTGCAGAAATCATGTGCAGGCATGTCAAAGACAAATTATTCTCATATACATGTGCTATCAGAATGTTTAGTTCTCTAGTTCTTATTTGTCTTCCAGATTTAATTCTTTTTTTGCTACATTCACTAGATTATTAAAATCCACTTTAAATGTGGATTGCACAGAACTTGCAGGCTTGGCTGATTGGACCAAATGATTAAGGGCAGTGAGAGTTAACTCTTGTGGCAAAAAGGTCTAGGAAAACTTAATTTATAAAATCAGAAAAAAAAAAATAGAGTGATTTTTCAGAAAAATAGCAGATGAAATTTGAGATTTGAAGAATAAATAAAATTCATATTTGAAACTAGTCTAGAGCACACATGTTGCATTAGTGGTACTGAAATTAATTACTAACATTTAAACAATAGGTCTTGGAGCAATGCTGTACATCGCTCCTTGAAAACTTCTCTTCAAAATTATTAACAGCCAAAACTGAGCACTAGCAAGAAAGAATAATGAACAGAAAATGTCATGTGGAGCTGCATATATACTTGCATAAATTCATGGTGTGTTCATGTACTGAAGTTTGTGTGCTGGTCTGGATTTCTTTCTCAAAAGAAAAAGAGGAAAATTACAAAAAAAAAAAAAAAAGAAAGGCCAGCAATTGAGAGTACAAGACAAGTTCTGTATATGAGGAGATGAAGTTCAGATTGCACATTACAAGAAATGTATCTGAACAATATCCCAGAGTTTTCTATAACCTTGAACAATGTGGAAAAGAATGCAGGCTGTTTATTCTGTTTCTTACAGTGCAAGGGATCAGGGTATCAAACACAATTTTTCAACCTGAAAGCTTTCAAAAATTTTAAAACTGCTAGGCATACTTTTACACAAGCAGCCTGTGAAATTATTAAATGAATTCTTGGCAAAAGCCCCCTGAAGCGCTATCAGAGCAAAGGTATAGACACAAACTTTGACTTGGGAAATCCCTTGGCTGTTGAGGAAATATTGCTGCCATTCCCTCGCTTATTTACTCTTTCCTTAGGCATCAGTTGCTTATAGTGGCAGTCAGAGGCAGAGTAGTGAAAAATAGACATTGCTTCTGACTGACTTTTTTCCTACTAGTATCGTACACCCTGAAGATATAAGTCATTTAAAATAAAAACATATTTTAAGGGTTGTTTATGGTGCTTGATTCAATAGATGAAGGGAGCTGGTTTTGTTTAAAATATAATATCTGTATATGTTTAATGAAAAATTCTTAAAATCAGAAGTACACTGAAAGTGTATGCCCAGACAGAAGTTATATGTTATTGGCTAGGGAATACCTGTTATTAGTCTGCCAGTCTAGGTTCTGATTTTCTTTATTATCAGCTTCACCATCCTCGAGCACACAGGGACCAGCAGTTCTGATGAACAGGGTCATGTTTCACGGGATAGAGTAGGAGTTCATTCGCATTCAGGCTGCGCAAGACTGCGATTGCCATCCTTTCTGAGAGAAACAATAACGTTTTACAAGACTGATTTTTAATTGCATCCCTTACTTGGGTGCAGAGCAATCTCTGGAGGATGCCTTTTCCCTTCTTAAAATGAAAAAAATGCAGTGCAAAATGATCATGTTCAAGGGAGAAGCAATGTATGTTTTAACTTGCTTGCTGGCCTTATCTGCCTTGTTTATTTTCTTAGTATGAAGAAATACTGTGTCTGAGACAACCTTGCAAGAAAATACTGGGTTTTAAAGAGGTCTTTCAGTATTAGATGGTAGGATTTTTTTTTTATTCTAGTTCTACAGAGCAAATAATCATGATTATGGTTTCGTTGCTCCAAAGTGAGGTAACTGAAGTTTTATTCTGTTTCAGGAGCTCTTGGATAAAGAAATTGTATGTATCATATAATTCTATTTTATTTCATTGGTAGTATAACTACAGTACACTTAGTATTAATAAAAAACGGAAGGTGTGTGACAGGTCTTGAAAGAAAAAGTACTTCTCATTCACTGGGATTGTGTTTCATTCAATATGTAGTTGGCATGAAGATCTATAAGCTACTACTAAAGCCTAAATGAAAAAAAGCATGTTTATTGTCAATGAGTTTGAACTCTCAGTGCTTCCTGTTCTAGGACACTTCCACTACAGAATTTTAAAGCTTGTTAATCTCAAAATAGTTGGGAAAAAATATTGAATTTGGGCCTTCTGTCTTCAACTGTTTTTTGCCAATAAACAACAAAGTGTTTTATGTTAGACAAGAAGTAACAAAGGGGCTCTCTGTTCTCGTGTGCGTTCACAGCCTCCATGGACTTGGTGGGGTACAGTGCCAGCAGGTCACATATGGCAGCACTGAGTCTTTGTTTTGCAATCATTCCCTACTAATCAGGGACGTTCCCAGTGCATCACCTGCCTGGAAATGGGAGCAGTAAATACATTAAATGTTTGTGTGGTGTGGCTCCCCTACACCAGAGTGTAGGTGTGGATTGACAGCTCTTAGTGAAAGATGATGCTGCAGCTGAGAGGCAGCAGATCATGGGGCTCTGCTGTGGGTGATGATGTCTGTGAATTTGCTGAAGACCTGCCCCAATTACTCTCTTGGTGACTGGGATTTGCTTGCTTGCATTCCTGCCAGGTATATATGCTATTCAGAAATTAACTTTCTTCTTTTTACTGATCATTTTCAGGGTGCAGGATGGTAAGTTGGTTAAATCTTTTCTTTCATCCCATGAGATTTGGTCTGCTTGGAGTTATGTCCTCCATACTGCAGCAGAAGGAAAATTTTTTCTTTAGCCATCCACATATGACTTGTTGTCCTGTGGGTGTTTACGTGCTTGGGAAGTTGTTGGATGGTATTTGAGTTGAAAGTTGGAGGTGGCTCCAGCAGTTTTGTTCCACTGCACTGGTAAAAACCCTAAATATTTTTTGGCTTTGAGAGGAAAAGGAAAGAAACACAGAATTTATGGTAGTGATTATTCTCCTCTGAGAATTCAGTTTATGGCTGAGAGATCATTTAGTGGCTTATGCCAAGTGGAATAGCTGCAGTAGAAGACAGAAAAGCAAGTAGAAAATTGATCAAACCAAAGCAGCCTGGAAGGTACTGTTTCATAAAAATTTCTTGTCTGAGAAAAAATGTTTGGATATTTCCCCCTGGAAGGTGTCAAGGGACAGAGAGAGAGGTTGTTTGTTAATGGTTTTTTCTTTCCTTTGGAAAATATTTTTCATAGGAAGCTGAAACATATTTTGAAGGGAAAACCTCCCAGCCAAGTTTGATAACTAATATGTGAGGATAGTGGTTCAAAATTGTGCCTCTCTCTGTCCAGACATTTGAGGCTTTCAATTTAGAATCACATAATAGTTTGGCTTGAATGACCTTTAAAGGTCATCTGGTCCAACCCCTCTGCAATGACCAAGATCATCTTCAACTAAATCAGAAGGTGCTCAGAGCCCCTTCCAGTCTGATCTTGACTGTTTCCAGGGAAACCACCTGTCTCTGGGCCACCTGGTCCAATGTCTCACCATCCTCCTTGTAAAAAACTTTTTTCTTCTATCTGGTTAAATGGATCTGATTTGGTACATTTAAGGCAATAAGCTAAAGCAGAAGTTCTGAAGGATACCATAAGAATTGTCTTTATAAAACTTTAGTACCAAAAATGTAAACGTTTGCAACATTTTGAAAAACACCAACTTCTAACCCTTACAGGAAACAAATGCCTCCTAAGTGGTTTTGCCAATGCTCATGTACCTTTTTGGCTGTCGTATTTCAGATACAGTCATATTCATACCCCTGATAATGCTACAGCTTATGAGGTGAATTACTCATGTAGTATTCTATAAATTATTACAACACAGGAAAAACATGGGCAACTGATCCTGACTATATGGTACAAGATGGTTCCCCTTAGTTGTGCTTGTAAAAACTCCTGTAACGTTATAAACTTCCTTGCATATTATAAACTCCCTCTTTCTGTCTGTGGTGTGGTGTGAAGAGGTGGCAGCGCAGCACTGTCTGGCCACTAGGTTATACTGCAATGCATATTATTGATATTAAATAAGAGATGAATGCACAGCTAATATTTTCCCAGTTCTGCCCTTTCTTGTGTTTAAATGGATGAGGTCAGCTCTCCCTGCTGAGGCAGGCTCCTTGGAAAGTCAGAATGGTGTCGCACGGGTAAGGAAGAAAGAAGAGCATCAGAACTCTGCTCCTGTTCTGCAAAATACTATCAGAGAAAACATAATATGCCATTATAGGAAGACCTTGTGGCTGATGCTCATAAAATCAAAGTAGGTTGAAAATCACAGATGCAACCTGACAGTCTTACTTTTTAAAAGCACGGCTGCCCAAGAGTCTGTTGAGTTTACCAGACTTAGAAAGGAACAACAAAACCAAAAAAATAGGCTGTTGTTATGATTCTGGTAAAGGCTACATTTGAGATTTCACCTGTTGTTTTAGGGAGAGAATAAATAAGTATATGAAAATCTAATTAATTTCATAGTGCTGGTTTTGAACCTATCATGTTTTGTGTTTGAATTTTGTATTCCATTAGTAACCTAAGTGTTGTAAGAGACCATTAAAATTCTTACAAGTTTTTCATAGTCTCTAGATAGAATGATCTGTATTTACTGCAAATATTCAATAGTAATTAGTCAAAAGCATTTTTTAGAAACATGAAGCATTAGCAAAAATACAAGTTCTGAAAGCTATTACTATTTTATCTCTCTATTAAAGTCTTATCTGTAAGGATATACAGGATGACTTAATGAAATTCCTCTGATATTTGAAACTGGAGATTTAATGTCTTTTAGATCTAATTCATATTTTTCACTGTAGTATGTAGTATCCAGAAAAGAATTTCTGCACACGTAGAAATTTGTAGTAGTAATCTTCTTTAATTTGGTTTCCTTCTGATTGCTCTTATTGAAATATCTGTAGATTTTCAGGAAGGATTTAGTATGATAGAAGCAACCCTCCCACAAAACTTAATTAATCAGTTCATTTAGGTGACGAATTAGACATGCTGAATTTCCAGTTAGCTGCATTGTTTCATTCTAGGTCTTCATGCCTGTCTTACCCAGCTGATATCTGTAAACTGAAAGAGGATGTTGCTACAGTGCCTGGTTCCTAATAAAATTCAAATTAAATAATCACCTCAATTATAGATTAGAAACTCAGGTTCAACAATTATCCAAAGAGCTTCATTAAAAACCCACAGTCATGTAACTACTTTTTTCTCTTTCTCTCTGAATTTATAGCTCTCTCACACAGACATAATTTAGATTTCGTTTTAATGGTGCCCTAAGTTGTTTCCATTATCTCAACCTGGAACAACCCATGTCTATTCCTGGAATAGGATTTTATTGTTCTTGAACTGTCTTACACACAGTGCATGCTATGTTTTCTACACTGAACATTTTCCGGGAAAAGCTTTTTTGGTTCCTGTTAGTGCTTAGACATTTGAGTCAGTTAAATGTGGAAGGAGTAGGACTGTGTCTGATGTATTCATTCCAGTGATGGTAATTGTCTTTGAAGAATATGCTTTATTATTCACAGATTATGCCAAGTTTTTGGGATGTCCAATCTAGTACAGAATTATACTATATTATATAGATTAGAATTGGTACTGGTATTAGGCGGAAGAAGGAACAGATGAACGCTTTTCATATCCCTGAGTCACTGTCACTACAAGAATACCAATTTAATGGGGTGACATTTCTGGTGAAAAAGTTCAGTTTTCAGAGACTTGATTGAAGACACACAGAAATTCCTTTCCCACAAAGACAATTCATTTTTCTTGTTAAATAACCTTGTGTCTTATATGATTTCCCCTTTTGTGATCCAAGTGCATTTTGATTTGCTGCTGTTATCTGGAAAGTCAGATTTCTATAAAATAATGGTAATTTTTTCTCCATGCTTACCCAAAAATGCATCTCTTTGAAGGCTGCAACTATGCAGGAACTCTAGACAGAAGCCTTTGGAGTGAGGGTTAATCTGTGTGGAAGAAGACAACAAATTATCATAATAGATTATTCATATAATAACCACCTGAAATCAGGGAGTTCTTTATTTCTAGTAAAACTTCAGAATTGTGGTTTTTCTTTGTATTTTGTGTCACAGTGTTTTAAAAATTTTTAGGTACAGATGAAGTGCTAGATATGTGCCACTGACAACGTGCCTAATGGAAAAGGTGCATATTGACTTCTGGATGCTTTCAGAAAAAGAAATTTCCTTGGATTTCAGTGGAAGTACAATGTTAGCAGTGCCTTTAGACTGAAAAACTCAACTTATTGATCCACAGTGCAAACACAGAATCCTGTAATAGTTTGGGTTGGAAGGGACCTTTAAAGGTCGTGTAGTCTGAACCTTCTGCTGTGGACATGGTCATATTTAACTAGATCAGAGCCCCCATCCAACCTGTCCTTGAATATTTCCAGAGATGAGGCATCCACAACCTCTTTAGGCAACCTATTCCAGTGTCTCATTACACTTACAGTAAAGAATTTCTTTGTAATATCTAATCTAAACCTACCCTCCTTCAGGATCATTCCCCCTTGTCCCATCACTTAGTGCCTTTGTGAAAAATCCATCTCCACCTCACTTGTAGGCCCCTTTAGGTACTGGAAGGAGTTATAAAGTCTCCCCAGAGCCAGCTCTTCTCCAGGGTGAACAAACTCTCAGCCTTTTCTCATAGAAGAGGTATTTCATCCCCTCAGCCTTCTTTGGGGTCCTGCTCTGGACTCTCTTCAACAGGTTCATGTCAGATTATGCAGATTGGCTCACCTGGGTAGAGCGTGGTGCTAATAACACCAACTCATGGATTTTATCCCCATATGGACCATTCACTTAAGAGCCAGACTCGATGATCCTCATGGGTCCCTTACAACTCAGAATATTCCATGATACTATGTCCCTACTATGCTGAGGACCCCAGAGCTGGAGGAAATGCTCCAGGTGGAATCTCATGAGTTTGGAGTGTAGGGGTCTCTAAGGGATTGCTAAAGCTTTGGCCCTTCTGGCAAAAGGTGAAGTACTGAGACTGGAGAGCTTGTGAGGCTGAGATAAAGCTCAGAAGAAAGCAAATTAAGAAAAGGCTGAAGGGCTAATTTGATGTTCTGTCTGCAACTGGTGCCTCGAGTCTCTGTTGGCACAGGCACAAAAGTAAGAAAGGAGGGGGCTAGCACTGTCTATCAGGGGAGAGTACAGTTAATTGGATATTAATTTACAGGCTGTGCTAGTAGACCATCAGTGCTGCCGTCTGCATAAGTGACAGGCCAGATCACTCAAGGCAGAGAGAATTACTTATCCTGGGGCCAGGGGAAGGAATGCAAAAGTGAGACTAGTCCTCTCTCTTTCCTAAGAAGGCAATCCTACAAGAAGCGATAGAGTTTTTTGAAGTGTCCCTGGAATTTCAGGTCTGATCACATCTGTATCTGGTGTTCCTGCTTCCTCCATCACTTCAGAAAAGGCTGGGTGAAGAAGCGTGGGTTCAGGAGGGGTCAAGAGGCAGGGTCATGGCCTGGTGCAATGGAGTTTCTGCTGCTTCAAGGTTTTTCCATCCACAAATTGCCCAGGGGAAGGGAGCTTTGCCCACGGAGTCAGAAAGATTTAAGAGCTGGTGGGGCTGATGGTGCTAACACAAAAACTGGTGTTTTATTGTGTGACTATGTGATTTCCAAAACCCTTTAAGCTTAGGATGTGAAACCTCTTAAGCTACCCAGCAGGATGTGTTGTTTGTAAAAATTTATTAGCTTTCCAAAGTTTTCATTCCTCCCCATGACTTCTTAAGGATTTTGCAAGAGCAAAATGAGTGCAACTCTAGAGAGGACAGGCAAACTCATTTGCCATACCAGCAAAGAAATAGAAGTGGTGGTTGTGCCTGAATCTGGAATTCTTTCATGTTTCCAACTTATGTTTGGAGCTGCCCTTTATGTTCATGTCATCTTCCATGAGAATGTGGATAGTCTTGTATTCAGCACCTACGCTCAAGCTGCTCTGTGGGGTTAACCAGTAAGAAATTGCCCGTTTACAGGAAGGCAAGTAGAGTCCCAGTACCTTCCCACATGTTGTATTTATTTAACTGCTGATTGGTTTGAACCATACTGTAACACCAGAAACCCAGCAGGCTGCTCAGGTATGTCTTCATGACCTACTGACCATGAAGGCAGTATCAAATTAATACTAAGCATGCATTCATGTACTTTGCTAAATGAGACTAATTGATTAAAAGCTGGTTGGGGTCAGATCTATGTAAGTTGAATTCCTTCTACTTCACTGTCAAATTATAGGGAGTTTTGTTGTTCACTGAAAATTATTACTCTTTTTTACCAAGGCTTCTGTTTATTACACTAATTTTTGTGTTTTGTTATTTTTATTATTGTTTGCTTAGTTTACTAGGAAGTAGAAAGGGTTATTTGGGATTTTGGCAGAGAAGAAAAATAATTACTCTAAATGCAGAAAAAAATTCTTTTTCCATGATACATTTGAAATGTAAATTTGTCTGACAGTTAGAGCCTATAAGAGACTGACTGGCTGGGTATATCACATTATAGCCATGATCAAACAGAGTCCACTTTAATTAATCTGATTATGGTACATTTTGAGGTACTCTAAAATTGTTTCGATTCCCTGACATTTATTAAGAATAAACTTCTCCTTTACCTAGGGATGATTGTATGATGCAGAATTATTAATGGTTAGTCATAAGAAACTAATCAAGTTAGAGGTAACATGAAGTGAGGGAATGGGCACCAAAGCAGCAACTAGGTTCTTATGTTAATTTGATACATGGTCTTGGAAAAAAAACACTCAATGATCATCACAGTCTCTTGATTTTCCTTCAGCTAAAGAAGGAATGTTAATATTCATCTCCCTTCCTTACCACTTTGAGGAGAATTAACTAATGCACATGTTTATAAATAAAATGTTAGTGCTTCAAAATTGCAGATTTTGTTTTATCAAACGTTTATATATGTGTGTATATATATATATGTATGTGCATTAAAAAAATTAATAATGAAACTAGAGACCTGATTATGCTATTTCTATCTGTAGCTGCCAATCCATTAAATAGAAAGGAGCATTATCTATTATCTACTTAAATGGCTGCCATCACCAACAGGAGAACTAAGGAGAACTTCAAGGCGAATCAATTGTTTTTTCAGGCCTTAGGTATACATGTAATTCAAAATATTACTTGCTCCTAACTGCTCACTGATTTATTTAGAGTGAAAAAATTTCATGTCTATTGAAATATCAGTGTTTTGATTTTATTTTTTTAAGCAGTTTGCTTAAGATGACATAGTCTAGAAGGAGTCTAGGAACAGAATTCTTTTTCTTCTGGAGTCCTCATTTATTCTATGTAATTGCAAGTCTCTGTGAGTGGTAAATAATTTTGGCTCACCTGTAGTGTAAGCTTATTTAAATTAAAGGCTCAGGCTCTAGATTAACCTATTTTATTTTTGTAAAAACTCATGTGTTTTCATTCCAGTGAAGCACTGTAATCTTTTGGCCACTGGAATTCTTTCCTCCAGGATGTGAAATGCTCTTTGAAGGAAACACTAGGCCTTGAAACAAGAGAAGGCCTTAGTTGTGTTGTGTGCTCCCTATTAAGCACTTGTACATTTGTGGAAGCAATTATTAAAAATAATAGAATCATGGAATTATTTAAGATAGAAAGGACCTCTGAACTCCATCTATTCTAAGTCACCATCCTCCTCAGGACCTACACTAAACAAGACTAACTTCAGAGCTGGAACTAATTTCAGACTTATGTTGTGGTTTTTGGGACTGTCTACAAAATGTCTATTATTTCCATCTTCCTCAAAATTTATTGTGGTGGATTTCTTTCTAAGTATTCGTAGAATTTAGTCATCATCTACTAATCCCAGTAATGGTGTAATCCAGCTGAGTTAGTCCTTGATCATCTTGTCTAGATTTTCCTGGACACCAAGCTTTGTCAATATGTTTTGGAGGTGAAGTTTGGACAAGCAACAAAATAATAAGGAAATATTTCTCTTGACTAGTCTCTAGACAATTTGACTGAGCTCCAAACATCTGCAATATTGTTTTACTATAATGCAATAAAAAACAAAGTTTAGTATCCTATTTTGAAATAACATTAATGTTCTATCTCTCATAAAAGGAGTCATATATGAAAAACAAAAACAAACAACAAAAAAAAACCAAAAATGAACCAAGCAAACAAAAAACCCCCAAAGCAAATATATTCCAGGACTATTTTAGGTCCTTTTTTCGTATGGTTTTTAACTTTCTGAGCTTTGCCACCTTACTGTGTATGCGTTAGAAATGCAGGTTTAGCACTTACGTAGAATTTTGCAGACTATACTATTTTCCTTATCCTGGTTGACCTTGCTTCTCCTTCTCCATTGTGTAGTTTAAATTTAGTATTGTATGCACTCAAAATATAGATTTGGTGAAAATTACTGCATTTGGCATCCATTCTTACCTCACAATTTGCCACTTCACTAAATTTGATCTTGGAGCTTCTTCCACAGTCTTTAATGCATTGTGGCTTTATCTAGATAATAGTTCAATTGTTAGGTGTAAAAAAAGCATAAAGCTGTCCCATTTTAGAGGACTCAACAGGAAGGTGACAGGTCAGGACAATTAGAACATATAGACTATCAATCACAGCAGCTGTCTGTAGATTTACTAAGGTCTTCTTCCAGTGCCATCCCTTGGACTGAACTTCCTTAGCAGGGGGATGCACTAGGCCCTCCTGGAGCATTTTGGTTGGAAAAGACCTTTAACCCTCACCCATTAACCTAACACTGCCAAGTCCACCAGTGTGGACCATGTCCAGAAGTGCCACATCAACATGTCCTTTAAACACCTCCAATGATGGCTCAACCACTTCCCTGGGCAGCCTGTGCTTTGCCCTTTGGTGAAGAAATCTTTCCTAATATACCATCTAAACCTCTCCTTGTGCAATTTAGGCCATTTCCTCTCATTCTACCACTTCTTCCTTAGGAAAAGAGACTGATCTCACCTCACTACACCCTCCTTTCAGGTAGTTGTAGAGAGCCGTGAGGTCCCCCCTCAGCCTCCATTTCTCCAGTTAGACCCTCTTATCTCAACCCTTCACCAGCTTCATTGCTCTTCTTTGGATGCAAAGACCAGGAATCCAGCTCATGTGTTCTGAGATGCTTTTGTGATATGAACCAAAGTGCAAAGTGGAAAATTTGCTTAAAAAATACATTACTGTTTCCGATCAAACACTGTTGTAGGTCCATCTTAGACATTTAACAAATTCCCTTGAAAGGTCTCTAAGTACTTCCCTGTGAGATAGTCTTAGGATTGGTTGTGAGGTGGGCTAAGGTGGTGCATGGAAGGAGTTATCCCCTAGATTTTTGTAAGCATAAGGAACAGAAGTAGGCTCTTCACATTTGATATTACAGCCGATCAGAATTACTGGAGCTTCTGTGCAAAGGAAAGCAGGCAAAGTAAATAATTCTTCCTAGCAATTGTCATGAACTTTTAGTTAGAATTAAACTGAAAGTTGTGCCAGAAATGCTCAATGAAACTGGTACAGAATATCTCTTTCAGTCTTCTGCCAGATTGAGCCCACTGCTACCACATGACATGCCTTCTAAACTCAGTTAGATCAGCTCACAAAACATTGACAGGAGCTTTGTTCCAGCAGGCTTCATGCCTCATTGTGTATCATCTGTTCTTCTGCAGCCAGCATAAACACATCTACAGTGCACAGTGAGCCTTGCTGAATTTCAGGGCAGTCAGTGCTGCAGCCTCAATGCTGCCTGATTTGGGATGTGCTCCTACTGCTGAGGAAACCAACAGTGCACAGATCCAGCACTTAGGACCATGACATTGGGACTGTGGGACACTCACATAGCTCTGCTTTCATTCTTTGGTAATGCTGCTTATTAAACGTAGAGTCCTGATTTCTCATAATTATGTTTGTTAAAGTAAATTTTAATGACACTAGGGTGGGCTTTTCTTTCCAATTTTTCCTTCTGTGGCATTTGCAAAATGGTTTTTTAATGACTTCTAAGACAGGAAACTATTATCAGTATTAGGAGTTCATACCCTCAGAAAACTCATTTTTTGCCTGAACAGATGATATGCTGTTTTCCTTAGGTGTGAAAATGCAAGCAAAATACTCTGCTTTCACAGCATAAAATGGTTTCTGCTCTGAAAAAAAGAAGAGAAAAAAAGCAGGAGACAGACAGAATTACCAATTTGAATGTTGAATAGTTTATAAAGTGAATAAAATCAAAGTTTAAATCCATACACTTTTT
This sequence comes from Petroica traversi, assembly GCA_025920805.1. NCBI lineage: Eukaryota > Metazoa > Chordata > Aves > Passeriformes > Petroicidae > Petroica > Petroica traversi. The sequence continues at coordinate 5,498,158 of JAHLSL010000056.1, forward strand.
CTGATCAGAGTTTTTTCTGAAGGCATGGTTTTAGTCTGAGCTGTGAAAATATTGAGTATTTGTATTAATCACTTTGGACAGATGGCTTTCCTTTCCACACACATACACTACTGGCTTTACTTAGTTGCATAGAAACACAAAAACATATTTTAGAATCACCTATTAGTTATATTGGAAATAAAGGTTTGCTGTTTCCTGAGGGCTTTTATGACACAATAATTATGGTACAGATAATACAATGATATCTTTCAGGGATGATATTTGACAAGCATCTTCTCTGAAACCAATGCAATAAGTTACTTCTTTAAAAATACTTTAAAATATCTGTTGGCTCTTAGGACATTGACCTGTGACCCTCAGTAATCCTGTGCAATCCTGTACTAGGCTTCTTCAAAGAATTCTATGAGCTATTTACCCATACACTGATTGTAGTATCACAGTTGCCTGTGGTGTGGTAAAAAACAATGCTACTGAAAAAATTTTATTAATATTAAAATCCTTACCTGGAAAATATATATATATATATATATAGTTTTTACTGACCACATAAAAATTAAGGCTTTGTTTTCTCACTTCATAGGCAGCAGGAAAAAACAAAATAAATCTGAGATTAAAATGTGTTTCATTTTTTTTAAAATTATACACATTGAAAGAAATGGAATATAAGCAAAAATAACTTTTTTCCCTTGTTACATAAGATTTATTTAGTCTAATATTCCCTTAGGAGCAATTGTAATACTTCTAATTAGACGGTGAAACGATACCTGAAAAGAGAGGCAGTGAGCAATACTATGGAGAATTAGTAAGTTCAAGGGAAAACTCAAACTTTGGGCAAATTTGAATCCCTTCCAAAATGAAAGACTTGAGGTACTTGAAGCACAATTAGTGTGGGTATGTATTTCACTTGCCTCTGCTTTACAGAAATGCAGCCACTTTCTGATAGTCTGGTTACTGTGTAGAGTTTTATACCTGAGTGTCTGAACAGTTTACAAATACACAGTCATGTTTCAGAGTCAGAAACTCAGAAATCCTCTGTAGTGTTTCATTCTAAAGATATCTCTCATCTTTTTTTTTCCCCTTCTCTTTTTCTTCCTTTTTTTTTTTTTTTTTATTATTTTCCCTTCATTAAACCTAATTTCCTAAGGAAACAATACTACAATAATGTCATGACCATTCTCCAGATGGGTCTGAGAGTTGTCTGCTTTTTAAAGCAGCTTCAGGCAAATTTAACAATGAGGTGGATTTCTAAAGCTCTTGAGTAACAGTGATTGTTTCAAGAAGACGAAGCCAGGCTATGTTCATGCCCTCACTGAGCAAAAATCAACTAAGTCAGCCTATATTGAACACTAGATAATGCACATTCACCTTGAGAAATCCATGCTTATTCCTCTGATTATTTTGTATTAGCTGCACTGGACACTTTCTTCTTGCTGCAGACCGACTGCCAGTTCTACATCAGTCTCGAGTGTGCTTTATACATATATAGTATTCTACATATGCATACATAGATGTAAATATATGTCTCACAACCAAAGTATGTTCAGAAAACAGGAGAACTCATCCTATTTCCTATATGAGTTCAGATACTCTTAAACTAATTTTCTATTTCCAGGTTGAAAGGAAGGTAATGACCTTGCCATGAGCTCACTGGGTAACCCTGTAGTAGGCCCAACTGCTGTGTGTAGAAAATGCCTATTTTCACCAATCACATTTAAGTCTGGTTGCATGTGAAGAGCAGTGCTTTGACAGATGTTGTTACAATGACTGTACTAATGTGTTTTTGGCAAGAAATTAATGGGGCTAGTAGCATAGAAATTTTTACAGGAAAAAGCATTGGTGGTGGGACAAACAGGAAAAAAAAAAAAAAACCACCAGAACTTAAATTTGGACATGCTGCTCTAAACTCTTCATTCAGATGCTGAAGAAAAGTACTGCCTAAACAGTTACATGGATGGCAGTATTTATTACACCTTCTTTCATTTAAACCATTGAAAAGTTGTTCTCACTTAGTAAAGACTTTACTGAAGAGCTTTTGTCAGCCTTTCAGGGTTTTTTAGCTGAAATAATTCTTGTGTTTCCACCTTTATTTCAGTTCTGGTAAGACTACCTCTGTACTATATTTATGCTGAGGTTGAAAGCTAATTAATAATCTCTAACAATACGTGTGAGCTCCATTAAAATAGTCAGCTGAAAATTCCTCTGCTGCAGACTGTAAGGAATAACAAAAGTTTTGGAATTGACTGTTGCTATTCATTATTTGTATTTGTAACAATGCACTGGTCTCACTGTTCTGAGAAAGGAATTTCTGAAACTGCAGAAGTGCCCCTAAGATCTCTGGTGCAGGATCCTCCCTTGATGACTGATGGGAAGTTTGCAAGTGGTAGCACACCAGTCTGTATTCCTGCCTGATAGATTTCCAGCTCTGGACTGAATCCCACCAGAAGTCTGTTTCTGTTTTCTCTTGGCTTATTGCTGAGCACAGTAAATCCTTTCCTTGCCATCTACCTGTCCAAACTGCTCATGCTGCTCCTGCATGGGGGGATAATCTCCGATGCTGGCATGGGGACACTACTCCTGAGCACTGCAGCTGCATGCCCAGCCATGGACTAAAGGAGCTGAGAACTTTGCCAGCAGTTCAGTGACTGGCTGGCTGTTAACTCTCGTGGTGTATATGAGGATGAAGAGAATTACACATAGTTGGCTTCTGCTCTTAACACTCCTGGCCAGTGCAATGGATTGTGTGCCAGGCTGCATTTGCAGTATAAAATAGGGGTGCTTGAAATGGGGCAGAGCCTGGCAGCCAGGCCAACTGGAAAACCCTCTGCAAGATGCACAGACACATAGAAATATGTTTAGAAATAATGGGCAGGGGAAGAATCACATGCACATCCTCTGGATCTAGGATTGGGGCTGGATGCATCATTTGTGTGGTACCTACTGTGACTGTGTGGTCTGCAAGCACAGCTCAGGGCACAGAGTGAAGACGGGTCCAAGTGGGTTGTTTTTTGGCAGTAGTGCTAATATCAGGTAATGTTCTCCAGTGTTTTTTCTAAAAGGACAACTCTAGTTTTAAATTCCAGTTGATTATAAGCTGACATGATTTCTTTACCTCTGAGCTAGTTTATTAGAAGTGTTGATACAGCCCAGAAGTTGTGATCTCAGGACCAAGATTTCTAAAAACATCAAGAACTTGTTTGTGCGAATTGTCAGGCTAGTATGCCAAGTATAGGAAGAAAAGAGTTCTGGAAGAAGAGTTCAAATATGCTCATTTTTGGCTTTGAGTTTTTAGGTTTTTTTTCTTTTACCTTGATAATCAGTGATATGTATTAAGTCAGGAAGTCGTGTTTCTGTGGAAGGAAAAATGAGACTTGACAGACATTCAAACTATTTGGGTGATTGGTGGGTGGCACAGTTTGAGTTACTTTCATATAATTTTGACAAACCTTTTTGTGTGTGCATGCACAAAGACTATATTATTGTTTTTATGGTAAAGTAAGTGAAGCAAAAATATTAATGTTCTTATCTGCAGAAAAAAAATAGAAGTTTGTAACACTGAAAATGGCTTCAAAAGCCTTTCAATTTTCAGCATTGTTGTGTCCCTGGTTTACAACTGATTCATGGCAGGTGTTTTCTTAGGAAAGCAAGCAGGTTCATGCAGGCATGGATATTGGTTGGATTTTACAAGTAAATGTAAAACCCCAGTGATTTGTGTGTTCCTGAAATGTTTCATGACTTTGCCATCTTCTAGCAACTTGAACTAAAGTAAGTGTAGTATAGAAGATTGCATGAGAGGCATAAACTTGGGCAGAATTTGACATGGTTTAGACATGAAATTTAGTTCTCCCACTCTGTCTCATAATTCTCCCATCTAAGTAATCACAGCAATTGGTTCAGTTGCTTTGTGTGGGGCATAAATCACTGTCTAAAAATATCCAAAAAGAAAATAAGTGAGGCAAAATTTTACAAGAGCGAGGAAAAGCTTACTGAGGAAGTTTACTGAGGAAGGTCTGGTATCTGTCAAAGTATGGAGCAGCTGGAATTATGTTACATGGTTTTTTTTTTAATTGAAAAGCATGTGTGAAAGATATCAAAGGGCATGGCAACATCTGCTGTAGTAAACCAAGTAGTTCTAGCATATATCTCTCTTATTTGTAATTATTCAATAATGGAAGATTATGTTGAGAATTTTCTTTATCAGTTTCTGAAGTTTCTGGCTGAACAAGATGACATTCGTAATGAAGTCAGTGTTCTTGCATTAATGAGTAGCTTTACAAGATTTCTGGCTGTGGCTTCCATTAACACTGCTCTCAGACAGAAATGAAAGGGTTTGGCTGTAGGTGTTTCATCTCTGAAGTTCAGAGGCATTGCTGCTCTGGCGTTCTGTCCTCACTCAGGGCAGCCAGTGTGTGTGGAAGGGGGACAGTGATATTTTACATTGCTTTGGCTGAATCCCTCTTGCAGAACCAGAAATTTCAAGGTCTTCATAAAATGATGGGGGCTTTTAAAGAAACTCATGCCCTAGTCTGATGAAGCAGTCTTCATCACCTAGCACAATACGGATTCACAAACTATAACATGATCTCAGTGACACTGATTTCAAACTCATAGTGCCTGAAACAGCCTCATCCTAATCCTCTCTCAGGACCATTTCCTCCTTTTCTGCATGCAGGAGCAAGCACAGTTACACTCAGCATTTGCACAAGTTGCAGGAGAACAAAGCCCTGCAAAGCTGGTGCAAACCCCAGTGGAAAAATCAGGCTGTCAAGGGAATGTTGAGCAACACAAAGGCAACGGGTTCATCCTCTCACGAGATCTGCTGTCTTCATTGGCACAGGATAACAGCTTGATATTTGCTCTCCAATTCAAGCTTCCATCTTGTCAGGTGGAGTGCAGCCTCCAAGACTTTGGGGCAGCTGTCTGATACACTGCAGGCATCAAGCAGGTGTTGCTTTACAGGAAGTAAATATTTTCCTAAATATGCCATCTCCTAGGTTCTATAACTGTGGCAGTTCCTGTTAACTGTTATTTAAATAATTGCTCAGCAGGAATTATTGAAAAAATCAGCAATATTTTGAGCTATGAATGGAGATATTACTCTTGAACTTAAGAATAGCACCAGTTCAGTTCAAATCAGTTGAAACCTAATTATCTTAGATGATTTTATACTCTGATTTAAACTATTCCTTTCTGGGATATGGAATTGTAACATAGCCACCTGAAAACTGGTTTTGTTTCAAGATTCAAATTAGGATCTACCAAAAATGTTTCATAATCTAATTCTTTTTGTTTACATTTTATAGGGTTTCTCCTCATTCTGTCATTGTCCTTTCCTGTAACTTCTAGTATCTTCCTATGTAGAGAGCAACTGAGGTGTCACACCTCAGGAAAGCCCGGGGCTGCCATGTGGATATGATCCCAAGAGAAACCAACAGTGGGTAAGGATGCTCAACCAGATGAGCCAAGTATGTGGAAAGATTTCTAGGGAGCAGGAATTCCTCAAACTCTGGGGAGTGGATCTGGGAATCTGGAATAACAGATGGGCCTGGCTTTCCCTGGAGAGTCAAATCTTTGGGCTATAAAGCAGGAAGGGCTGATGAAACACGACCGCAAGTTGTGCCTGCTGTATTCTCAATTTATGGAGTTTGACCATGGTACTAGGATGCTGCAGTGGGCTTTTTGATATAGAGCTCCCTTTCCCACAACCTTCTATAGGATGAATTTAAAAAAGACATTTTAGAAGTATGACTTGGCAGACATAAAATGTCTCTCCATTCCTCAACCTGATCCCTAGCTGGATTACTACTGTTACAGTTCTAGAGAATTTCTTTGCAAAAGCATTTTCTGGATGCATATAATTTCTCTTTGCTCTTGTAAGGCTTCTCACAGTGAATCTCTCATTGCAGGGATGTATTTATTCATATTTTTATTCTGCTGAGACTGCCCTCTCTTTTTCCTAGCTCTCTTTTATATGACACCACACTTCTGCTGAAGCATATAACACCAACCAGGGACATTGTTCTGAACAGGATGCCTTGCTCAGTCTTGCCCCGTATTTCACTTCATGTGACACAGTAAATGTTCAGGTGATTATTTGGGAAAAGCAAATGCAATATTTTCCCCACTGCCATTGTTCAATGGATGAGTTACTGTCTTTTCTCTAATTTTAAGCCTGTTATATGCAAAATTCCTATGGGAAGATTGCTTTAATTTCAATAGTAGTTAATTCTTACAGCTATTTAAGAGATTCCCATTCAATATTTGAAATACCTGCAGTGGGTTCTTTCTAAGGTCACATTGTATGCCTTGTTTGTGGTCACAGTTTAAATGTGAAAACAAAGAGTAACTCTGCTGGGATGAAGGATAAGTTTCTCTGCTGTCACTGCCATATGTCCTGGGCATATCCCAGTTTGACCAGATAAGCACCAACACTTTCATCACAGGTTGAAAAGATATTAAATGTGTGCTAACCAAGTGCTGAAGTTCCTGTGGTTCCTATATGGTTTTTATGGTAGCACTTTGGTCTCACTTTCTTTCAGATGCTAAAGCATTGCTTCTTAATAAGCCCTGTACCCAAATTATTGTTGGGTTCCTAATTTCAGTGACTCAAGCCTCACTAAGATAATGAGCTTCCTTCACAACTGTCTATCTCTGAAAATTACATGAGTGAGTACTGTAAGAAGAGTTAGAGGATTTTGGTTTTATTTTGGAAAACATTACCACTGTTTTGATAGATTATTTTTTTTCCTTTACTATCTACTTCGCTTCCTCTCCTGCCATGATTTTCTCTGAAAAGCAATATTGTGTTTACTGAGTGACAGTGAAGGATAAGTTGTTCTCAGCTGTCAAATAGGAAACTACAATTTGTGTTTGACCTAGAAAGATTTAATGGTAATGTCTTTTTAAGTGTCATATTGGAAGGTTGGGGAAGTTGGGAGCAATCTGTGAGATTTTAAAAGAGAGTTGCTTCTCAATGCATGGAAAAATAAAATTGTGTGAGAGGGAAAATAGATCTTTCATTACTTGATAGAAAGCAATAGGGAAAAATAAAAGAAAACTTTTTTTCAACTGGTAAAGAGATTTATAAAAGCAAAGTAACATAAGATAGATTTTTATCTTAGAGTACCAGATATTGCTTTTTCTCCTAAGTGGACTACCTAGGAACTACTGTACAAAACTTTTCTTTCTGCAGAACAAGTTACAGGGGATAGTAAATTCTATGCTTGCAATTCCAGCTGAATGGCTGAGGTTACTACACCCTCTGCCTTAGACCTATGGGTGCAGAGATACCCAGGTCACTCATGAGTCCCTTTACCACATTGAACAAGTCTGTCAGGCCTTTGGTCAGGCAAGCATTGCTGGACATTAACACCCCAGATAATTATCTGTTGCTATCCATTCTTGTTTTGAGTAAATACAGGGAGAAGATCACAGCTGACGAACTTTGTACCATATCACATGGTGAAGAGATTTGGTTTCAGCGTATTAATATGTCTTTAGCATTTCGTTAGTTTTTCTCTTTACGCCATGAAGTACCATGGCAAGTTTTTATTAAACTTGTACCTGAACATGAAGAACAATAAATAGTCTGATTTACTTGCTTTGACCACAAATACTGTTGTGTCATGCTGCAGAGCAGAATTGCTATGACTCTTGACTGTGACAGTGTGAGAATCCTGTGGAAATTATGTTGTTTAGACATTAGCTGACAGCACTAGCTTCTGCATATAAACTTTTATAGTCTGCTGAGTGCTTATTCCTCTTCAACATTAATCTTAAGTATCTGTTGGATTCACTTTGTTGTAGTTAATAACCTGTTTTTATACTGATACATAATTAAATAGCATAAGATGTTTGGATTGTATTTTAATATTTTTTTAATTTCCTGGTTGTGTGGGTCCTCTGCATTTGATTGTGAGAGTTCTACGACTTATTACACTCTGATACTTTATGGCATCTGTGTAATTCTCTTCTTTCTTAAGACTGTGAACTTTATACACTTCTCATTCTACCAACTTGATGTTTTTTGCCTGTAGACACAGACTTAAATTACATAGATGTAGATATCATTACAGGGGTTTTGTATTTTTTGTTCATTGAAAGGCTTTTGTCTTAAAATGCAGTAGCTGTTCAACTGATATTCTCAAAAGAATACTCAGTCTCTCAGACAAGGTATCTGATTTTTTTACAATACCATTGACTGCACATGAATAATGGATGATTATGTCAGTCCACCTCTAGTATTACTTGAAGGCTGAAGTACTTAGAAAATCTATTTAATGACATTTTTAGCCAAGCTGCACTGAATGCTTTTGCGGATGATGTAATGGTTGTTGATAGCCTTTGGAAAGTTGCTGTTGCTAATTTATGTTTGTACAGCTTCCAGCCAGCCAGTATGTTTAAGCCAGCTTGGCTGACTTACAGTTGGGACTTCTGGCAAACCATAACAATCAGGATTTGCAGATGTAGTGCAAGCAGACACTGATTCTACTGACACATATTTGAGTAGAATAACTCGAGATTTCCTCAGAGAAGCTCTCCACATATCATACGACTGAAATTTGATTCCACTAACCCTGGCACTTTAGTCAAATAAACAACAATAATCGTAATGCAATTCAAGCTAGAATTTCATATCTGTATGGCACAAAGTCTCAAGTAAAGTAGTGATTAGAGGTAGTATTTGCTACCTCTAATAGCAAATAGGGATTATTTATAGATTTTAGTAGAACTCTGTGAGCAATAAATGATACATCCATATCTTCAGAGCAGAGCTACATTAGGAAGGCAAAACAAATTTTTTTATTAGTTTTGAATTGAGCACATATAAACAGGACAGCTCTAAAATGTCAACAATTTGAAAAAAAATAGTGACATTCAAAATGGTCAGTATTTTACAAAGCTGGTATTGACAGTAAAATGAATGCCAGAAGAGCTTTGCATCTTCTAAGAAGTGGTATTTCAAAAGTGAGCTTTTGAAAATAATTGAGGGATAAGTAATGAATATAGACTGAGTTTTCCCTGCTGCTGAAGATTTAGGGGTATTTATCAGGAACAGGATGATTGATTGAAAAATGCCATACCTACTGTTGTTAAAGTTCTGTTTTGGAGCTTTGCACAACATGCATGGGCATAGAGTTCTTGTGCTGGGAACAGCAGAGAGGTCAGTTTGTTTAATAAGTCTGAGGAAGAAGTGGGGGATTTGAAAGCCCCCAATGTCCTGAATAAAGAATCTTCATTATATTTGTCATAACTGAGTCGTATTCCTCCTGCTGCATCATGAATATATCTAATCACACAAGGAGACAGGAGGTTTTACCCTGCTCATTTCTTTCTTCACTCAAAAGCAATTTGGTCTGAGATTATGATGATTCACAATGCACTTTATTTGAAACATTTAATAGAAAAAAGGAAAATTAATGTCCCTGTATACAGAAGCCATTAGCAACTGATTCTCCAGGAGCCCATGAAAAGATAAACAGGAACAGAATAGAAAACTCAGGAAGATCTCTGAAGTGAAAGTCTGACCCAGTGCAGTAAACTGCAGAATGCACTCACTAAATATATGCCATGTGCACTGAAGGTGAAAATATTTGGAATTAATTTCTCTTCACTAAAAGGATGGGATCTGAATAATGGTGACCTTCTTGCAGAAGTTAATGCAATTCCAAGACTGGAGGTATCCAATGAATGGACATGCTTTAAAGGAACATGCAGAGACCCGGGGAGAATGTGAAAGTCTCGGAAGAAAGGCATGCAATCAAATAGGTATTTTGAGTTCAGTATGAATGAGAAAATACACATAAGAAATTGCCTGATTGCTATGACCTTAAACAAGGAACTTTCAGATGAAAGCCCCCTTTGATACCATCAACCCACTTTGAGTTTATCTTAGCTTTAGCCTAGCAGAAATGGAATATTCAGTACTGTCTTTGTGAAGATCACAAGGTTTTAGAAGCCAGAAAGATCTAAGTAAGAGTCTGTGCCTTACAATGTAATAAAATCAATGTTGAACCCTCAAGTCCTACAAAGTGTTCTTTACTATTAGCAGACAGATACATAGCGATTGTCCAAGCAACAAAATTTTCTCATGTGTGGATAAAATGTTATGTAGCATTGCTTGTGATCAACCTGAAGATTCTTAAAATTTCATTTTTATTAAAGATGACCAGGGCCAGGGAATCTGAGATGCCTGGACCTCTGAATCAGTGATGTTAGGTTAAGCAGTTTTATTGCCTTCCTTCCTCAATGCCTTTTGGGTAGATTTAGCACTCTCAAAAGAAAAAAAAAAAGCCCATAGAGCCTAGTTTCAGCATAATAACCCTGTAGCATGCTAAATGAATGAGGGGTTTTTCCCCTTTGTCCTGTTAAAATAGTTGAAATATTCAACAATTTTTTTTGCTTTAAGGATTAAGAGTAACTGTCAGTAGAAAAAGAACATCAATACTAAAGACTAAAAATTTCCTGAGGTATAAGGAACTATTTGTCTTGTTTTCCTCCTTAATGTAGTTCATTCTTCGTACCGTTGGATGTAGATATTATTTTACTTCTTGCACTTCTTACACGTCTCTTCCATTGCAAATATGGATCAAATTAATCTGTCATAGTCTTTTTTTATCTGCCTGGGACTGAGATATGATTTCATTGTTCAAGTAGAGGATTTGAGTGGCTGTAGTAGAGATATGTAGCATAGTGTATTTGAGCTATTTGTGATCCTCTTTAGGAAATCACTTGGTTTGCTACTGTGATGCCATCTTGGCACTGCTTTCAGGAGCACCAGACTTTTAGACTGTGTTCTGGGAGGAAACTATTAACATCAAAAGGAATAGAGGAGGACTAAGCAGTATGTGACTGATCAAACCTTTGGTGGAGAGGAAGCTGTTTGTGAGTCAGCAGTGTGCCCTGGCAGCAATGAAGTTGGGTAATGTGTAGGTACCCATTAACAGGACTGTAGTTAGATCAAAGAAGGTGATTATTCCTTTGTTCCTTGGACTGCTAATAAAAGGAAAATTATAAACTGAAGAATCACCAAGATGGCTGGGAAACTGGTGCATTTGCCCTGTGACAAGGGGCTGAAGGAACAGGGCTCATTCACCCTGGGGACGAGTGGAAAGCTAACATTGATGGGTCAACACCTATTGTAGAGGCTTGAAGGAAACACAGCCAGGCTCTTCTCTCAGATATATGGTAGGAGAATGAAAGGCAAGAGCTGTGAACTGAAAAGGAAAGATTTAGACTGCTAGATATAGCAAAAAGCTATTTCACATTGAAAACAGCTAAGAATGGGAACGGTATTGCTGGGAAGTCTTCACTGGAGAAGGATTTCAATGTCGAAGTGAACAACCCAATTTGACCTTATGGCTGACCCTACTTTGAGCAGGGGATTGCTCTAAAGACCTCCTGAGGTGCCTCACAACTTGACTGGTCCTATGAGCCTGTAAAATAGAAGACTTCTGCAGTTTTAAAACCTCCTGTGAGCCATCTCATGGCAAACTGAGTTCCCCTTTTCATATTCTATTATTGCCACGTTTAAGATAAACTAAAAATGTAGACACATAAACTGGGCTTTAAAATGTACCCCTGAAAAAAAGCAAGACAGCCTGTTAGACCTTGGAGCTATATGTGCTGGACAATCTAGGCCCTGTAACTTGGGCAGAAGTAGACAAAGTTTGTGTCAGATTCCTCTTCCTTGCTTGCTGTCCAGTCCTTTTCAGACAGAAAGGGACCAAACACAGTAACATACATCAGTAATGCATTGGAATAGCTCACTAATGTACCATTCCTCACAGGGATCTGGTTACCTCAGATGTCACTGGACTGAAGATTTTTAGGTGTGATCAGGTTTGAAATACAAATAATGTGATTAAACAGGCCAGGTGCCAATTTGGGGACCACACTTTTCTAGCTGGCTATTAACGCGTTGTAAGCAAAAATGTGAAACTATGAGTTACACAGAATTATAAGTTTGCAAAACAGCAATTAACTGACTCCTATCCTACCTCAACAGAAAGTACAATGCTACTTTGGAAGGCTGTTTCAGAGAAGCTTGATACGGATTTAAAAAGACTCCATACTCTTGCACTTTTTAGTATTTCTCTGTGGTCTTGGCATCCTACTGTGCCCACACTTACAGCTTTGTCCTTCTCTAACATTTACTGTCTTGCTGACTGCATCTTCATGTTCACCTTTTTAAGCTCTCTACTTTTTGGCAGTGAATTATTTTATGAGAAAAAACTCACAGCAGTTGCATCCTATTAAGAAACACTGAATTAATTCCTTATGATTGGTACAATGGTGACAATCTTTTTCATTTGCACAGCAATTCATTTCAAAGCTTCTAAAAAATTAGTATATGGTGACAGGTGAAGAACTGTAATTTCATTACTAAATTGCGGTCATTTCAAAGGGTCAAAATAAGCATCTGTTTAATAACCTTGCTCTTGCAGGAAGCAATGTGGAAAGTTTGAAAGAATGATTTTGAGTGTTTCCTTTTTAATGCATCTTAATAGAAAGAAAATAATCTTTGACTAAATAATAGTTTTCAGAATCCTTATGCAGTTATGATTAAGCCCTAGCAGGATATAAAAATGCCCTTCTGTATTTGCTGGAGATATTAATGTATCTGTCTTGCAGTACACTTGGAAGAGAAGTTACCCACCGTCAGATATCATGGCTTCTGTGTGTAGTGCCTTCAGTCGTGTGGGCAGAGTGAGGGAATCTAAATAGACTAACTGAGGAGACATGAACATGGCCTGTTTCCTCATAATCTTCGCTCAGAAAGGAATTAAAAGCAGATGGCAAATCAGAGGTTTTCTTTGTCTAGTCACTGGGAAATTATGCTCAGGAGGGATGTTTTGAAGATGCACTTATAGCCAGAATGATGTTCCATTTCATCTGCTGAAGTTTGATTACAGAGTAAGTAGAGGGATGGAAAGAAGAGATAATTATCTTAAAACAGTGAGTAATACATCACCTCTCCTCTCTAAGCCGACTCAAGTGTTTGTGAAAGTGCAGACAGAGCTTGTTACTCCTGATGCTGTCAAGGGCAAGATGTCAGCTGTAGTTGCCCAGTGGGACCTTTCCTCTCTCACAGTAACCATGTTCTCCAACTCAGCCTCCCCCTCTGTGGTAGCAGCAGGACTGAAGGGCTGATCAGGGGAGAGAAGCTGCCTGTGATGCTGACATTGCTGAGTCCCTTCTACAGCCTCAACCACCTCAGCATTCTGCTGTCAGAGATGTCTTTTACTTATACCTACAGTGAGGGACTTTGTCTCCAGGCTGGCTGCTGTACAACCAGTGTGGGCATCATGGAAAAATTAGAATAGATAGTTATTCCCTTGAGGATATCTGTTTTCAAAGATACTTCCTGTGAAGTTTCTTTTCTTGTTGGATTTCCCTGTTTTTATGTGAACTGAAATGCCTCCATGGAATTTCAAGGCATGAAGGGGGAGCAAGTGATTTAATTTATAAAGTAAATCTTCTTGTGTCAGGTCAGCTTTCAGACAGAGAGAAGCAGATATTGTTAGTGAAGTTGGTGCTAAAGAAACCTAAATATCGTAGTGTGATTTTCTTTTTAAGTCTCCAATACAAAAGCTTCAGGAGCCTAGATACAGTGGACAAAGTCTAAGAAAGAGCTTATCAAGCAGAAGACATCCAATAAATTCCTATAATATGACCTGTCTCATCGTTAGTGTCATTTCTCAGAGCTTTATTAATGGAGCTTGTATGTTAAAATGATAGATAAGTAAGCCCTTTTTCTTCCCTCCAGGTTGTATTGAACCCTGAACATTTTTCTGCCTCCCACATCAATAGACATTGTTCCAGCACAATCATAGACTATTTAGTTTGATGGAAGTTCAATTTCCTATAGACCTGGAGAAGTCCCTAGTTCTGAAGATTAACTGCCTTTAGGTACTATTTTTGCACAATGCTAATTGTATGCTAGCTAGCTGATTTAGAAAGCAACTTTTGTCTCAGAAAATAAAATAAATTACTTGATATAATTTCAGGATAAATTGCAGTTTCTATACACATGTCTGCATGTCTGCATATTTATACTTATTTGAATACCCATATACAAATTTGGAATATGTAGTTGAAGAAATCCTCAGGATGATAGAGCTACCTCTCCATTCCCTCTCTGCTCTCTCTACTTTCTCCAAGGAAAGACTACTGCTCTTTCTTTAGTCCAGCTGATATAAAGGCTTCAGGTTTTAATTCAGACTCTCATGAGGCTCTGAGGCATTAGCTTGAATTTAACAGCCTATAAGGTCTACATTTTCAGAAGCAGTGTTTTAGGGCTTTGAACTAGAGTGAACGAGAAGCTGTACATTAGGAGGAAGCAGTTGGGCAAATGTATCTGGTGCCTCTTACACTTTTTGAAAGCTGAACACTTCACAGCTGCTCATGAATGCACCATGTTTCTATTTCAGGGTACACCTCCTGGCTGTTAAAATAGCTGCAGAGCATGCCCAACACAGTGTTCTAAGGCTTTGAACTTTGCTAGGTCAGAAGTCTTTCAAAAGATCAGGAGAGCTAAGCAAGGACCACGTGCTTGGGCAAGGAACATTTCTCACATCCCACATAGTTTTGAAGTAGCCTTGTTGAAAAGGCCTCTTTCATATAGAAACAGATGGTGGATTTTTAAAATTATTTTTCTAAGTGTCCCCTAAAGGTATGGATTTTATGGCTTAAGCTGCATTATGCAGCCTCTCAACTTAACAAGTTTGTTTTGTCTTTAATTTTCAGGTGCATGTTGTACCTGACAGTGCACTGAGGGTGGAGGCAGAAACTGGGAAGAGACACTGTAAAGTGTGTCATTCCACTGAACTTCTGTGGAGTTGTGTTTCCTACTGAGGAGGATGTGACATCGCACTTTAGAAAGAATTTTGTTTTTTTTCTTCCCAAATTTCAACTCTATAGAGTAGTCATAAACATTAAAGATGTGTTTCATTGCAGCAGGGATGCATTCTCATTCTATATTTAGGTAATTCAGAAGGATAAAACACAACTCTACTTGTCTTTTATATATAACTGACATCTACAGATGCTCCAGCACAAGATATAGTTACTGCTTGTGATAAAAATCTGACAGAGCAGTCAGAACAGGCCAAGGATGAAAACTTTCACATCAACAATTTTGCTAGTGGTTTCTTTACATGCATTCAGATTGGAGAAATCAGTGGAAGAAGAACATCAAGGTTTTCCAAATGGAAGATAACATCTTTGGCTTGGGGAGTCTTTGAGTTACTGGAATCTGGGAGAAGTATCTTTGGCTTTACTCACAATTTTCTAGACAGCTACTGCTGGCAGTGGTGACAAGCTTTGTTTGACTTCTGTAAGATTATTTGCAATATTGCTAATAATACCCAGCATAGAAGAACTGAACCTTTTTCAGGTCATAAGTATATGCTATTCAGATGTACACAGCAGTACATAATTCCAGCTGTAGCATTTGGAGAAAGCAGTATGCTTGGCTGAAGAAATTATGCCTTCATTGGAAAACTTTGCTCAATTTTTAGCAAAGCAAAACAGAAGTAGCCAAAGACTTCTCCCAGGTAGTCCTTGGAATGTCCAGAGGATAACCACAAACTGAGATGCTGACATTTTTACTAGGTGCAAGAATAGAAGTTTGGGGTACTACTTCTAAGGCAAGATAGACAACATTAATATCCTTACGTGAATATTTGGTTATCTTCTTTACCAAATGTATAAGAAATTTTTTAAAAGTGGAGTGTCTTTTAAAGAGATTGCAAGAAAGGAACAGGGCAGTAGAATGTGTACTTCTAAAGAAATTGTGTCAATCTAAGAATTAAGATGGATTTGGAGTTCATAACTAAATGAAGACATGAATGTAATAGTCTACGTTGACATCTTACTGGAAAGAAGATGATCAAATAGACACTAATGCCAAATATTTGTATAAGGTGTAACACTATATATAAGTGAAAGAAGATAAGAATAAAAACCAGTAAACTCTCTACTGCAATTTATAACATTAGAATTAATGTGGACTGAAATTCCAGGTGTGGATAGGAAGAATATATTACTTGGGCTGCATTAATGACTGCTTGACCAGAATGGTAGAACATACAACTCCTCCATGGAGGAGGTTGATAAAAATGCAAAATATACACTCAACAGGAAATTGGAAAATCACTTAGACAAGAGACCTGTCAGAGACTGCTTTTGTTGACATTTTGGTCATTACACAGACTCTGCTGTGTCGCAGCCTGGATTATCAGTATTTTGCAGAGTACATCCTTCATTATTTATACACTTCACCACATGTTTGTTAATTTCCCTTCTACTTTATAAAACTGGAAGAACTCCACGTAACAAGGTGTTGAACTAGTGACAATCAGACTGATGACTGATTTAAAAAGAAACTGCTAGAAGCAAGAATTTTTCCTGTGGGAGGCAGAATGAAAGCTCTTCAATTTACAACTCTTAATAAACTTCTGTGTAATAAAGTGCTGTTTCATTCATAATATGGTAGGTATGGTTCTGATTCTTATTGCTCTTTGAAAAAAATTACCTATATTTGATTGTAGTAGAACTAGATAAAAACCTAATATTCAAATTTTCATCTTCTATATAATTGTAATGTGCTGAAAAGTATTTAATTCAGATCTGTGAAACAGCTGACATTTTTGGGTTTTAAAGGGCATTTTTAAGCAGAATAAAGTTGTGTGTGATACAACTAGAGAAACAAATTCATTATTTTTAATAAAAGTTTTAGCTATTATTATGATTGAAAATACCTTGCTCTTGCCAAGAGAGGAGGACCAAATGAATTCATTTAAAAGTGAGTAAATCAGGAAAAGCAGTAACAGCTTCTGAGAAAAATTGTGCAGACTATAAAAAGCAAATATAAAATATGCGGATTTGGATCTGGGAGTGAGGGGGTTGTCAGATGTCTTAGAAAAAATGATGTGTTGACATTGAGTTGAGAAATTATAGCACTTTTTTATGGGTGGCTGAGAAAATTCTAATAACCAGTAACTTTCTGAAAAATCCTTACATTAAACCAGCCATGGCAACAACTGTGTCTGCTGTGTTGTAAAGAAATGGAGTCCATTATGAATCACCATGCAGGGAATTTGAGGTTGGGGTGGTTTTTTTTGGGAAATCAAAGCTGTGTCTCCACACCACCTAGAACCTGTAGCATATAAGCAAGTCCATTTAGGAAAAATAAAACTTTTATTACTTCAAGTTCATCACACAGAGTTTTTCTTGGGGTTACAACACTGCTTGTTTTCTTGTAGTTTTTTCTTGATTCTGCTCAGTTATTAATGTGCTTTTTAACAAGGTCCTTTTCTTTTTCACAGATTCAAATTTCCATTTACTCATATCCATATCTTAGGAGGTCTGTAGTTCCCAGAAGGAGTTCTTTTCATAATGTTTTGCTCTGTGCTGTTTCACTGGCATTTTTATGTCTAAGCAAAGTTTAATAATGGAAATTAGGGGAATAGAGCACTGCAGTGTGGGAAGATGAGAGAGAAAGACAGTGTTCTGTTCTGAAAGGAAAAAAATTCTTTGTTTTCATTAAAAGAATGTGGGGGAAGGATTTTTTTATTCATATCCTCTGTTTTATCCCTGGTGGTCTAAAAAAGGTATCTGTCTAAAACCCTACCATGTGCCATTGACAGTCACCTTCTTAACAGTGGCTTGGACTGCCATATGCATAGATAAACTTTTTCTGTTCTTTAGTCTAATTTTCTGAAGAGAAAAGAAAAAAGGAAAAAAAAGAGGGAAGGGAAGAAGAAAAGAGCATAAAATTTTGTCAAGATCCTTCTGTCAGGGAAGAGATAATGCCTTATAAGAAAAAGTCAGCTTCCCATAGATATATTCTGGGTAAAATTTTCTTTTTTCCTTTTTTTTTTTTTAGCAGCCTACAGCACTGTTTCCCACATTCTCATTGGCATGTACTAACTTATGTGATCTTGGTCTATAGCCCTGGTGGTTGCAAAAAGCAATTTTTAAAGCAATTACAGAAACTCAAAACCCAGATGCAGCTACAAAGAATTCTCAATGCATTATTTAAAAGGCAGGAGAAGCTTTAATTTTTAATTAGTTATTAGACTTGAAAATACCTATTTAGGGGAAGCCTCAGGTTTTGACTTCCCAATGGTGTCAATGTTGGAATCAAGTGAAACTAGTCTAGAATCCCTCCCTCATACAAAACAGCAGCTGAAAACAAGAAACCAATGAAACAATCCTCCCATGTGAAAAAAGTACTTCACCTGTTAAGTCTGTGTATGCAAACATTGATCTAGTGAAGGCGTTTGAATAAATTATTTGAAGCCTCCTCTTCATAAGGAAGTTCAGAAAGGTTTTAATTGATGCAGAATTCTTTCCATCATGTCAGAGTGGTTTTTTTCTTCAAAAATTTTGGCTGTTGTCTGATTCCCAAAAAGCTCAATGTGAAAAAGAAATTTTAAACAAAACTTGTCAGCTGTAGGAAAATGAATGGAAAAAAGACCTCAGCCAAAACAAATTATATATATATATCTTTATATATATATATTACCTCTCATATTCTTTCTTTTACACCAGTAAGGTACTAAAGTTCTTTGAAAATGTTACCCGAACAACTTAGAAACATTGGCTAATAAAAGATCCCAGGAAATCCATTGGATCGATAGGGAAAATATGCATTATCTCAAACTTTCCCAGCAAGGTATTGATAGAAATGAGAAAAGAGGGACATCCAGTTTCTGCAGACTTGCTAAAACAGTGACCACTGCTCTAATCAAATGTTTGTTGATGGCCCCTGTGTTTTTATCTGCACATATTTTAATTTTACTTTTTTAGTGATAACTGCTTAGATAGGAGAAATTCTGAAATACATTGATCAGAACCAATTGTAATGGAAAAAACAAAATTGTGCATAATTTTCAAATTTTCCTGAGTAAATATGTTCTCTATTATTCATCCACTTTCTGCTTGAACATGCAAGAGCAGTAACATTTACACAAAGATCATTTTATCGAGCTGAAATACTAATTTGGAATATTCAGGCTGACTCTGTTTTGCACAAATCTCATGACAAAGCTTCTCTTGTCATCTGTAGTCGAAAGATTAGGATTCATAATCTAGTTCTCTGATAATGTTATGATGCAAGAGTTATGATTAAAGCTCTTTAATAATAGCAGAGAGTGAGTTAATTCAGCCTTTTCTGAGATACTGAAATGACAAATATATCACTTAATTCCAAGTATAGCTACAAAGAATCACAACTGGCATGGCTCATAAATACACAGCATCTCTTTGACTTTCAATGTTTGTTATACAGCACTTCCTTCTTGGTACATTGTGTGTTACTATGAATGTTTTTTAGTTTAATTTTTTACTTTCAGGTAATCATTGGGTATTAGTTGCACTACGTATCATATTTACTGGATATGGATATTGTCTTCCAGTCTTTTCAGACCTCTGACCTCTGCACATTAGTGTGTTTCTACAGCATTGCAAAAAGTAAATCAGAAATCAGATATTCTAATACTATAATATGCTGTAGTATCATCTCATCAGTTTTTAATTCTGTCACTTACTGTAAGCCAAAATTGAATTTCCAGCACCTGAATGGATGACCTCAAAAATGATCCCAGCACTCCAAATCTGAATAGATTGTATTCGCAGATTGAGGTCAAGGATTAGCAATATGAAGCACATTAACAAAATGCAATAGAAGCAAACCTTTCCTTCTTTCCTGTGACTTTAACATCTTGGTCCCCCCATAGCCATTTAGGCAGCCTGAGTCATTGCAGTGTTAAGCAATGGGGATCCAAAATATGGGGTTTTGTAATCAATGCTGTAAACATGTTTTATTAAAAAATTGGGCTTAAAAAGCTTGCAGGGAAGATGTGGCCATCATGGCTCATGCAGTCCAGAAAATTTTAGTAGTTAGTATTATTTACATGAGCAGTAATGAAAGGATGCCATGGAAGCAGACATCATACACAACAAATGGAAAAATCCTGCCATTTTCCAGAGCCTGAGGACTGTTTGCTGGTCTGCCTGCTGAGGTGGCTGCTGCTTAGGCTGTGCTTCTGGCTGATCTTCCAGCTGATGCAAGGGTGCAGGAGAGTACATATGTATGCAGTATCATGTGAACCATGCCATTTCCACACTCAACAAGGTATGGAAACAGGGATCCAACATCCACGCAGCTCTCAGGGACAGCCACAATGATGGATAAGCTTTAGGGTGTTCAGCACTCCCTATTGCAGCATGGTTGGACTGGAGGGCAGCTTAGAGCCTGGATGAAGACAAGGGTTTTGATGTGCTGCTCTGCCCTAGGTCTGAGCTGCAGCTGGGTCTGTGGATCCACTTGTGGTGTGTCACATTGTCTGGGCTACAGGAAAGGCTTGAGGATGTAATAAAAATACACAGTATGAAGAAGTAGTATAAACTCTTAAATGACTGTTCTCAGACAACAGCAGAAGGAAAACATTATTTTAAGCTTAGTCTGATTACACAATTTTTTTTCTGGAAGAATTCTATAGTTTATTATTTAAAAGTAGTAATAATAATAGCAATATTACTGTTTTGTGTTTTCCCATAGAGGTGAATCTCACCACATCCTTCATTATCTTTTCCCAGAAACATCTCTTGTTTTCTGTTGCTTTGTGTTGGTAGGGCAAACTTTTAGATTCCATTCACTACATCTTTGCTTTCATTTCTCTTTGCCACTATTCCCTCTTTGCTTCAGCCTTGAATATAAAAAGAACTTTAATACTGTAGAGTTGCATTTAAATCAAAGAAAGAAAAAGAAGAAAAACAAAGAAAATTGGACATTTGGAACACCAAGACAAATGAGTATTTATTTGAAAATTTCTACAGCTATATTTCTTGAATGCCATCCTCTGCCTTCTCTGCATATGAAACAAAATATTCACTTTTCTGTTTTTTCAGGTGTTTGGGTGTCACTGAAGTGGTTTAAGCAGTGAGAGTGAGTGAAGTGACTTCGTTTCTGACATGAAGGCATGCCTTGCTGATCCCCTACATTCCTAGCCTGAGAGGCACTTCAAGGAATGTGGGAAGGAAAGGTCCCATAAGCCTGTTTCTAAAGTCTAGACACAGTGCATTAGCTGCAAGGATGCAGCAGGAGCAGCTTGGGGAGTCACTGGGAAAAAGTTCTAATCCATTTCTCACTGCTTTAGCTCTTGCATGCCTCCCCTTCAGTCCTGTGCCTAGGTCTCTTGGAAGAAGTTTCTGATAGGCAATGTTCTGCAGCCAGTTTTGGTTTCAGAGTAGCTGTTAGTAGGTGTGCAGTGAATATAGAGGCTTTCAGGAACAATGAAGGAATAATTAGACAACATTTAAGGGGTTCAGATGAACATGATTTCATTCCCTTTTGGCTGTTCAGACACATTTTATTGTAAGCCAAGGCCTCAGTATCAACCTATAGGCTGGTGTCCCTTTCTGCCTATGTATGTAAAAATTATTTGATAGGCTGAATTAATCTGGTCCACAAAAGTCAGTATGCATCTCTTTCAGTTTTAAATTAACTGAATTTCTGTCTCTCACATAGGGTAGTGGGTAGTAATCTGTCAGTAAATGGTGATGTGTTAACTGTGTTATATAAGTACAGGGAAGACATGCAGAAGAATGGGAAGCGTCTTGAGTTTTAAACATTGACTTTCCTGTGACATTCTGTTGCTCTGTTTAAGAATTTAATTTCAAACAGATCTCTTTGTTTCTGAATGATCTGCTGAATGGGAAAAAATATTGTGAGTTTCATTTAAATTAGAAAAAAAATGGATTTATATATGAGTATCACTTAGTTTTAGAAGAAGGGTTCTTTTTGGCCTTTTTTAGAAGATGAAGCTGTTTACAGGAGGCTTTTATCCCCATTTCTAGATGAAGCAAATTCATAAACAAAGGTCAAAGAAAGCATCTAATCTTTTGGCATTTTCCTACTGCTGAGATGATATACTCTTTTAGCCTTTCCATGAGTCAGACTTAATGAACAAATCTGGTAGGTTCATGGGCCTATGCTCACTAGCCAAAATCCTTAGCAGGAATGGCTGGTTATTCCATTTGTCAAACAATTCAGTAAATACTCTGTGGAAGGAAAGGTTCTCCTCTCCAGGGCTGCTAAGAAAGCTAAAATGTTTCTCTCTTCATCTTTGTTTAGTTTTTCATTCAGTTAACGAAATAATTGACAATCAGGCCTTAAAAATATGATTGCTTTTTTAATAATGGATTGGCACCATTAGAAAGGGCTAATCAACCTGTTAGACTATTTTTAATAACATGTGCAGCTTAATGCTACTATTGTAAAGTCCTTATTTGAAGGATATTTTCCCAAGTTGGTTGCATTTTCATTATTACTGATTCATCTAGCACAGGTGGTGATTTTAAATCCATTTCTCGACTTAGCATTGCTATCAACTGAAATATATTGGATATATTGGACTGGATTTTCAACAGGCGTAAGATAATATAGCTTTATTTAAGTGAGATAAATACATTGATTTATATTACCCAGAACCTTAAGCTGCAGTTCACACCAGGTCTCAGTGGGACTCAGAATCACAAACCCACCCCAGCCTCTGTCCAGGGTTCTCCTCATTTCCTATGTGCCCACTTCCTCTCCTCCACTGCCTGTGTGTTGCACAAACTCTGGTATAGCTTTTCTGGATTTCTCTCTAGCCTTCATTTCGATTTGTGTAATTAAGCTAAGCATGGCGCCAGCTCAAATTTAGTTATCATTGCAGCCTGAGACTGGCTTTTCAAACTCATTTTTCCTGTGTGTTCTTGTGTGTCAGCCTCTAGCACACAGCAGTAGTTTTGACATGCTGTATGTAATCAACAGTTTAGAGAAGAAGCATTAGTAAAATTGAACAGGACTTTATGATGTGGTTATTAACTGTAGTGAGATCTCCACACTCTTTCTCTTAATGTAATTTTTTAAATAAACAATGCTTGTTCGTTACTCCCCATGTAGGAAAAACATAAGCTGGGGCCTGCCTTTAAGTAGTAATATGTAAAATGGAAGAACAGGATGAAAGACCACATGGGCTGAAATGTGTTTGGTAATGGATTTTTTTGTCAGTCTTGTATTTGCAATAGTAGTTGAAAGAGACCTAGTCAAGTTATATGCTGCAAATTTGCTGGTAATCTTATGATTTCCTGTCATTTCTCTTCTAAATTGAGCCCTGACATTCCAGCAATGTAGCTAAGCAATAATAAAGCCTCATTTTATTTTATAGAAATACATATATAACAGGTGTGATTAGATACACACATGTAGTAATGTGTGCAATACATATGGACACATGTATACATTCACTGTGTTCATAAATATCTTTCCAATAAATACCATAATTGCAAGAAACTCTGTAAACCCAATATGTCAAGTTTTGGCAAGACTTTCAGAACTATTTTCCTAGTATTTGTATTTTAATTTGTGGTGTTCTTTGGCCACTGGGAAGAAGCTGTTCCTAGAGGTGTCTCTGCCAATGTACAAGTCTTTTTTCAGCTCCTCTGAGTGCCCTGATAAAGAACTGCAAGATCTCATAGCACACTGTCCAGGAAAGGGAAAGAAAGACACCTTCAGTCAATCAATGTTTCAGCTGCCACAGCTAAATCAGAAATTATATTAATGTATAATAAATAAACCCAAGTGCGATGTTGTACTTTACAAGCTTTTGGGAAATCCCAAGTATAGGGCTCTGTCCATGTGTGCAGAGTAAACAGCAGTGCAAAAAAAATGTCAAGTGCCTTCTGTCAGTATGTCAGTACCTGCAAGAAGGGATTCTTTGTGAGCTTTTCAGATTACACACTGAAATGTGGCTTCCTTTAATCTTGGCCACATCACCTCTCTGTTCTGTCCACAATGTCAGCCTGAAGGTTTTCTTACCCTTCAGATCAGAGATGAAGTGAAGACTGAATACTGGAAACTTCAGGTTTCCAGTACAAGGTGTATTACACACCAAAAAAATGTATTTCGCTTCCAACAGTTATAAATCCTGTGGATTAATAGGCTGGCTGACCTTCTAACCTATCTACACACTCACTTTGATGTTAAATGTTGGGAAAAACACTTGTCAGGCTGCAGAAGAAATCATGAATTCACATGAAAATGTGCTTTTTACAAAGTTCAGTTAGAATAAAACAATGAAGGAAACCTTTTCACGCCTTTCACAAAAGAATTTATTTTGCCTGTATTAACATTTGGCTTTTGCCCTTGCCTTCTGGCATAACATTTTCTTAGGCTGTATAAGACAGTCTTTTGTTGAGGCAGAGAGTGGAAACCCTTACATCAAAAGATAGCACCATAATAGGATATAGTGCTATGTCTAGCCCTAATTTCTTTCTACTTACCTTTTCTTTCCTTCATGTATTTTCAGTTATTTCTTACCTCTATTGCTGCTGCTTCTCCCATTTTTTTATCATGACCCTGGCTGAATGTATGAATTGTACAGGCTAATCAAATAACTTTTTCACAATATTTTTCACATCTCACTTTTATTCTTGAAACCTCAAACAAAAAACAAACAAAAAAAAAAGAAAACACACAAAAAACCCAACAACAAGAAAATAAAATTACCCAGACGTGAATGGTTTATTCTGTTTGCAAACCCCTTCTTCCCTCATCTTATTTCCTGTTCTACACAGATTCTGCACTTGCACCTGCAACAGTAGCAGGAAAAAATGTTCTTTTTGCCCATCAATTGTTTTTAAGATACTGCTGGGAGTGGTTTTTGTGGTGTAGCGCAGAACACAATTGACGCTGCTAATAATTGACGTCATTACAGAAAATCTGCATTTCTCTCCTCTTATGAAACCCTATCACAGAACAGTGCAAATCCTACAACAAACTGTAGATCTGTGTGCAGTAGGCTTTTGTTTTTCTGGGGGTCTCTGCATATTGCTCAGCTGGGAGCAGCCAACTGTAGCATGAAATACCCTATGGACCTCTCCAGTTCTCTCTTTGCCTGAATTTTTTGGGCACAACATGTCTCTGAGGCTTCAGCTTGACACAGGGAGAGAAGGATGGCTGGGAAGTACAATGAAGGGTTTCCAGAGCCTGGATATGTGTGCCTGTGGCTGGATCCAGAGCTAGAAACACCTCTGCAACACCACCCAAATGAGGTGGTCTGACTCCTCCTGAATACTCAATTAGGGTCCTTGACAAGCAGAACTCATTGAAGAACCCATGAAATGATTTAGAAGATCTGAAATCACCTGTATTTTTAATAAAGGCAAACGTGTATTACATACATGAAGATATTTTTTAATATTATCATGATTTTTCTGTATTCTTACAGTTTGAAAATCAATCCTCCACAAAGGCTCTTTTAATCTTATGCTTCTTAGGTGCTTTCAACTGCTGCCCTCTCCAAGAATATGCATTTAAAATCTGAAAAATCAGAATATGATTCTTCGTCCATTCATCCACCCTGATGCGGTGTCTCTGGCTTTAGTGCCTTTACATGAGTCAAATACAGCAGAGAAGGGCAACAGCGAAATATCCCCTTCCAAGCTGTAGCTGAGGGTTAAATGATTTTGGTTGCATACTCATCCTGCACACCTGATGTGCACCAGCAGCTCTCAGGATCTGTCCCTGCATTGGTCTCTGAAATGGTTTTACCCCATATGAAAAGAAACCAAACATTACTCTTTCTATTCCAGAACCTGCTTGTTATTGATTGCCTGCTCCTTCTCAACTTACCTGGTCATCACAAGCTTTTATATTGCATGTTATTCTTCTCTCAACTTACAGTAAGAAGTCTATTAGCTGTAATTGGAAAATTGAACCTCTTCCAACTGTGGGTAGCTTATTTAGTCAAGATAGGTTTTGCATGTATATGGAGCATATTAGATGTCAATTGAATTGAAAAGTGATTCTTAAAACTCTGTTTACCTTTTATTAAGTTTCAAAATTATTATGCCCTATGCCTAAATTAAGTTTAGAAGCATTTCGTTTTCTTTTTTGTTTATCGTGCTATGTAGTCTTATTTAGCTAATTAATGCCTTTTGGGCTTATTTGGCATTCCCAGCAATACTTTCTCATGTAGAATATAATTGAAAAATGAAAAAATAAAATTTCAATTAAATATCAGTAACCTTCTTCACCTATTTTTCTCTAAATTTACATATTTGGGGGATTTTTTTACCAATTTAAACAAAATAACTTGTGACTGTAATCATAAACTAATGAGAGGTTTTTTGATTTAAATCAAAAATAATGCTATGTAAATTCTTGGTGTTATCTTTCTGGCTTTTATGCTGGACTAGCTACATACAAATTTTTAGAGCTTTGCAGATTATCCCTTAAGAGTGTGGAAGTCTGATTGTTAGTGCTTTAATACATCTTCCTTGGGGCTTCAAGCAGTAATTAAACCAGTTACAGTATTGGCCCTGTGTCTGTGTTGTAGCTGGTGACATCATTAGTTGATTAGGGTAATAAGATTCTCTAAAAGAGTCTTGAGCTCAATTTTGGTTGTAAAATTAAGATGAACCTGAGAAATTGTGATTACTTTCTCATCTTGGTATCTGAATTTACTGTAACAAAGGGAAATTTAAAAAATCAAAGCATTGTCTCAATACAGTCTGGGGTTATAGTTAAACAAGATCAAATTTGCTCATTCTGATTTTAAAATCAGGAGTTCATTTTGATATGTTTCTTAATTATTCTTTCTGTGACTTGATTCTTGTCCCTTGAAAATTTCAATGTGCTTATCTGATTAAAAAAGAAGTTGGACTGGTTGTATTTAGATGTGCATTTAGATGTGATTTGGTTTAGGATTGTAGATGATCTGGAATTGCCGAATAGCTGATGATCTCACTAGGGACATCCTCTGAAGCTATATTGACTGAAACATTTAAATCATGACTGAACAAATTTGTGGTAAATATCCAGTACAAGAGTTTTCTAAATTAGTTTCTCCTTCAAAGGAAGTTGGTGCTTAAATCTATTAAAGGTTATTATGTTTATATGGGGGTTTTTTTTCTAAATTAAACTGAATGCTTCAGTAGAACTGATGTTAATCTCCTTGAAGTTGGAATACTTCTTTCGAAATGTAAAGCAGAACAGAAGATGTTCATCCACGCTCATGTCACACTGTAATTTATATATTTCAGAGAAACTGCAGATGTTAACTCAACATACCTGGCATCAAAGAGGTTATCTAATATCTTAGACTGCAAAAAGATACCTGTGCTGTTTCTGTGAATGAAATTACTGTGGTTATCCAAGGGTTGTACACTATACATTTATTTGTTTGTTTGTTTGTTTGTTTATTTAATATTACTTCCAAATTAGAGGTCTGGGCAATCACCAGCCTCATAAAGTACATCAAGGGACCTTGCTGATTTCTGCA
This sequence comes from Petroica traversi, assembly GCA_025920805.1. Lineage (NCBI taxonomy): Eukaryota > Metazoa > Chordata > Aves > Passeriformes > Petroicidae > Petroica > Petroica traversi. Next base: position 5,525,493 of record JAHLSL010000056.1, read on the forward strand.
CGTGGGTAAGGGCAACCCTGTATGTAGAGACAGACTGGGGATGAGATGCTGGGAAGCAGTGCCACGCAAAGGGATCTGGAGGTCCTGGTCAATGCCAAGCTGACCATGAGCCAGCAGTGCCCTGGCAGCCAGGAGGGCCAGCCTGGGGTGCATCAGGCACAGCATCACCAGCCAGGCAAGGGAGGGGATTGTCCTGCTCTGCTCTGCACTGGGGCAGCCTCACCTCCAGTGCTGTGGGAATTTTGGGTGCCATAGTGTAAGAAAAACATTAAACTATTGGAGAGCATTCGAAGGAGGGGAATGAAGATGGTGAAGGGCCTTGAGGGGAAGCCACATGAGGAGCAGCTGAGGTCACTTGTTTTGTTCAGCCTGGAGGAGACTGAGGGGAGCCCTCATCACGGTTACAATTTCCTCATGAAGAGACAAGGGGCAGGCACTGATCTCTTCTCTGTGATGCCCAGTGACAGGACCCAAGGGAATGGCCTGAAGTTGTGTCAGGGAGGTTTTGGTTGCATATTAGAAAAAAGGTTCTTCACTCAGAGGGGGTTTGGGCACTGGGAGTGGTCACAGCACAAGCCTGACAGAGTTCAAGAAGTGTTTGGACAATGCTCTCAGGCACATGGTGTGATTCTTGGGGTGTGCTGTGCAGAGACAGGAGTTGGACTTTGATGATCCTTGTGGATCCCTTCCAATTCATCATATTCTGTGATTTGGGGAGATTTTAGCTACAAATACTTCCTTAAGTCTTCCTTCTGGGAAGTGGCAGTAACACACATGTACACTAGTCAGAGTTCTGCACACTTTGGTTTTGTCCCAACTTGGGGTAATGTCTGAATATGGAAATGGTTCATCAGAAAATGGTGTAGCTGATGCAGTTGTTATACGTGACCCTAACCACCTGTTTACTTAAGGTGCTACTGTAGTATAATGATATTTTCATTTCACATCTTGAGGAAAGTCCTTTTCGTCTTCCTAATGACTTAACATTGTCCATACTATTTGGGAGTCATGTTTTGTAGCCCTCATTCTCTCCTTAAATATTAATATTTTCATTTTTTCCTTGGCAGCTGATCTTCAAATCTACTAAAAATTCATCTTATGTGCTTTCTTCTTTTTATTTCAAAATGTTTTTAAACCATAGTTTTGCATGACTTTTTTATTCCCTATTTCCATTTTTAAGGTTTTGTTTAATTCCCTAAAATGTCAGCTCAGTTCACCTGCCTCCTACAGCACATCTTGTTTTAAGTTAAATCTTGACTTTCAAGTAGCTACTGTCTCTCAAGCTTTTTCCTTTTTCTTTTTTTTGTGTCCTTAGTTGCTTCTCCTGTGGAGCTGAGCAGTCAGTCATGTTTTCAGCTATCACTTGACCTCTGCATGATCATTATTTTCACTTGTTTCCCCATATTTTTCAGCTTCTTAATGCTTATGTTTATAAAACTGAAGTCACGTCAAAAGAAGGATCTTCCACCCTGTAATACATACGGAGGTTGAACTTCTTTTTGCTCTATTATATTATATTTTAGGCTTTATGTCAACAAAAGTAGTCAGTGTAGCATGCACATATAAGAGCAGATAAAAACCTAGGATAAAAAATGTTCTCAGAAATGAAAGTTCTCTAGAACTTCATAGCCAGAAGAAACTCATGTATATCTATGCCAGGTCTTGCATTTGACAAGTTTATGAACTATGGGAACCTTTTATTCTGTGTTCGGCAGAGGATACACACTGCACTAGTAAATTAAACACTTTATAATATCTAGAAATACTTAATTTCAGTGATCACAAATTATAAAGGATCCATGAGGAAAGCAGCCGAGTTAGTATTTTACATAAGTCTGTCTTGCATCTGTTATCTCTTGGTCTTGTAACTTCTTTTAGAATATATCTGTAATTCCTAATGTTATTGATCTCGAGAGAAATTTGTAAATTAAGGTTCTAGTATAAAAGCAGCTTTCCTGGTACTTCCAATATTTGCCCCTTGAGACTTCTGGGCAATCAGATGTCCAATGCAACAGTCACAGACTGAAATTATTACAGACTGAGGAATGAAATCCAAACTGGAGGCTTTCAAAGCGCTTTCAAATTTTTTTGGTTTGGTTTGGTTTGGTTTTTTGCTTTGTTTCTTTTTTGGTGGGTTTTTTTGTTTGTTTGGTTTTTTGTTTGTTTGTTTTTTTGTTGGTCTTTGTTTCTTCTCTAAATCAGTGAAACTGGTAACTAATGTTCAACTTTTACAAGTTCTGGTCATACAATTGAGGCATACGGTAATACTTATGAGAGAAAGATCCACAGATCATATAAGTTAGCCAAACACTTTGATATGGCCATCTGTTGTTCACTGTGAATATTTAGAGATGCTTCTGTCTGATGCTTATTACTGCAACATTTGAATGACACATTTTCGTTAATATTTGTATTTTTATCATTTACAGCAGGATAGGTAAGGGCTGTATATTCATTTTTGAATGAAGTGAACAGTGCAGATGAAACAAGATGCTCCAGGGCTCACAAGAAGCTCTTTGGTAGTGCTGGGAATGAAACTTTGCTCTTTCCAAGTTCCCCTTCTCATGGGACACTGTTAAAACTATGTGAGCAGCACAGAGGCATGTGCCCAAAGGCAGTCAGCTGTAGAAACTGAGCCTGAGGAAGTAAGAGGAGGCTGTGACCACAGGCATGTTTTCTCTTTTAATACAGCAGAAAAATTCCTCTCTGAATTCTTGCGGACAAGTGTCAGCAACAGGAATCAACTACCTTGTTTCAGATGTTGTTTCTAAGAGAGTGTAAATGCTTCGTCCGAACTCACTCACAAGTTTCTACTCATTCCCAGGTTTCAGGACCTTTAAAAATCTGTCACTCACTTTGAAAGTATTTTTCCTTCTTGCTTAATAAAACTTTTTCTCTCTTCTTTCACTTGAATTGAAAAATAGCACGAGCCAAATGGCGCATTGTGGGTGGCACAGCCATTCCTGCAGCCCTGGTTTTAGCAGTGTAGATCTTCACAGGACAATTCTCCCTTCAGAGTTTCCACAAATCTGGCCCAGACAGGCTCAGAAGTGGGAAAATCATTCCTTCTTCTCTGGACACTGACCCCAAATTAGCAGTGCTCATAGGAAGTCCTCCTCCTCAACCACCTGCTTCAGTTTCATGAAATGACCTTTATCAATGAAGCTGATGCCTCATCTGGTCTGCCCAGAACCTGTTGCTTCCCTGCTGATCATGTTTGGGAAAACAAACCTTCTCAAAGAAATCAATCTCTCCAGAAGAGAACTGGAGACCGAAAGCAAAACACAATGGTTAACCAATTTTCTGCCTTTTCCAAGAGGTACTCTGGGTTCTGCCCTGCCCAATGTAGTTGACCACCAAGTAGGGGATATTTGTCCATATTTTACAGGTGAATCACTAATATAGCCATATTAAGAAATTATTTTTAATCAGAGAATTATGTTGTGTGATGCGAATAATGCATGACAGCACATATTTCCGTAACAAAAAATATAATTAAAGTGTCTAGAGAGGAACTTCTTTGTTCTGTAGAGGAAAACAGGCAGTTGTTTGGGGGCTTGTGTTTCTCCTCTTACATTCACAGAGGAAATCTGTTTGCATTTATCATATCTGTCTTCTTCCTGCACATCCCTCAGGAAACATTTTTTTGAAGACTAGGAAAAAATAAAACTAAATATGGCACAATAATATCCTCTTTTAAGCTCAACACAGTAATTTATATCTATTATCTGGCATATATTATTTTAAATACCAGAAAAATTATACCCTAGAATGAGCTGTGCTGCACATTGAGTTTTAATCTCCTTCTCCCTAGCAACAATCAAAAGAAACAATAAGGGCAATAAATAGCCAAATAGGGCATAAGAAATGAATAAAAATAGTGTCTCTGTTTGGGGAAATGGATCTTTAATCACTTCTCCTCTGATGTCCCTAAAATTGAAGGTTAGAACAATTAACAGTTTCAAAGAGCAGTTTCAAAATAGCTTCAGAAATGGTCTCAGTCTCCAGAACAATAGGCATTTTTAAAATAAACATGATAATACTCCGGGGATCTTGCTGACTTCAGGAAGTTCAAAAGACATCCATGCTCCCACACACAGAGAAAGGAGAAGCAGCAGCCTCAGGCCGTGTTTTCACTGAAAAAAAAAGGGATGTCTTTACACTGCATTAAATTTAGATGGTGGAGGTGTTGCTTTACTGTGACAGTGGGAGCAAGAGTAAGGTAGTTTTAGCTTTCTCATAGGCAATTTGAGGTCATCCTTGAGCTGAAGCACAAAGACAACCCTTATGAAGCTCAGTAATTGTTTAAAGCTAGGGGTTTAGCTAGTTTTAATGGCTATCCTGAGTTATTTATTTAAATGCAAAATGGAAATTGTTCCCCATATCCATGTGAAGTCAAGCCTGGATATGTTGTACACCAGAAACCCTTTAGCAGGAACTAAAACTGCAGCTGCTCTGACTTTCTCTGTTTAACAGAGGTTATATTAAAATAAATGACAGTGTCTCTTTCTGTGCAGGCTCAAAGGCTGGGTTTTGTATTTCCAAGGGCCATTCTCCAACTGAAAGGGCTGAGTAGTTGAAGATATCTGTATTTGGGTAAATAAGTGGTAATCTAGGTAGTTCTCTGCTGCATTGCTCTTAGCTCTCTACACTCTGCAAGGGATGTGAAGCTTGTTTCAGAAGTTTGCTTCAATACTGAAGCTCTGTTGGGAGAGTGAAATACCATCCCCAGCAGCTCTGCTATGTAAAAACAGCAGAGAACCATGACTGTGGCTGAAATTGTTAAAATTTAATCTTAATTTTGCTAAATGTGAGAGCAGTAGGAGCCAACTGTTATGTATCACTACCACTTGACTACAGAAAACAAATTGTCTGCATCAGTTGGCTGGCATCCCATGGCCCAGGCAAGTGTTACTCTCCAAGTGAACTGCAGAGTGATAAATATCATTTTACCACTCTGAGTAAGCGGGACAGTGTTGTGCATCCTAAAAGTTTAACCTTCAGTCCCTCAGACTGCTGATTTATTTTATTTTTTTTTTTTAATTTTATTTTATTTTCACAAAGGCTCATAGCAGCTCATAGGAGTCAGGGGAAGTTTTGCCAATGACTTACAACAGGAGCTTTTCAAAGCCCCACTCAGGCTTGCACACCTGAAAGTGATGACTTGCAAACTTAAATTCAAAGATATAAGGATGCAGTTCATTCTTCATTAACAGCTTCAGGGCTGTTTTCTGGCTAAATTCATTCATTGTGTGGCTTTTGTCCTGGTCTGTGGGTGGGAACTGATGCTGCAATTGGCAACCCAAATGTGCTGTGTCATTGGGCTTCCAGGGGGCCCAGGGAGGATGAAATTTTCAAAAGCATTCAGTGGGAGCTGGGTACTAGTTGCACCTTGAATAATTCTTTTGCTTGCTTCAGTAATTTTTGTCTCTAATTTCTGGGGATTTTTTACTATTATTTTCTTAAATTTAAAAATAAATAGGTTAGTAGATTCATTATAATACAGTAAAAAAGAAAAGAGGATTTAATACTTATTAAGAATACAGTGGACAGAAAATTATTATGGCTGCTTTCAAAACAAAAAAAAATTCTGGTTTCAAAAATTCTGCAATTTTTAAGAGATTTCTTACACTTAAAATAATGTTGACCTAAAAATATTTTTCAAGGAAAAATGTTTCACCAAAGGCAATTTTTGTATTATTGTTGTAATGTGTTGTGGGTTTTTTAAGAGACTCGGAGCTTTTCAGCATGGGAAAAAGTGTAAATAAAACCAAGAACTGTAATTTTTAGATCATATTTTTAGGGAATCTGCTCTCATTTGTTGTTCTGAACTCAATACAATTTGGTTTTTTCTTAGTTTTTAATTTAGTCTTGCAAGTTCCCAGGAGAAAGCTGACACAGAGAGAGCTCTCTCCTAGACAGCTATGTTGCTTATGGGGGTTAACTTGATGAGTTAGCATGTGCATTTATATAAAGAGGTGTGAGCCTCAACATTTTCTGAAAAAGAGCGATGTAGTGCATTCAAGTGCCCTGTTAAAAGATGTTTCCTTATCTATTATCACCTCAGATTTGCTTGTTGTTATGATCATTCAATTTTCACTAATTTTTGTGCAAGAAATTAAAATATTTTCTCTCCTATTGTATTGCTCATGACATTTCAATACTTGAAACTGATTTTCATACCTGCAATCACCGTGGCTTTAATTTAATCATGCATTAGTCTTTTCATCTTTACCCATAAATCACAATGTCCTGTTCTTTAATGATGTGTTCCTCTTTTCTAAAAATTGCCTCTATTTTTTGTGATACAAATTTTCAGAAACAGGAACACAATATTTCAGGTGTTGTCTCAGTGCTATATTCACTGGGATTTTGTTGTGTTGGAGGTAAATTATACCATGTTCCTTGTTCTACTATGAAACATTATCTGTATTGTGCAGCTAAAAAAATTATTATCTTGATGTTTCTTTTCTTGTTAGCATTGGATGTTCATGATATAAAATAGATCCTTCTGACAGAATCTAGCATGATCTTCAACTGTGAACCATTGTGACAGGGAAACTTCTCTCACCTCCAGCAGTCACGGGTGAAGCAGACACACTGCACTTGTTGTGGAGAGCTCGCTGTCCCCTGAGTGTCATTTTGCCTCACTCCTCTCTGCACAGATGACTGCAAGAGAGGAGGACCTGAGCCTGCATGTTAGCTGAGCGTGTGGATAGCTGTAGACTCTCTATCTTTAGATAGCTCTGCTTGGAAATCTCCAGTATCACCTGCATGTCAATTGAACACCATTGATGATCCGCAGGTAAAATTTTGTTATGTTTTCCTTCAAAGAAATTAATTAGAAACGTGAGACATATACATACACCGTTGGTTTAACTGGTTGAATATTGTCTTCTTCGGTAGGTTTTTGAAACAGTGAACACTATGCAAAACATTTGCAATCAAATATTTATAGCTACCCTTGCAAAGAGTAATTTTTCTGCCTAAGAAGGAAAAGGCACAAATTTTTACTTAAATTCTGCCTTTCTTTTCTTTTGTGAATAATTTTCGGGCAGAACTGCATTTCTTGTAAACTTGCTTGTTACTAAAGATTGTGTCAGAAGCCTCTTCTGGGCAAGTATTATAGTTCTGTGGCAGCAACTTGTGTTCAGAAAAAGCAGAATTTTAAAGATTTTAGTGTGACTACATTACCATGGGAATATATACATGCTTCTACAGTCTGGGGAAAGAGTGGCTTGAGAGCTGTTTGGCAGAAAGGGACCTGGGCATGGTGGTTGTCATTCAGCTCAATGTGAGCCAGCAGTGTGCCCAGGTGGCCAAAAGGCCAGTGGCATCCTGGTCTGTATCAGTAACAGCGTGGCCAGCAGGACCAGGGAAGTGATCATCCCTGCACTCAGCACTGGTGAGGATGCACTTCGAGTGCTGCCTTCAGTTCTGGGCTCCTCACTTTAAAAAGGGCATTGAGGAGCAGGAGCATGTCCAGCAAAGGGCCCCAAGGCTCATGAAGGGACTAGAGGATGTTTTATGGGGAATAGCTGAGGGATCTGACTTAGTTTAGTCTCAGAAGAGGAGAATCAGGCAACACCTCTACAACTCCCTGAAAGGAGGTTGTAGTGAGGTGGGCGGGTCTCTTCTACTGTCACTGCAGTGAGAGGACAAGAGGAAATTGCCTTAAACTGAGACAGATTCAGATTAGGAGATTCAGATTAGATATTAGAAAAAAAAAAATCACCATTAGGGTGGTCACGCATTGGAATAGACTTTCCAGGGATGTGGTGAAGTCACCATTCCTGAAAGTGTTTAAGAGGCATTTGGATCTGGCACTTTGTGATGTGATTTAGGGGCTACAGGGATAGTGCTGAGTGAAAGTTAGACTTGATGATCTTAAAAGTCTCTTCCAGCCTTGACAACTCTCTGATTATGTGGTGCTAACTACATCAGTGACCAAGGTCTTCGATGCACACAGAAAACTGGTTACAAATGCAATCTCTCTTTTTAGCCCTTCAGAAAACTCAGACTTCTATTCTTCTCACTAAGCACATACTTCTTGCAGAAGCTAAGCTGTGTCTTGGAAATTATGCTTCAGCAATCGCATCTTCTAGTCTTCACATCTTCTTTTTCGTGTCTTTTTCAAAAGTCATCTTTACCTCTGAATAAATGATGTTCACCTGGCTATCAAGCCCCACCCAAAGGATTCACACTTTATTCTCCGCTTCTCCCTCATAAGCATCACAATCTGTAGCACACAAATTCTTTGCATGTGGGTTTGGAGATGTCGAAAAAGCTAAGAGGGAAGAGCATAATTACAGACAGGTACTGCTGAGGAAAAATTCTTTGCCTGTGTTGCTAGAGAGGAACTCTGATGCCATGCAGCAAAGTCAGAGCTTTTGAGGAGCTGAAGATCTTTCCATTCAACTAATGGATTCCTGTAGACCTGTTGAAATGGTCAGTGTGATGGTGCAATCAGGGTTGACAGATGCCCAGTGCCTCCCAGAGCAGTGATTTTGTTTCATCTAAAGAGATAAAAAGCAATACTGTCTGACACAGCAAGGTCTTTGGAGCCTTTCTTAGCAGGATACATCTTTCTACACTTTGCTCCTAAGCGCTCAGTATCCCATGGCAACCTCTTTTCTTCAGGGAGCTTTAGATTTTGACATATCATTAATACATGAGTTGAGGAAGCAAAGCTGCAAAGCTGGAGATTGGTTCATGGATTTTGTTGAGGTAAATAGCAAGGAAATTTAAAGGCAGGCTGAAACCAATTTTATGGTACTTCCTGTGGGATTAATGCCTACATTTGTTTGTCTGGTAATGAAGAAAAGTTATCACCTGCAGGTGCAGATAGAAATTGAAGAAGAGAGGTGTTTTTAAAAAGGAGAACTGCAAGATAACAATACCTAACTTTAAAAATAAAAAAACAAACTAGTGTATTTTAAAGCACTAGCTTCTAATTGAAAAAGGGGGCTGGTGATATTCATTCAGTATGGAAGTACTGTGATCTGCTTGACTACAGAATAGGTATTATTGAGAGGACAGCAAGACCACTAGGGGGAAAAAAAAAAGTAAGGTGAAGTATAGGCTACATATATTCATGTATACTTTGGTATATAACGGACTGAAACACCTGAAATTACAACTGCCTCTGTTTGTCCCTTTAGTGTGTTGAGTCTTCATCTCCTACAGGGAAGCCATTCACTTTTTTGGCTACCAAATGCTCTAGCAGAGGGCAAAGTATGAGATAAAAATTTTAAAAAGATATTATGGGGATGATAAAGATAACCACTACTTATGCTGACTGTAGTATTCAGGAATATTCATTGACTAACCACAAACTTTAACTTCTGTCAGGCTCAGAATATGGTGATTGACCACCAGCACCCCTTCCCTTGGAGTACTCAGGGCCTTGCTTAGAAAGAAAGATGTGAATGTGTTAGCACCTCTGCATGCTTATTGCCTGCCCATGATGGCTTATATTAATATTTGCTTTATATAAGGTGGAAAGATGCATGGATGCAGGCATGGAATCAGATTATTCTTTTATTTATGAGATGCAGATCTTAGTTTCCCAAAAGATGCTTGCTGATTCACCTGAAGGCAATTTCTGAAGTAAGAAAGAGATCAACAAAGGAATACAGGGAGATAAAATACATTCATGAATTTTATCTGCTGCTATCTCTTAGTGCAGATTTAGAAGAATATGGTTTCAGATTTAAAATATAGTTGTTTGGGATTGTGGGTGGAAGGAACTCAGGAAGTAACTCGGGAACTTCAAAAAGCAATACCTGGTGGAATAATTTTACATGGAATTGGTAGAAGTTCATTTATTCCACAGCAGACATGACAAGGAACCTGTATATTTCATCTGGAGAGAACAGATAATAGGTTACATAAATACTTTATTCTTATGTCTTATTTTACCAGCTCTGGCACAAAGCAAGGTGTCTGAATGCATTTTGCAAAGACAAGCTTCTTCTGCTCATACTTTATTGCAAGGACATATCTGAAGCTGCTGATCTAGTAAATCAAGCAGAAGATCCTACTTTGTTATTTGTCATTAATAGTTTAAATGTAAAATGATGATCATTTGGATGGACATGGTAACTTCAGTTAGGAGATAACATTAGCAAAGACCATTCTCTCTGAATGCACTTGAGCTACTGAACATCTGAGAAATGGTAAAAATAACATTTTAGATATTGAACTTTCTAAATTGGATCTGACATTTTGCATTAGCTTTCAGCCTTAAATTTTGTAAATGCATCTAAAAGATTCTGGGAGAAAAATGTCATCATATGTTCTGATCTCTTGCCCAGTGTAATTTTCCTTAGGACAAAATAATGTTTTAGACAGTAATACAGTTAATTTGTTCATGTCCAGCCTGAAATCACAACTTTTAGATGTTAGGGAAAGATGACATGGTGCTCCTTGCTGCTGTATTCAAGAAGCCTGTCAGAAAAAAAAATAAATAAATAAAAAGGAATATCTTTATGAAAAGCCTTACCTAAGCTAGTATTTAGCTTTATTGAGCCTGGAAAAATGACATGTTTAATCAGAGAAATACCTTCAGCAGACTTGAGATCCCCTCTAGAAGCCGTAAAAATGCTGTGGCTCTTCAGAAAATGGCTACAGCCTTGGAAGTGCTGGGACTTATAAATGGTTACTGTTATTTTTTCTTCAATTCACTGTATCTGCATATCTGATGCACCATTTAGAACACTGAACATATTTTTTGCACAGCATTATCTATTTGTATGACCACAGTCACGCAGTATGACTTGTTCATCTTCCATACCCAAACTTTTAGTGATTAAATTGTGCTGCTCATTCTGGGAGGTTTTACTGCAAGGTGTGTAATTGTAGTTTTTCCTTAAATCTATAGTTATTGGGAGAAGCTAATAGAAGAAATTTCTACAGTATAGCTACAGTAAACTGAGATGTGTTGTCCTCAGGACATTAGAAGTGACTTACCTGTGGTGGCTGTCATAGTCCAATACTTACCCTTCTTTCCACGTTACACAAGGACTGGCTTGGAAAACACTCACAGAGCAAATGGAAAAAGATACTTACAAATCCTTCCACCTTTGGGGAATGGCAGATTTTCTGTCCACAAATGGAATGTTTGGACCTGACCTAATGAGAAGTGGGGAAAGATACTTCACAGAGACAACGAATTGCTGGGTGTATATGAAAGGTGTGAGACCAAATAGAAGATTGATTTAGATCTTGATTTAGAAACATGGGCTCAGGTATACATTCCTTGGGTATTTTATTCAGCAGGACTTCCTGCTATTGAAAGATAAAAGGCCTAGAAAAATTGCAATAACTGAAAAAAATCAGCATAAGTATGCTAGTTTTGTTGTCAATCCATCAATATGAATTGTCTGTACATTAGAAGCATTTTTTGCTTTTTAGAAGGGTGGTAACAAGCAACCTCCTACAGGCCTTGATCACATTAACATCAAACAATCATACAGCTACTGGGGAAATATGGTGCAGCTGTGGGTGAGTAGTGCATTTCATATAATCTTTTTTTAAGAGGCAGGTTCCATGTCAGAAACAGTACAAACAACAACAAAAAAGGGGCTCTCAGCTGTGACCAGTCTTAGGTGAACTGACTGGCTGCAGATGGCCTCATAAATAATAAAGCAAATAAGCAATAAAAGCATCTTCAAATATCCTTTCTGTATTGAGAGAAATATACTTGAATGGGTCTTGCTGTCTTTATTAATTTTAGTTTCCCAGACACAGTATGTGGTTGAAACTCCCTTGTGATAGAATTGGTAATTTTAAATTTTAAATTAACTTTTAAGGTACTGAAATGCAAGAACATAGAAGGGATGAGAATGATGATGTGTCACATCCTTTTCTTCATCCCTCACCATTTCTTACCACTGGAGATTCTCAAATAAATTTTGGGTACATAAATACCTGTAATTGATGCTGTTTTTCATTTGACTGAAAGCTGCTTACAGATTATGCAAGTGGAATAAAGATGCTGGTACTTGTTGCTCACACAGAAGTGGCAGCTGGAAGATGCCATGTGACTCCATATATACCTAGAAAGAGGGAAAGGCTGCTGACTCAAGCACTGTTCTGCCATGGCCCTACTTCACCTCCACTTCCCTGGGCCTCAGAATCTGATCCATTTGAAGCAGTTAAGCAAGCACTTCACTGTTAATATCCATTCTGTGCCCCTTCTCCACCCTCATTCACTCAAATTTCCTTTCTGATACCTCGACAAGGCAAAAGGGAGCATGTGCTGTGTGTGGGGCAGCACTTCATCAGCTGGGACTGTTCCTCCAATGGATTCCCATGTGAGTAGCAGCCTGAGGATCACTTCCTCTCAGGTATTTTTGCAGCAAAGCACAAATAGATCAAAGCAAGATAGCAAAACAGAATGCAAGGTGTAAAAGTTATCTTCATTAGTTCTGCATGTCTTTCTGATCTCTCTGAACTGCTCAGCTATTACAGGACTTCATAATACTCTTTGTCACCAGGTGCTCTTCTCCATGTGTTGCCTGGGCAGTGACAAGACAAGAGAGATGTTTTCTGCTCTGACCACAGGACGTGTGTGGCCTTTCTCTGTGGATGAACATGCACATGATCTCTGTCTCTATCTAAAATTATTATTTTAGTCCCCAAGTCTGAAGTCCAGAAACTAGGCAACAAAATGTTTGAAACTATTCAAAATACATACATATTTAAATTTGAGATGGCTGCTACATTGGGTCTTAAGCATTTTGTGGTTTTTTTCAAGCAAGTAAGCAGTGTACTTGTGGCACAAATGAGTAATGCAAGGTGTCCAGGCAGGGTTAGTATCTTTCACTAAATCACTAATAATGCTGCAAAGGATTTTGGCAGCATGGTCTTTTATCTATCTCAGATATACAAACGAGCACGCAATAAGGAGTGCATTTAGCAAGATGAGTTATGCTTTAGTTTTATCTTTTTTTTTTTCTTTCATTTTAGTGGGCTAACATTTAAGTGAAGGTGGAAGGACAGTACTGTTTCACCATATCCTCTAATGGGTTCATTTTTTTCAATATCCTCTTCAACATATATGGCCCCTACATTTTCATGATTTTTCCTCTAGCATGATTGTGTTACCTGTGCATGTAAGAGCACCCCAGTGCAATTTTACAGAATTCTCATAGTTATGAAAACATGCCTATAATTTATAGCTTGTTTGCAGGAAAGGTGTAATTTTATCTGTATCTTAGATGTGCAGAACCAGAAATCAAAACAGAATAGAAAAAATAAAAAAAAAAAGAATGCCTTTGACTGTTTTCTTAAACACATATAAATGGAAAAATAGACTTAGGCTCAAGTGTTGATTTGGATGGGAATATGTAGCATCATCAGAAACGCCCTGGCAGTCAAGCCATTTTATATTCTGTTATTCTCCAGTGATCAGAGTCAATCTATCATCCAGACCAAAGGAAAGAGGAACTAAAAGTATACAGAAGGGAAATAACAATTGTGTTCATGTGCCTAGTCATTTCTTTCTCTCAAAGCTGCCATTAAGCAGTATCATCTTCATTATTCTTCATATTCTTGTAATATTAGAACAGTTGTCACAGAAAGACTTTTAAATTATACTCTATCTCATCCTGCATCTTTTTTTCTTAAATCATGTTCACTGTCTCAAGCTGTCAGTTGGTTTTGCAGAAGATATTTTTCATGTCTGATCTTTTCAATGACTTTATCATTTACCTTCACCCTCTCACAAAGGTCTTTGGTCTAGTCACAGTCAAACATGTTCAGGTTTTCTCAGAGTTCAGTAGAAAGAAGACAAGTAGCAGAATTAAAACAGCAATGAGAAATCAATATTACAGTGCTGGACTCCTGAAGATCTATGGACCAGGGAATCAGGAATTCTCTGAGGTGCTGTGCAGACACTGCACTCCCTCTACACACGTGTAGCTTCCTCAAAAAAAACCTGGATGGGAAACAAATCCAGAAGGTCATGTTCTGCTGTCCTGCAGGCACAAAGGCATTCATCACAGGGCCAGGGCTTTGTCTGTGTCATGTCAACACTTCATCATGTTTCATTTCCTTCCCTGTCTCTCCTACCTGTGTGTGTGCTCAGAAATATTTGGGGAAAAAAACAGCTTCTGTTTTCTGACGCCTGTCCTTAAGCGTGGCAGATGGCAGCTGAGTTTCAGAGCGTGCTCTAGCAGACTTTGATTAACAGTTAGCAAGCACAGGCTTTCAGGCTTTGCTTCCAGTCCTTTGGCACTGCCCCATTATTAACTGCTGCTGTTTCCACTGAAGTCCTTTCGCTGAATCGGCCAAAGCGAATTCCACCGTGACAGACTTAAAAGTGGAGAATACAGCTTTAAATGGAAAACAGTAGGATCTTGGTATGTCTCACGAATAATTTAACATCTGTTCTTGTATTTTATCTCTGTTAATTACCTTTGTTAACCAAAATCTTAGTTTCTGAGAAAAAATAATTGCATCATCATTGGAAAATAATGACTTTAGCATACTTTACTCCTGGTCCAGTTTCTATAGAAGCACCCTGTGACATCCCATATAACTCATTTTCTGGATAGTTATAAGACAGCCTCCTGAGAGTCCTCCTTCAAGCTCTGCATGGTGGTAGCTGATAACTTTGTGAAAGTAAAAGGGACAGTGTAAGACTGGAAGAAAATCAGGGAGCTATAAACGTTTCCTTGAGATTTGCTGGACCTCCAGAATGAGCACAAGTAATGCCAGAAATATTACCCAGGAGGTCATTTAACATCCTTCCTGCCTTAAAGACTCAACTCTTACTCATACTTCATAAAGCTATTTATCTCTCTGTGGAGTTTAATAGCCCCAGTGTTTATGGTTATTTTTAGAGAAAACATAAAGCAAATGTCACCTGCTTTCTCTCCCTTAGTCCTCACCAGTATTACTCTCCAATGCATTGGGCCACTGATTGCAAAGTTTGATGTTGATGGATATTTCTAGAGTCCAGAATCTTTCCTACCCATTTTTACTAAAGCTCTTCTCATTCAGAGGAATGGGCTGACAGAAGTGCTCTCCTGGAGTTCCTCTAAGTTATGTGACAGCAGCTGTGGGGAAATTCTCATCACAGAGGTGGTATTTGTAGTCTGTTGTGGGGTTCCTCATGCCAGGAGCATGACAAGCTCCAGTAGTGACATCTTTGCTGCTGAGGATTTTGAAAATCGCTCCCAGCTTTCCCCTTAGGATTCGTTGCGGAGAGGTTGTGAGGTTCAGTGTGAACCTTGGAAGTTTCTGGTTTTCTTACATGCAGGAGCAACCATTTTGTGATTTCTAGATGAGTGGAAGGTATAAGTGTGTTGATTAAGAGCATCCTTTAAGGATTGGGACTAATATCTGATTGTAACCTAGTGAAGAGTGGGCAACATGGAAGGAGAAAAAACACAGGGGATATGTTTAAAGAGATGGTTTAAACCAGAGCCTGGGGATTCCAGTGTTGTATGGTAAATGAGACAAATGCAAGTAGAGTGTCCCCTGGGGGATTGCGTGGTGCATCTCCTAACCCACAAATTAAATGGAGGCAGAGCTTAGGGACTGAGCTCGGGATGACCTCTCTCTGGCTGAAGCATTTGGCAGGGCTCAAGTCTAGGTCTTACCACGGCTCTCCTCTGGAAGCTGGACTGGTTCTCCAAGGCCTGGGGGCTTTGCACAGCTGCAGTGTGAGAATCCCAGACATGGATCCATGAAACTCTGAGGGCATTGAAGCATAGCTGCTTGCAGAGGGTTTTGTCTTCATCAATACTGTGATCTCTTGGGGAATCATGATTCTAAGGCAGTGATTGTCCAATCCACATTGTTGAGGGAAAAGCACTGCTCACCTGGCTCAAATGATTTGGCCTTTATGGCTGCAGCACTTTCTAAGTATTTACTAATGTATACATTTTGAAGCAATTGAATAAATGTTAATTTATCTAATTTCAAGTGCCTATTACATGGAATATCACTGTTTTCTCCTATTCATAAAAAAAAATTATGGATATAATATCTCTGATAAGGTATTCGCTCTTAAGGAACATTCTCATACATCTGCTTCTAGGAATAGTCTTTAAAGTAATGCAGTATCAAATTCTGTTTGTAAGAGGATCCATGTAAATACTTCCATCGAAGTCCTGGAGTTAAGTCTGGCTTAGTCTCATATAACTAAAAGAAATAAACAGAATAATTTGCCTTTACTCTAAAAGTGTAATTTTTTTCTTCTCATAAGCTGCACATTCAGGTTTGCAAGACAAAACAGCCTGTAAATATATTATTGGAAAATACATAAGGTCAAACATTTCTTACTCAGTTTTGAAACTCATTTTCCAGTTAGGCTTATAGGGCATTTTAAGTTAATGTTCAGAAAGTAGTAATCTCCAGGTCTCTAGTTTTCAGTTTTCCATGTTTTCTATTATGTATAAATCAGCTAAAATGGTTTAGACTATCCTGTCATGCCTATATTCATGAAACTTCATATGTATTCCAGATTAGACAGTTTTGTAACCTTGATGTATTTTTATGGTGTTGTTTTCCTTGATCATTGCCATTTGCCCCTTTGCCTCCAAGTCTGAGCTTGCTGTTTCTGAAGCAAGCTATTGCAGCTCTTCTTTCAATTAAAATGGTGTGAGATTGGCTTTTATCTCAAAACTGTGTGTTGTTGCTGAACAGAAATTCTGCTTATTGGTTAGCTCAAATCAAAATACAAATATTTGGATATAGCTTCAGAGAACGTATCTTCTTACTTTTAAATAAATGAAGAGTCACTTGAATTAACTATGAGATATAATGAAATTATACCACAAGTAACATCCTGTAACAGAAATGCTTGCCATGCTGTCCCTTTGTTATATTTCTCATATAATAATAATAATAATACAGGCTCACTCTGAGAAAATGCCAGTAGTTTGGATGAAATGGGATATTTCTGGACTGTCCTATAAAGATATAAGTAATTAAGCATAGCTAGATGTCAGGATGACAGATGCATTTGCAGTGTAATGACTGTGACTCCTTCTTGCTGAGAACATTGTCACTCCTGACTTTCTTGCTGAGTATAAGTATTCAAAATATATTATTTTCTCATACTTGAGTTTACACTTTTAGATATTACAAAAAATAAGGTCTTGAGGAATACAGGTTGCTATAGGCTGAAAACTTAATGAAGATTGCAGGGTAAGGCTCTTGAACTTGAACATGTGTGTGTTTATGTATCTTTCAAAGCCATAGAAGTAATGTATTCAGCTTTTTGTTTATTAATAAATTTCTGTGCTGGTCAAAAGTCCAGTCACTTTATCTCACAGGATTTTCCCCCTTTCATCTCAGCTACATTCATACTGTTTTATTTTTTTGTGTGTGTGTATGATGGAAAAGTTAAGATTTCAGTGCAATAATGAAGTCAATTGGTGTACTTCAGAGAACAAGAACTGTGGAATTGGGTCAGTTTTACTCAAGACAGTGATTTATTTGCTCTGATTGGCACGGTGTTCATGGACCTGGGCTTGGAAAGGACAATGAAAGCTCTTTCCTAGTGCAGCACCAGCAGCCTGGTGGGCACAACTGAATGAACATGAGACACATCCTTCAGCTGACAAGCAATTCTACCACTAGAGGAACCCAGTGAGGACTTGAAGCTCCTCTGCTGTGCTGATCAAACACACCCATCCTTTCCTTTCTTTCAGTTCAAGCCCTGAAAGATTGCTTGTTCAAGTTGGTTGTTCAAGTTTCTGAACAATCCTACAACCACGCCATTAATGACGGGAAGCAATATTCCGCAAAATTTGTTTTTCTTATGGTTACTTTTCATCCTGCTGGGTTCAGGAAGCATCTCTAATAAGAATTGCAGTAGGAGACCATAGAAGAATGGCTGAGCAATGAAAATTTTTCTGGGCCCTTTTAATCAATAAAAGATTAAAGATACTGAATCAGGCAAGTTTTGAATTGAAGAAGCTTAAATAGGTGCTGGCTAATCATAAAGCTTAAATTTCAGTTTTAATTTTTACTGTCCATTTTTATGTCTCTTCTCCTTAAGAAAATTAATCTGCAAAATAAATCTAATTAAGAAAATTCTCTTTAGGAGTTATTTTCTCTTTTGTGTAGTATCACAAAAAAAACCCACAACCCCAACCAACATGTTTTTTCCCTTGTTGTTTTCATTAAGCACATATAGCTAGCAAGTGATATGATTCAGTGATTCCTCTTTTGACTATTTTGTGGCAATTCAATATCTAATTCAGCATTTCAATTCAGACTAGAGCAAAAATCTGAACTCTTTAAAATCAATAAATAGAACATAGGGCTTCAATATGATTCTTTGATGTTATAAGCTAGGCCAGGAGCAAATTAAAACTGTCTATGCTTTCTACTGGCTTCACTGAAAATGTGAACTCAAATTCAAAATTACAGTAGTTTGCTCTTGCAGTGATCTCCTGGAGGCATTTGGGATGCTCCATCCTAGGGCAAGAACCTCTCTCAAACTCTTTCTCTTACTATTTCTTTGTGATGCAATCTCTCCCTCCTTTGAAATCAAAGTAGATAACTTGCCCTATCATGAACAAATCCAGTAGTCACACAAGAATTATTAAAAACAACAGATGGACAGTGTATTGGTTGCCATATTTATTTAAATTTATAACCAACCAAAAAATTATTTAAGTTGCTCTATTTTATTTTTGTTTCCCTGTTTCTATTTGTAATGAATGAGAATGTGCATTCCCTGTTTTTAAATCTTTGATTAAAACTAAAAGGTTTTTTTTGATTACTCATTGGACCAGTTTGCAATATCTCCTTAGTCACTGGTTGAGTAACATTGTTTGGCAATATGGGTGAAGTGCAGCTGGATGGAACAGAATTTGGGAGAAAATAGTTCTTGGCTGATCTTTCTGAAGATGTGAGAATGATCGCAATCATATAATTTTTGCCTCCAGATACACACACATGTCTTTGGCACCACTTTTTTTAATGAATAAATATTGAATTCTCTGCCTATTGTATTATTATTTTCTAAAGCAAGAAAAACTGTTTCTGAACTGGGTACTCCTTTGCACTGGGAGGATGATAAGTTAATGAAAAGCACATGTCAGTTGTTAATTCTGTTATTTAATGCACTGTTGGAAAGTGTTGGCAGCATGTTTTGTAATGTTTTTTAATTTATTTCTGAGTCAAGTTAATTGAAACTAAATATTTACTTGATTAAAAAAACAAACACAAAAAAAAAGCAGCTTATCACTGAAAATCACTAGTGGATCATACCTGTGTCAGATCTTAATGTACACAGCAAGAATCTTAAGTTTAAAGAAAGACTGTAAGTTTGCTTTCATTTTTTCTTTGCACCAGAGTTCCCACTGGGTGAGCAGTGCCAAACTTCAAAACCAAGCTTCTAATTTTCTCTTTCTGTTCTCCATAAAGGTGTAAGGAATGAAGAAGCAATTTAAATAAAATATGTGCCTGTGAACCCTCCTCTTTCTGCATGAAAATCTGGTTGTTACAATCCACAGATGAAATGAGAAATTAATGTTTTGAGTGAACTCTGTTTAATATTTATGGTCACATTCAAGAGAGTCTTAACAGAGCTCTGGATGAGAACAACAAAATAGTTAATTTTTAAACCATGTTTTAAACTTTAGATTTCAGACTGATGGCAGGAGAGGTCTCCACATCTAATGTGCTGCCATAGTTAAATCTTTTGCGAAGTTCAGCTGTGGAATGGGGATGGTGTCTGTTTGTTATAGGAAAAAATGAGTATGTGAACCTGAGTATTACACTGTTTGCCTTGTGATATTGAAGTCTGGGTTATGTGCACTTGCATGGCACTGTATATAAGACAAGCAATACTAGGTCATAATTGCTACTGAACAAAAAGAATGTGAGAACAGGTCCCTGAGAACTGCCAGAAAATCAAAACTCACCTGGGAGAAAGGAGAGACACTTTAGAAGAGAGCATGGAGGCAGGATGTTCATCCTTCTCTAGGAAAATGGAAGTGGTAGTGCTGTATTAGGACATAAAGGCACTGAGTAGATAGCCTTGCAGACCAGAGGTTGGCTGCTATGGTTGCTGCCAAATTTGGATGACAGCATGGAATGGCCACCAGCAGTTAACTGGAAATCTGCAATGACAAGACTCTGCCTCTGGCAGGTGTTTTCAGAGCACAAATCGGTACTTATAGTGGTGGAGGGTGCCTGTCTGCAAGGGTAATGTGCTAAAACAGAGATCATGTCTCACTTTCAGCTGAAGAAAGAATGACAAGAGCTACATCTCTTTGATACCCCTTGGGATACAGAGCACTGAAGAGTGCTGCTTTACACAGCAGGGACCAGTGATGATGTGCAGAAAGGCTAAAGGCAGGCAGAGGCAAACAGATTTTTTGTCTAAAACTAGGTGCAAAGAAGTGATACTTTTATGATTCCTTGTACATTAATCAACAAAACTGAATTTAGGATGCTTGTTTTTGATGTGGCACTAGTGATGGAAATCAAATGAATTTTCTAAAAAATCTAGATGTAATTGCCACTCTGCACTGAGCTAGGCACCAGGAGGCTGATCTGTGATAGCTAGAGCAGCATGGAGCAAGCTGTCAGTAGTCTCTCAAATACCTCAGATCATCAAGTGCAAGAAACTTCTGAGAGTATTTGATTGACTCATTGGTAAAATGGTCAAGGAAAGAGTGCAACTGGAAATGTTTGGACTGCAAGCCTCACAGTACTGAAGAGGCAAGCACAGTAGTGTAAGTGAAATAATTGAATGGTAATAAAACATCTGTTAAAAGGAATACCTTTGAAACTCGGTCAGCACATTCCAGTGTTTTCATGAACTTGCAGCTGCCACTGGATCAAAACAGGGTTGATGAATGTGTAAAATATGGATGGGGATAGCAAACAAAAGGTGACATGAGTGTAAATTATTAATGACTTCAGCGTTTCTTGATTTCAGAGCTTAAGCAAGTCCTGCTGTGGTTTGTCTTGTGATGGTAACTATTGAAATTGCTCAAGTCAAGGGGCTTTACTTTTATTTTGCTAGGTTTTTCCATGCTAGGTAACAGTGAAATGTGAACAAGTTTTGTTAGTGAATGGACTGTTGTTTAAGGTAGCATTGAAAATCCAGTTTGCTTCTGGTTTCTTCACGAAGGCTTTTTAGTTCTGCTCAACATAACTGTTGCAATGAATGTAGGAGATGGCAGAATATGAGGTCCAAAAATAGTATTTTTATACTAAATATGAGACACTTTTTCTAAGAATTTTCTTGCTTGAGAAGGACCCCTAATGCATAATGGAAATGTGTGCTGATTCAGCCTCCCAATATTCTGGTTTGATGTCATTGTAGGTAATGTCTTGTGCCTGCTGGAAGTCTTGTGAATAGAAAATTATCTATCCAAAACTGGGACAGGATTAACAACTTAGCATGGCCTGACAAAGAGAGCGGCTGTGAGGTATGAACATTTGGCAAAGACTGATGGAACAACAGCTTACTAAATATAAGCTCTGCCATTAGCAATAGGACTAACATAATAGTTTTTAAAGCACTCAGAGAAAATAAAGTCCTGCTTATGAGACATGTCAGTGTATTTTACAGTTATCCATTATTTATTGTACACATCAAACTTAAGACATAAGCTTGGCTACTGGCTTGTTCCAGGTCAATACAGGAATGCCTTAGTAGAAAATGGCTATTGTGAATTTATGATAATGATAATGTAAGTTTATGATAATGAAACTGCATTTTACTACTTTTTATATAAGCAGCAGAGGGAAAAAACAAACCTGTTTTGCCATTGTCTTTCAAATCTCCTTTATAAGGGCAAGTCTAACTCTGTGGGGAGTGGAAGGAATCATTTAATGGCAGACTGAAGGAAACTACCAGTTTGACATAAAAGTTTTGATTTTTATTATAATTAAATTGATTATATAAGTTATTCCCCTCTGTCTTTAGGTATACATGTGCACATACACTTCCTTTTAAAGAGTCAGTAAAAAAGCCAAATGAAAGCAAAATATTTCTTTTTTAGCATATAAATAAACACTACTCCACTGAAGTTCACCATTGAACTAACATGTCTATTAGAACATGTTTTACTTATTTATATAGTTTCCATCTAGTGGCTTCAAATTCTTCAATGGATTTATCTTCACAATAGACCCGAAAGATAATGAAGAACACACATTTTCACTTTACAGGTGGGAATTAACTAGACATAGACTATCAGAGATTAGTCCTAGTCTTTTTCTAAACCTCAGTCGCTGATCTCCTCCAACCCAAACCTCTCATCTGGTCAGCAGACAAGTAGAAAAAAAATCAGAAACTTGGATTCACTTTCTGCTCTTCAACACAACAGGCATTTGGGGGGGGGGGGGGGGCTGTGATTCTCTAATATTCAATAATTTATTTGCAATACAAGAGCAGCAACACCGTCCAGGCACCTTAAAAAGGGTACCTGAGAGACTGTGATGAAGATTCCAAGTTCCATAATGAGATTCAAATAAGGCTCCAACTATGTTAAATTTTGTTCTTCCCCCATATTAAGTCCAGAAGCTTCTGAGTGCTGAGTGGTGGTGAAGAAGAGGTAGAGTTGGTGTCCTCCATTACACTGTCCTGCACTTCTGCAGCCCAAAGGGATGAGGGGGTTTATCCCTCTCTCCCTCCCTGGTGGGGCAGTCTGAGTTTTGCAGGCCAGATGACAGTCTGGTGGTAAGTTCAGTCATAGACAGGGACAGGGAAAGAATTGAACTTTCTAAGCAAGGACAAGAGCTCCAGGCATTTTATCCAGCTCTGAGAAACCTCCTGTAAGTGTGTAAGCATTCTCATAGCAGTAGTTCCCATCTTCATAGTTTGGCCAACTTTGGGAGGCTTTGCATAAGAATAAAGAGCATATTTCTGACACAAAATCTCACCCACCAATCTTCCAAATTGCAACTTACTATTTCAGTGCCTGAGATGCTGCAATTTCTCAGGGAACAATCACCTCAATTGTCTGAAATGGCAGAACATTGGGCTCTTTAACTTCTTTCATGGAAATGTCTGAACAGTTGTGTCTGAAATTGGGTGATGTGATTGTGTATGGGAAATCCAGATTGTCAGAAAATAACAACCCAGTTATTTACTTTCCCTTCTCTTCAGTGCTTTGTAAGAAAAGTTATCAGGTAGTGACTGGCAAAGCTATGAGTTCTGCCAGTGATAGTGTTATTGATACAGCTACCAATGATGTTGGCTCTATAACAAGGCACATTGGCTAAAAATGACAACTGCATTTCTTTGTGCTGTTAGGATTCAGTGTAGGGTATTTTAACTCCTAACCAGAGACCCATCTTAATGATGCCAAACATATAACATCTGGCACACAAACTTATCATTCACATTAATAATAATGCTGGAAGTTGAAGGTTTTAATGTGTTTCTCAACTGTTTACTTTGTAGGTATGTGAACATTTAATATATCCACTGTCATGATATAGTTTGCTCCTTTATACTGGGACGAACATGAGAGTCATTCTAGAAAAATGTAAGAAAGAAGAGTTTGGCAACTACTGTAAATGGAAAATTTAAACGTGATTCAGCTTTTAATGAAGAGAGTCATTCTCTTTCATCTCTCTGCTAGACGTGTAATTCTAGCTGGTCCTTCATTAGTAGAGCTTTCATCAGTATGAAGATAAAGCTGTGTTTAAGAAATTACTTAAGATTAGAGTTCAGTATGAATTTTGTTTGCTATCTAAAAATGTGTTGCATTTTTCAAAGTGGAGTTTGACTGAATATGTCACAGAAAATGTGCTGCTTCTGATTTTTTTAGTTTTATTTTTTTCTTCGAGGGTAGTCTTCTGGATGCCAGAGCCA
This sequence comes from Petroica traversi, assembly GCA_025920805.1. Lineage (NCBI taxonomy): Eukaryota > Metazoa > Chordata > Aves > Passeriformes > Petroicidae > Petroica > Petroica traversi. Next base: position 5,549,302 of record JAHLSL010000056.1, read on the forward strand.
CTGTGACACTCTTCAAATTTACATGATGTCTGTCACACACATTTATGAATTAGTGAAGGAAAGGTTCAGAGTAAATTGTATTAGCAGAGGTGCATGTACTCTTACATAATTCATTGCAAGTAGCATTTTGCAAAATTAATATAAAGTCTAACATAGTCTTTAAAGGTTTAAAGTGAAAAGACTAATTGCGTCAGATCCATTTTGTCCTGTTTCCTGCTTACTGAATTCCAGCTGACAGCCTAGGAAACCCACACCTCATTACCATATTTTGAAACATCTGTTAAGGAAAACAGATCTGGTTGCCAGAATTCATCTTCCTTTCAGAAGTGCCAAGTATGTGAACAGAACCATTATTCCTTAGGCAAAAAAAGACCATGTTCAGCTTTGCTGTCATCAGCCACATTAAGGCTTTATTTGGTTCAGAATGTATGCAATTACTTGAGGAAAGCTATTCATACAGTGTCACTTTAATTACTAAAACATGAATATTTCTCACTTGTATTTCATCTGAGAAATAATCCTTAGGTATCAGCCACATTTATTTTAATTCCACATTTTAACAGCTAGCTACCTGTTAGTGTTGTAATTATGACATCAGAGCCACTGCTCTGCAAATGAGGTGCCATCAGGAGCCAGATGCTGAGGTTGTGTTTTACATGAAGGGAGATGGTGTCCTTCGGTCCATGGTTCTGGACCAGTGGTTCAGATACCTCTTGTACACTGTAACTACTGTCTCTCAAAACACCTCATTTCACAAAACCAGTGAAATGTTAACCTCTTATATTTGCATACTTTTTTCTTGCTTTTTTTTTTTTTCTCTAGCCTTGCTTATTCCAAGTCTCTCTGGCCTTAAAGGGATTCAGTTATTGACATGTAGGTAAGTAGAAGATGATAAGGCTCTGGAGGACATCAGAAAAAAGCCTTGAAATGACCTAACAACTTCCCACAGCCACTGAGAAGGGATGTTACTGTAATTCTTTCCATTGTCTTCACTGGCTGTCCTGGTCACAGAGTTCTTTTCAGTACCTTGGTCAGTCTCTCCTGGAAATGCTTTGTTCCTCTGACCTATTAGGAAACTTGCCCAGCAGAGGGAAGACAGACACAGTCCAAGGAACGGAGAAGAGTCTTGGGATTGGGTGTGGGATAGCAGATGAAAGGAGCAGGGGAGGAGAGATAGGAAGCAAAACCTTGAGCTTTTGTCAGTAGTGAGGTTTAAGCATCCTTATTGCTAGACTGACCTCACTTCTGGAGTCCCATCCTTCCTTTGTGATCCTCTTCTGAAGGCTTTCTTCCTAGGATGCAAAAAGGTACTGGTATTTAACTGCTGCTGCTATCACATCCAGAACCACAGGAGAGAGACTCCAGTGCACTGCATCAGATGTTGGTTTGCCTCACTTTTCTGAGTTTGGAACTTGCTTTGAAATATTATTACTATCTCTGTTTCACTAACATATGTGAACTGGATCATCTCTGGCAGCATCTTCAGCATTCAGATATCAAAAGTAGCCAAGACAGGGCAACATTCATACATCTTTTTTTCTCTGTATTAGTGGTGGCCAATGTCTGTCACTTGTAACTCTATGTTACTAGTAGATTCTCTCAGAATCCTGATTAGCAGGTGTCCTGACCTCCACAACTCTGTGCTTCTAATAAAGATAGGTCACTTTATAACTTTTGTTTATATGGTAAAAATCATATTGTTGGCATTCCTCAGAGAAATGTACCTTGATGATATAAGATAAATGAAAAAAAAGGGAGATAAAATTAGAATGTGCTGCAGGCAAGGGGCTTGGAATTAGATCCCTCCAACCTCAACCATTCTATGATTCTATGATTTTTTCATACTTACCACTGCTCAGATATGGGATGCAGGGAGATGGAATGAGATGACAACTTCTAGATGAGCATTCACCTGTAAGAAAGGGTGGTTAAAAGGAGCTGGCTTGCTTATTTGTCTGTTCAAGAGAAAAATAAAACATGCTGTTTTGGCTGTGGGGCTGGAATGGGAAAAGTATGACTCACCAAGACCCATGTTATTCCAAAACTTCTTCCCAATGGCAGTTAATTCTTCATCTCTCTGTGCCTGTGGGAGAAATTGTTCTTCATTTGTCTGCCTTTTTGGGTTGAAAATTCATCCATGAGTGATGGCTATCTGTTACTGAACACTTTTGCAATTTATTCCAAAATGGAACTCCTGTTTCAAGAGGGACTCACTAAAGAGACTGTTTTTTAAATACAAGATAGGATTAGTGAAATCAGTCTTAGGGAGGATGTATGTGAAGGCTGGTGGAATTTCAAAAGCTTGATCAAAACATAGCTGTATCAAAAACATAGAGAATCTGAATGTTCAAGCTCATAACTGAAAAAATGAAGAGATCACTTCCCCATATCAATGTAAGCCTCGGGTCTGGGAGTGTCAGAATTTGTTATTGCTGTCTTTTGGACCTTTTTTTTTTGTTTTCTTGGGAAAAAACCCTGTTCATAATCTCTTCCTCTGCATCCCAGTCTCACCTTTGAGAACTTTCTCTGCCTTCCCCTGTGCAAATCTCAGGAACATATTGCATGGAGAACATATATGGCTGACAAGTAGTTGAGATAGAAATGGGCTTAGATGCAACACTCCAACCTATCTTGGACCTATTTCTTGCACCTCTAGGTAAGGTGGCAAATTTTGTCTAAGATCATTTCCCTCCCTATGATGGCTGCTGTTTGATTTCTTGGAGGCTGAACTTCCTGAGGAACTCCAGTTGATTCTTTCCTTCTTACTTGGATGCCTGAAAAAAGTTTGTCAGTAAAATGTTGTTAGTCCTTTTCCTTTGACCCCCATTTCATATCCATGTTACCTCTTTCTCCCCTCTTTTTGCTTTTCTCTGTAAAGGTTGAGAATGTCTAAAGTAATTTATGCTCCTGCATTTTGAATTTTTCTGAACTGTTTATAATGAGTTTGCCAAATGCTTTTGTGACTGAAAGAAACTACAGAGAACCCAAGGGTGTAATATAAAACACTCTGAGTGTCTTAAAACCAGAAAAGAGTTGGGTTCAATTTACCATCAAGCTTTGACCTTTCTGTGATTTTACAGGACTATGAAGGTCTACTGGGACAGAAACATTTTTTTAAAAAATAAATTCTATTAGTAATCCAGTCAGCACAGTAGGGTGCAAGTCCATTCCAAGTATACTGCAGCTTAAACAATAATAACCTGTATTTCTATGTGTCTAACCTGCAGGTTATCTGCTTGAAAAGTAGAATGTCATCCAGCAGCAGAGTGGGTTGTATATGTGTGTGACTAATAAAAGGAAGAAAAAATTTCCAGTGAGTCCCTCCATTGTCGGTTTCCTCTCCCTTGGTAACCCCACCTTCACCTTCCTTACTTCATATTTGTTTTGGGTTATCCCAGGGTGCAATGTGTATCTTAAGGAATAATGCTTTTAGAGGTGTGTGTGGTTATCTGAGCACTAGAGCTTTACATATGAAAATACAGTTCTACTGATGATATTATCTGAGTTTGTTTTAATCAAGCGCTATGAACTATTAAAATCACATTAAGAAAAAAATCTATCATTGCTCTCTCAATTGGACTGAAAGCAGGAGGAGGTTGAAATTTTAGCTGTAGTAAAGGAGAATTGTTCTGAATAAATTCTCATTACCTGCCTAATTACTGATACTTTTGAGTTCATATTTTAACAGCTAGCATTTGTCTGTCCTGTGCAGTAAAAGTCACATGGTTCTGCAATACTACAGGACACCCTGTGGAAAACTACATCAATGAACATACCATAGCTATGTCCATACTTTTCTTCCTGTGGATTTGAAAGGCACTCTTTTTCTGTCTCCCACAAGGAGCGGGCTTCTCTATAGCAGAGCAAAGCAGTGTGCCAGATTACTTTCTTTGGGTGTAAGATTTGGCTTCAAATCAAAATAGATACAGTTTCTGATAGCCTGTTGAGCATGCAAGATCCCAGTGGCCTGTGGTTAAAGAAAATTTTGTGCTGCTTTCTTGGGATTTATTCCTTGGTAAAGAGAGCAGAGCAGTATGAAGATTCCTAATCTAATCTCGGCAAAACATTATTGCCCAAGGGATGCTTCAGAGTGTCTCACACCTTGCCTAAGCTCCATGAACCCTCTGAATTTGGATGCTCAAACTTTTTTTTGTGTTGGAGACCATTAAAATTCAGCTGTATGTACTGTGAGAGAAAACAATATAAATGAGTTGTAAAACTCCTTATTCTCTCTCTGGGGAAGTTTTCAGAGAGTTTAGGCTTCAGAGGGGTGGTCTGTGCTGGATTAAGGGCATTACTGCTTCCAGGTGTCCAGAGCCGGAGCCGTGAGAGACCGGCAGGTACGTGGTGGAGAGGCAGAAGGGAATCCTGCTCTCCTCGGCATCCTGTTGAGGACTGGTTAAAAAATGCTGCATCTAAATCCAACAGACTGAGTGTAGTTTAAACTAATTCACTGAACTCGTGAACTCCAGTGTCCAGAGAGTCATTGCTTTTTTTTGCATGCTGTTTCTGCTGTCCTTGCTGTGAAGACAGTAATTGCTAAGAGTGTGGATGTCCAAGAATGTAATATCTTAAGCTTCAGCACTTTCATCCCACAGAATAAGTCTGTGGGAACACTGCAGGAGATCAGATTCTCCCTTTAGAAACATTGGTCAATTTGTTTCTTTTGCTTCTAAGATCATGACTAAACGTTTATATCCTTTGGGATATATTTGTTGTTGTTTTAATTCTCACACTGGATATATAACTTAGTGTGCAACTCTATGATTGCTTTCTCTTAAAACACATTCAGTGTATCTGCTCTGAATACAAATGTATAATGCAGAAAATAAGTGCCATAGTAGACAACAAAACCTATCTACGATAATTTATTCACTCAGCAAGGCTATAAAAAAGTTTAGTACATAATATACTAAAGCTATTCCTTTTGTTCCACCATTTGTTTTAACTGAGTTATATCAGGAGTAAATGTGAACCAATAAATCTGTGTAATAACTCCTCACCTGCTACAATGTAACACAATTAAACAATTATTCAGATGTGTTTCAATTGATGATACTGAGCTTTGCTGTCTCTGACTCTGATTCCTTCACAACTGTCTGATCATGCTTTATTTAGTTTCATGAAGGCAAATGACAATGAGTTTTATGTTATTGATTCCATTGTTATTTGTCTTTTTATGGCTACTGGCTTACATATTAATGCAAGATAAAATTCAACTACAGGGACATTTATACCAAAGATTACATGAGAGGAGCTAAATCTTGACCTAAGCCATCCTTCTCCACTTGAATGCATTTACAGCTGTGATCAGACTCAGAGAGGGAGCTGTGAAGCACAGCTGTTGTCCAAAGAAACCTTATTTGAGCACTGTGTGTACTCCTGGACTATCCCATGTACTTGCCACCGAGATGGGGTTAGTACAGATGGCAAGTGTTTAGAGAGAAGCATTGAGGGGTATTCAAGCATTAACATAACAGCCACTGTAGAAGAGCTTGTGATGCCACTTTGTATTGTCTCTGTTTTGTGGAAAAATCAGAAGGGGATTTATGTCAATGTGTTTGCAAATCCTGGCTGCAGTATATCCTTTTCTTTTAGAGCCAACTAGACACCAGCCATGTGCATGCAAGATGTTGTGATTGTTTTTCCTTCACTGCTTGCTTGGAAGCAGAGATTCCTAATTTTATCTTCAACACATGTGGGAATTTAGGATTATCTTCCATTTTCCCCATGATGAAAATGAGGACATTCTGAAATGAACATTTTTCCAGTATTCATGATCCTTACAGACATCAATCTTGGCATGCTCCTTTTGCCCAGGGTAACAGTCACTCTATGAAGCTGGAGAGGCTTGAGGGAATAAAATAAAATAAGTTAAGAATCAAACCAAAACACTGCTCAATAAGAAAGGAGGACAAGCTTTTCATGTGGGAAAATCTTCCTTTCAGAGATCTTTTAGCATTTCTCAGGAAGACATGAATGCCTGATAGTCTGTCAGGTACCAGCTGAAATATCTATTTTCATTTTTGTAGGCACCCACCAGTTAGTACACGAAGGCTTATCTTATTGTAGTTTCATTACTCTGTGTATGGCACTTAGCTTAATAAGGTAGGAGGGTGCATTTTTTTTTTCAAAGAGTGTCTTATTCAAAGACAAAGCCTCTGTCTGTTGTGAGTGTCCTCACTCGCTCAACTTTTATGAAGGTTGCATGAGAATAAACTTAAGCTGACCTGCCTGTTCTAATAGAGATCACAGTGCTTACACTGTTATATGAACTCAAAGCCAAACACAAAGATCCCTCTGACTCAATAGTTTCTGATGTTACTTTACCCCTTGGACCTTAGGACCCATAAGGCAACCCTTTTGAGTACCTGAAATTACAATAGGTTATCAAATCAAAGCCCAGATAGTTTCAAAAGGAGAAGTCAGGCTAAAGCTGCCATACCCAATCTTTCAAACTATATTTTAAGGTATAACCTTACTATAGATAATAAAACCATACTAGGAATAAATGAGGCCCATTACTTCCTTTTTTCTCCATTGTCAATATGAAATTCTGATGATAGTCACTTTATTGCTCTGCATGAAGCTGCATATATTATTTAACTAGTTTGAAAGATTTCCATCTATTCAGCTACGTGGGCAGCTTTCATGCAACAAAGTTTTATTCTGGCAGGGGAGTACTGCCAAGCTTTACTTTGGTTAAGTACATTAAAAGAAATTCTATCATCCATGTGAGTCTGCATTGTAAAATTCTGGTTTGCTCCCTTGATATTATTTTCACTGAGGTTATCAATGTGAGAAACCTTTTCAGTAATCTTTAGCACGTGTTTGCTATGTAAATCAAATTATAAGTAGCAGATAAAACCTTGCTAGGGCTTCTGAAACTGTGGGTGTAAAATGGATTTCAATTCAACACTAAGTCTAACTTAGAGAATGAAGAGCTGTGCTGTCTTACAAAGTTCTGAATATACAGCTGTTAAATCTCCAGTTCCTGCCACGTTCTCTTTTAGTGAACTTGTCACACTTGCTTCAGGTGTGTTCTTCTCTCCCATAGGAATCAGTAGCATATCGTTTTCCAATCTTTATTACAGTAAGTTAACACTCTGAGGCACTACTACAATAGAAATGATAAGCAGAAAACAGCACTTCAGGAAACAAAGAGTTTAGGCTACTTTCTTATGAGTTTCTAGGAGGCAGAGCTGTTCATCTTTTTAAATCCCATTCAACACCCTGGAAAGAAGAAGCTGATAATGCGGCAGAATGGTTAATTTTTAGCTCAGGACTGAGATTTTCCTTGACTGCACTGGGGTAGTTCTTGGTACTTTTGATCAGATAGTTTTTTTCAGAAAAATTGAGGAGTTCAAAGGCCTCTGTTCCATTCTTTCTTATCATGATAGCTGCTTTGGAGGTTATGGGAGCATGGCTCAATACTTCTCAGGTCTGCTAGATCTACAGATAGAATAGATTTCATACATCCCAAGTCCTTTTGCATCCTTTCCCTCATTCTTTTCCAGAATGACTTTAGATTCTGAAATCTGATACAACTTTTTGGCATAGTTCCATTATCACCAGGATCCTTGCATCCTTAGAGATGGACTGTGCTTACCTCCATCAGAATCTGATTCCTTTGAGCCTCAACCATGTTGCATCTGCTTTTCCATCACCTTTCCTCAGATCAATCACACAGCTTCACGGCTGCTTCTGTTCTGCATTGTCTTCAGCCCTTTTCTTAAGCACCTCTTTTCTTTTCTTAGTTTGTCTTCCCACCTTTGGTTTCTTCTCTTGCCATAGCTGTTGTCATCTGTTCCTGCAGCTACCCATCAACCCTAGACTGTGCCTCTGGGCTTGTCTTTGTAGGCAGCTCTGACAGTGCCTGCTGCTTCTCAGTGCTGAGCCCTCATGGATTTTTTCTCCGAACCTCTGGTAACACAGTATTTTCACCCTTTCACTCTGCAGGTCCTTGTTTTCCCACAGTGATTAAGGGTCAAGCTTTACTCTTTAAATGGTTGCCAAGAAATAAGAAGAGCAGTGATGAGTCAGAAACTCCATAAAGCCAGCTGCATAATAAAGTTTAAGTGTTCAGTGGATTAGAACAATCGGAACAGTCATAAAGCCTTCAGTGCCAAAATGGTCGTTTTGTTTATAAACACCTGCACAGTAGGATTTCCCATTGCATGACTCTAGTGCTTTGGCTCTTTTTCATTAAAAGATAATAATTTTTGAAAACAACACAAACACTTGGGTTGAAGACGGAGAGAGTCCATGGGGAAATTGCATTTAGATAAAGAATCCTAGCTAGATAACACTCTCTCATCTTGTTTCCCTTTCCTTGTCTGGCATTCTCTTTTGGACTTTATGGTGATGAAATAAGACAAGAGGGTAAATTTTTGAGTTATTTCTGAATTTCTGAAATAGATGCTTTTATCTTGCTGTGAACTTTGTTTGGAGATCTGGATTATGTCAATCTGTGACACTGGACAATAAATCAAGGTTTGGAGGGTTCTCTAATTTTTTCTGCAAATGTTGGCTACAAGCATAACATTAACTTCTGTTCATATCTCTCTGCTTTTAAATAGAAAGAGCAGTGGCAAAAAATGTTTAGAGAATGAGCTATGCTGCAGATTATATTGATGGTTTAAGGACTTTGAACGGTGGTGAGGTTACTCTCACAGCACTCCATTTTTGGTTTCTTCCTTGTACTTCTCTAAAATAGAACTTAAAGCTGTTTTAAAGAGCATAATAGGCAGGCCTAAAGGAGGGCTTAGCATTTCCAAAGAGCTCCAAATTTTACGGAGAAAGTAGAAAGATGAAAAGTAGAAAGAAAACACTTCAAAATAATAAAGCACATCTTAAAAGTTGAATTTCATCTCAGCAGAAATATCACAGGCGGCTATAATCAAAAAGAGCTTGACTAATACAGCAATAATCAGTGTGAAAGAAAACATCCAAAGAGAGAAATAAACTTAAGATCAAAGATATCATTAGTCTTCTCAGTTCTTGATATAGTCTCATAAGCAATGCTTTCTTCCAGAATTACTAGGAAAATGTGATGGAACACAGTCTTATTAACCTTAATTTAGGATTTTTCTTTTTGATGTCAAAACCTGATGTGCTGTGTCACAAGCATCTATTACAAGCTTATTTCCTTCAGTTCATTACTCCCATGCATCAAATTTTATGCAAATCTATTTATTATCAGGAAGACATAAAACATTCAAAGGCAACATGCTGTTGTAACTCTGCCTTCACAAACTTCAGGCGTGCACTTAGTAAATCTCCTTGAGAATCATGCATAAGATTTTTCTAGACTCTGAATGAAGAACTTTGTAAGGGGCTATTGCAGACAGTGAAGAACTAAGAAGTAAAAATATAAGTATGTTGAAATTCCTTAGATCACCCTCTTAATTTTGCCTAGTTTACTTCTGCTGCAGGTTTTCTGTTCAGTGTCTTATGGTTCTCATCCACTGGTATATTTTTATGTGCAATACTGGCAGGCAGCTATAGATAGAAATCAATGATCATGTAAATGCTCAGGAAGCAGCTAAAGGCTGGAGCAGTTACAGAAGTGGGGAAATGTCCTTTGCAAATACAAGGGAGGCAAGATGAGATAGAGGAAAGTAAGCATCTTTCATCTGACCAGCAGAATACTAACAAACTTGAAGAAAAACATTTTTCTAGGCTGAAAACAGACACAACAGCACCAAGTGCAGATTAGGAACAATTTATATTGATTTAAATTAATTGTACTCTTTCTAAAGATAATTTAAAAGACAAAAACTGCTGGCACCTGTGAAGCGAAAGGATTATATGACAGTGGTTATTCTTTCTAGAAGGAACAGAAAGACAAGTGTTTGTCACTTACAGAACAAGATCTGGATAAGGAGAAATGTTTGCCCTGGGAAGCAAAACATGCTCCTTATGGAGGCATATTTGTTTCCAATTATTTTGCTCTTAGACCTATCTCCTATATCTTCCTAGGGCATCAGAACTAAGCCAGAACTGGAGCTCTGTGGCAGGGGTGTGGAAGGATGTTGCTGTCCTCTATTAATGTGAATTCATTTCAGTGTATATAGATAGTTTAGTTTTGCACACATGTTTTCTTTGAAGTCAACTTAGTGAATGATAGGCACATTATATTTGGGAACACTGATATAAGGTCAATGAGAGCACTGAGTCCTTCCCATCTCCGTACTCTACAAAGTATTTACAATGATCAGTTTAAGTTACTTAGTTCACATAGAATCTCATTCCAAAGCTCTACTCAGTACAGCTTAAGCCACATTAAATCACAAACTTAAGTCAAAAACTGCTTTACCTCTTTCAGTGCTAATTCCATGAAGAGACTTCAAAATTTTCACCTTTTTTTTTTCATAGTTTTCTTTGTTCTCCCACGGTGGAAGTTTTATTACCATATTTGTGAACAATTGCATGAATATATAATGTTAAAAATAATCCCTAGGTTTAAAAGGCTATAAAATCAAATTATAACACACACCATCACGGAGAGCACTGAATATTTTTCATGCTGGCTGCAAGCTAACTACACCTATAAGGCATGTCTGCTTGACAGATCCAAGCATCTGCTGAAGCTTCCAGCAGGCCCTCCAGGTTTTACCCTGGTGTAAGCTGGCTTGCAATTAGTCTAAGGAGGCAAAAGCATATGCAGAGATCTGTTCTAAATTTGTTGACATGAGGCCTAAATTGACCTTGACACGCAAACTAGTCATGGCTAATAGACAAAAATCATCTTTACCACTGAGTGTATATCGCAAGTAACAGTTGTGCAGAGCACACATTTCTACAAATCTTGTCTCACATCATCTTGGATTAGTGCAGGCTTTTGCCTCTGTGGAAGGCCAGCCAGCAAAAGCCCATAACTTTCTGCCCAATGAGTATGTCTGCATCAACTTTTTAGTTCAAATTAGGAGGGCACCTTCAGATGCAACTCTCCCAGCTCTCCCTACACACTGTTCTTTGGTTTGCAGTGCAGAGCTGTCTCAGAACATGTGAGGTGCTTTCCTTTAGGAGGAAGCAAATTTGTGAGATTTTCTCCAGAGGTGTTCCTAGTGTGTTCCAGCTGAAAGCAAGTATTCAGCCACTGGAATCAGACCAGGGCCACTCTGAAGTGAAAAGCTGCAACTGGGAAAATTGCAGATGTGGGATCTCCAGTTACAACTGTTTTGCTCCAGTGAGCTGCTTTTGCTGGTGTGCACAGCTGACTAAGGTGGGGTCAGCCCTTGTGATCTCAAGTGTGCAGCCTGTTCATGTGGGCAGAGATTCTCCCAATTTCCAACCAACCAAGTACTAGAAAATCATTTACTCCCACATACTTTGGGATAAGGGACATATGGATATATATAGGCATATATGGACATTAACAGCTGCCTATAGACAAAGGAAGAGCAAGGAAGATTTACAGTATGGATTGTTTGAGGTACGCTTTTAAAAAAACAGATATGTGCTGTAGGGAGCTACCTGTCCAGGTTTGACATAAATGAATCATTCTAAGCACTGGAGGCGTCTGCAGACACCTAATCCTAGAGAGTCAGTTCAGCCAAATTAAGACCTAGTTATTAAGTATAATCACCAGTGTTTATAGAACAGATTACTGCTTTTGGGTGCTGCTGATGTAGATATCTGATATACCACCAGTGACGTACCAAGTGAGGACTTGATTTTTCAAGGTTCATTATATAATTAGTTCATATTTTTTCCTGGGTATTTTTTACTATAATGTCTTCATATCATCTGCAAAATCTTTAACATAATTTTCACAGATAAATTATCAGTGCAGAAATTCTGCTGTGCTAATTAAAGGTGAGAAATGTACTCATTGGATTTGTGAATATGCATATCATTTCATACAAGTTTGCTAGCAAATGTATTAAAAGAATTTCTGTAAGTATGTCAGTTCTATAAGTAATCATGTTTTGGAAAACTTACAGTTGATTTTACTGCTTTCTGTAGCAGTGGTTCAAGTCCAGAGAATGACATATCCCCGGAAGAATTTCTGGGGGCCTAGAAAGTGAGGCCCCTCTGAAGGTAGAGTTAGGTTTGGCCTTGGAAAGGGAGTCAAACTCCCCCCTCCTGCCCCTCAGTTAACAATAGTATCTTGTGTCTCACTCTCTCCTCCCTTACTCCTGCCCGACTGGACCCTGACCCTCTGACCCTTCCCTGTTCCTCCGCTGTACCCTTATAAGTTGTAACCCTCAGAATAAAAGCCTGAAAGCTGGGCCTTCCAGGGTCTTTCACCCCTGAACCCAAGCAGAGCAGACCATGGTGTGTCGTGTCTGATTTGGGCTCCGGGCAAGGGAACACTCTCTCTCTCAGCAGCTCTCCGGCCTTTGGGACAGTGGCCACCATCCCAGGGAAGCCTGGCTCGCGGCAAGGGGAAAAGAAGTCCTCAGCTGAAGTTGACTTAACAAAAAGGAAACTTTCAGAACAAGCCACCGAGCCGCCGGCCGTCCCTGTGGTCAGCTGTCCGGCCCTCATCACCAGCCACAGTTTTCTACTATTTCTTTTTCTGTAAATGGGGGGATGCATTACACATAAGAATAAATGATTCATATGAGGGTGAATTGTGCTCAAGCCTCCAGATAGAAGGTAGTTCACCAAAATAAAGATGAATTACTCATTGACTTCATGTCCTAGTTCTTCTTTGGTCTGGGCCCATTTCTTTCTCTGCTTTATTTGGAGATGGGAAAGGGTGTGGCAGGGCAGAAAGTAGCCTCTTATGGGCTCTGGACAAACCCCCTTGGGCTTGACCTCCAAGTTGAATATAATCATATAGCTTATTTACTCTGGGTTAATGGAGTCTGTGTTTAACATTTATTGTATTTGATTAATGAAGGTTTTGCTGTTCGTTTGCTGAAGGAAAGGACAGATATGTTTGTGGTCCACTACTTTCACTTAAACAAACACAAAATCAGGTTTCAAATCTTACTCAAGGGTGTACTTCATCAAGGGGACAAAACATAGCCTTCAGTCTGAAATCAACTGTCAGAAACAGAAAGTACTATGTGTTTTTTTTAATCAGAGGTGAGAGAACAGCTGTCCTTGGGCATCTAGCTTTCCATACCACTGAACACTGCCCAGTATTCAGAGCCAGTGGAAGAAACAACAGCCCTGGAAACCCGAGGTTGGTTTGGCCTTTGTATTCCTCATGTCCTTCAGCATAATATCCCACATTCCCTGCTTCAGGCTCTCTTTCAGATGCCCAGTGCCCACAGCAGTCACTGTCTAGTCTGAATGATAACTGTCATGTCATGTTTAATTTGATGTGCACTACTCTCAGAAACCACATGTCATTTAGAGCAAATCAAGTCCTGCGTACTAAATATGCAAAAGTTTAGTCCACTCCTCCCTTAATCTACTTTACTTACTCTATTGAATTAGAGAAAGGAGAGAGCTCATTCATTGACTGTACATCTCTCCATCTGACATAAGGACAGCAGTGGTTTTTTGACACTCAGGCTTGTTTGCCCATTCAGAGCAAAATCAGAGGGAGAATAGCATGGTTGCTTACTGTAAGATTGACTTAAAAGTAAGAAACTTGGTTTGAAGCAGTAAGATGTGGGTTTGTTTATGGAAGAACAACAGGAAGATGGAGTACTTTAGTAAACAGGAAGCACATCTCAAAAGCAAAATCTCCCTGTTGTCAGACATGTCCCATGTACAGAAGCTAAGTATTGTAACGTGGAAGCTTAGTATAGTAATAAAATAAATAAAAATGTGTTGTGATCTGTGTTGCTTGTAGACAGATGTCCCCATTGGCCACACTTGAAAATCTTATACCAGTGCTCTCTCATATTTGTAGCTCAGTCAGTAAGCAGAGACACTGTCACTAAAGTAGCATCTTCAACATATTTGTTTAATTTGCTAGCTCTGATGCAAGCTGCTTAAGCTAAAGAAGTTCTGACTTGATTTACAGGAACGTAGGCAGCATCCATGATAGTGACACTGCTGTGACTCTTCAGCTGATGGTGCACCTAGCAGAACGTTTTGACAGAAATGTTTTTCAGGACAGAGACTCTGGAAGATGTGCTGTGCTATAAAATGTTTGTATTACTGCTGCTGAAAAGGTTTAACTGGAAATGACAGTTGCCTGGCATTTTTCAGGTATTAGGACTAACAAAAACTGGGAAAATAGCAGAAGAGTGACTTCATGCAGGCTTGTGCTGGGTAGTATGACTTTCTCTGCAGAGGTAGTTTACTCATTTGTTTGGATAGTCAAGGCCCTGAAATGGTGTAAATCTCTTAGGTGTGCCTGGAGAAGGGACAGTTTATCCAGGTCCAGAATTTCCAGGTCAAGAGATTGACCTGGAAGTTCCAGAGCAATGAAGTTACATAAACAGTTCTTATCAGTAGCAGCTTTTCTCACAGATTTTGACTGATAATGGTTCCTCCTTAGTCTTATCTCAGCAGAGTATTATGCATGCACTCATGTGAGGCTTATGGGGCCTGGAGCTTCCTCCACTGAGACAAATCTATCACTGGGTTTCCTGTTATTAAAAGGAAAAACAAGCTTGCAATGTTTTATCCTGTGATACAAATGCATTTTTCCTCCTGTAAAGAAAAATATATAAAAGTTTCTCCTAGAAAAAGTATATGACCTACATTCTAGATATGGCCAAGGGCTTTCACATCACTTTAAGGCAATGTGCTTAAGCAATCCCAAATTATTTCAGTACAGTTGGGGACATGTGATAGACACATAACCTTAGTGTCTCTACAGATCATTCTGGGTGTATATAAGTGCCAGTTCAGGTTTGCACTAAACTTTTCAAATCATTTCAACAGCTGCTAAAGCATGATATTGAATTTATTTAGGAAAAGGATTATATTTTCACTTTGTGTGCTTACAAGAACCCTTATCAGAGGGGAATCAGGTAAAGAACTTTCTGGTTACATCTGTATTCTAGAAAAGCAGCTGACTGTAACTAGCATATCTAAGAAAAAGCCTTGGTGTATTATTGCATTGCACATCAAAAGTCATTCACCAGAGAAGAATCAGTGAACAATGCAAAACATTATATGCAGCTTTATTTTCATCATGATTTTGCCAAGTCAAAATCTATACAGGGAATCCAAGAAAAGCATAAACCACCGCGTGCAATAAACCTAATACAAGGTACTACTGCTTTGGACTACTTCTCTAGTGATAGTTTCATGGTATTTATTGAATTTTGATGGCTTCTTTATTCTATTCTGCTTTTTCTAATTTCTAATGATCAATCCCAATGGAAACTGAGGTGGAGAGAGACAGTGTATGATGTAACATGCTAATGAACCTGGTAAACTGCTTTCTGTGCTAAATATGGTTAGACCTGGACAGCAACAATTAGCAAACATTCTTTTTTAGGGATTCCAGCTGAGAACTGCCTATTCTTGAACACAAATGCCACGGCAGTCATTGTTTCCTGTTCCTGGCAGGAATATCATGTAGGTTCTGAATCTGCAGGCCATAATCTTATTTTACCAAAATGCCAAATTCCAAAGGTTCATAACAGGACTCCCAACTGATATTAGTGCTTAGAGTTCTGCTATATATCCAAAGCTTTCCTCCATCCAGCAGCTCTTTTCCCAGCCTGTGGAATACCAGAATAATCTGCACAGAAAGATGGGTTTATTTGACTCTCTTAGCACCTCCTGCATTACCTCAGCAGGACACGCTGTACACATCATGTCCTTCTTGCTGGAACTGTGCTATAACTCGAGTGTACCTGTGAAGGTGTTCTTGTTTTTAAACAGAAAGCCCAGAAGCAGTGCTGAGACAAAGCCACTTAAATTTTTCTAGTTCTGTATAGCCTATCTTAGGAAAAGAGGACCAGAATCAAGTTAATTTCCTTGTTGTGGTAGATGAGACAGTTTTTTGTCTCTTCCTTAAGCATTGCTCTTGTCCCTAATGTGCTTCTGTTTGCATTCAGGGGGATGCCCTACTGTAGAATTCTTTAAAAGTTTATTGAGAATCTTTATGATACATCAATGCTCCATATATGTTTGACATCTATCTCAACTTCACCAGAAAGCAGGAAGAACGTAACTTTGCCAGCTGTATAGAATATGTTGAATCTGGAACTGTGATATAGCACAGGTATTTCTTCAGATAACCTGAACACAGGAAAATCCAGTGCAGGACAACCTTCAAATTTACATTTTCAGTGAGTGTATTGGAGCTCTCTTGTGTTCCAGAGGCTGGTACACAAATCAGGTCCTGTGATGCAGAAATCCTAAAAGAAGCTGCTAAAGTAAATTTTTATTATGGTTAGCATTTCTCCTGAGAGGAGCTGGTCTTTAAACCTAAAGGCATCCCACGTTGCAGCAGAGGTTTATTATCACCCTTCCACTCCAGCACGTACCACAAAACCCACTGTACAAACCAATGAAATGTTCACTGCATGACTCCAGACCCAGAGTATATTTACAAAGCACCTGACAGATGTGTGGGCAGGGTGAAAAGAGGTCAGATGTCATGCAAGTGTTTTGATAGCTCTGTGGTCTGAAGAAGCTCATGAATTCATCTATTTCTTAGTCCTAGTAATATTTCTTTAACCAAATTATGAGAATATTCTGGGATTTGACCTGCTTTTCAGCCTCATAGGGGACAAAATATCCTAACAGGTGTGAGCAGCATGACCTTAGTGCTTGGGCAATTAGAGTAAGTAAACCATTAAATATTCATAGCACATCATACTGTTGTGATTTTCTGGCAGATTGATTGCTTCAGTCAGGCTGAGGGGACTGGCTGCCAAGGATTTACACTGGCTAGTGAAAGGCACTCATGATAATAGGTTCTACTGGTAAAAATGACTCAACCTGGAGGTCAAAGCACAAAGAACAACAAGTGAAATAAAAATTACTCCGTTGCGATTCTCTTCTGGCTTAGGCGGGAGCAGCAAGTTTGGCATGCTAAAATACCGGGCAAATGTTTGGTTGCTTTTCCCAGTGCAACACTCCATTAAGAATAGGGACAAAGTTCTTCTCTTAAAATGCATTCCTGATAAAGAACTACTGGAAGAAAGGTTATAAGGTTACACTAAAAGCTACTTGATTGAACTTGTCCTTCCTAAAGAATTAGTTTAAATTGCATACACTCAAGCTAATGTCCCTTAAGTTACTGTAGCTTGCATGAGGAAAGCCACTTTGTAAACTAACACCATAGCAATGCAAAGTAGCTGAGCTGATCAGCTCAGGAAATCAGTTTTCTTAGCTGATGTTCACTCTTGGGTAAGGTAACGCCTGTTGAAGGAGTAACTGTTCTTGAATGAGAGTTACTGGTTTGTTGGTGGGTATTTTTTTCATGAATGGGATCTGAGTTATCAAGAGCATAAATATTAACTAAATCTAACTCTGCAGTGAAAAAAAGTTCTGTCTCCATGCACCCCCCCCCCAGTCCTCTTCACAGGTTGGGAGAGGAATTTTCTCAGTCTGTGGCCAAAGGCAAATCTTGGTAAGAATCTTCCCACTGAAATTTGCATGTTTCTTCTTTTTCCTGAGGGCATCTACACTTGGAAATTTAGCAAACAGGATTCCATCTTCTCTCTGAAATTCACAAGAGTTTTGCTCAAGTGAGAAGGCACAGCTTCAACTTTGCAGATAGGCTTGTGATTATATTAGATGCAAGGGAAAGATATGTTTAAATAACAGAATGGGTGTCACAGAAGTGACAAAAGACAGACAGGTGTATGACACAAAGGAGGAACCAGCAAGTGAGATATTAGCTACTGCCATAAAAATACAAAACAAAGGCACTGCTGAGGCACTGAAGGACAGAGTGTTACTTTCCAGTTCTTTCTCTCAGTGGCTACTGAGGAGTAGTAGTTGAAGATTTAAATTATCTTTAAAAACCATTTATGAAATTATAAAAATTGGAAATATTTGCCTGTGAAGATTAAATACCTTTTTTGGACGCAGTTGTATCTCTAGAGTAAATACTCTGCTAGGATGTTGTTCAAAATGTGTACAATTTTCCCTGATAGCTCCACAACTCTGACAGTTAAAAACAAGTTTACAAGCAGATTAAGGGCACTACTTTATAAATTAGATTTAAAATAAACTGTAAAGAGGACAGAAGGGAAGCTCCCTTGTTGAATTTCCATATTTAACTTAATTCAAGGCAGGCCAAGTTTCTACATCAATTCAGATCAGAGAGGATCATAAGCTTCATTTTGTAATGACTAGATAGCCAGACTGTCTCATGTGTGAGGTCTGAAGTAATTTCCTTCTTTCTGAAATACTGACGATCTGTGTCTGTGCTTGGGACAACATGGGGACCACAGCTTGCTTTAATACAGCTAGTGATTTAGCCTTTCATTTCCTTTTTCTCTCTTTTCTTTTGTATTGCCTTCAGAAATTAAGTAACCACAGTTGTATTTTATATCCTTTAAAAGACCTGGAGCAGGCCTGTGTGCATGTAGAAAGTCTAGGAGAAAGAAAAAACAGATCGAATCAGTAAGTTCTGGCAGTATTTCCTATTGTTGCTACTTAAGTTGAGTACAAGGACTTTTTTTTTGGGGAGGGGGGGGGAATTTATTTTTATTTTGGATCAAAATATTTTTTCTTGGAAAACTCTCACATTATATTGACATAAAACTCCCTAATGCCAACACAATGTTTCTCCATCCCATTAAAGTCCAATGCTGATCATTTCAGCAATTTCATGCTGATGTATTCTGCTCTGCTGATCAAAATGCTTTAATAGGTACAACCATCAATTATGTGCATAAATACCTTTATTATGCTGATCATATATCATAATATTCAGAGCTGAGCCTTTGTCAGTTACACATGGGCAGATCAGATACAGCACCAGTAAGCACAACAGAAATACTTCCTCTTGCACCTTACTTTGCTGGAAGTACTATTTGAGCCTATGAAATGTTGCTGGATCTTTGGGTGATGTCATATTTATATATCACTTCCAGTGTGTGAGGTTACCTTTCTACTCTCCATTACCTTTGATGTCCTTACTACCTAGAATGAAAACTGGGAAAATTACAATTTCCCTCCAGTTCTGCCTTACTATTTATAGCTATGGAGCTAGCACACTGGCAAAAACTTTATTGTTTATTTTATGATTTTGTTAATAATAAACTCAGTTACTGTCCCAAATTCAAGCATGTTTTGCCCATGACAGTATTTGGTGAGGGATCTTTCCCTGCCCTTATTCAACTCATTAAACCTTGGTTATATTTTCTCTCCACTTTTAGAGGGGAGTGATAGAGTGGCTTTTGGTGGGTGCCTGGCATCCAGCCATGGTTAACCCACTACAAAAAGTAGCCAATGTCACAGATTTCCATCCCCAGTGCAGAGAAAATATTGTTCAAATTGCAGCTGACACCCAGTTTGGATCATATGACAACATTTTGAAGTTCTTCATGCACAGCTGACAAACCACCATTTATAATTGTGCACTAAAACACACAGAATGTATACACTGCGTATCAAAAACCTGGTACTTCAACCACTGCCCACAAGTGCATTTTTAAATATCTCACCTTGAATATCTTGATGCTGGGGGACCGTAAACATAGGTGGAACAATCCTGGAAATGTAAGATCTCATCTCCCTTGTTCTCAGTATCCTTTGGTAACAGTTCTTGCTCCTCTGGAAGGTTCAAATTTCTCCCCATTTTTTAGGGAATCAAGTTTGGAGGTTTGTTGGTTTGGGGGGGCTTTTCTTATTTCTGTGCTTCAGGACACAGAAAACTAGATGGCCTTAATCTGGCCATCATAGTCAAAAGATCTCCTTACGCTGTTGTCTGTTGTCCCTTTAAGATCTCCCCCTTCTCATGCATTGCTGTCCAGGAAGGCAAAAAACTCCTGTTATTTGGAATAGTGTAAATTCAGAGCATGAAACTCTAGGATAAATTATTTCCCAGTATCATTTTTTGCAGTGCTCTGCTATAAGCTCCGCCAGTTGAAACACAAGATGAATTTCTGTGCTAGGTTTTTCAGACACGTGTTTTTCTTCTCTTTGTGAGACAAATACATCTGTATCATATTTCACCTGTCCTCTAGGATTTCCCACTGGTTGGGAGAATCTCATTATCATTTCAGAGCGCTTTAGCTTATTGATCTTCTGCAGGTGACAGTTGTAAGTTGGTAGCATGGCAAAGTGGCAAAAGATTCAGTTGCTTTATATCTATTCTTGCAGAGCTACAAGTTGTGTTTCTTTTTGGGGGCAGAAGGTCTCAGTGTTCTTTTTAGCATTTTATGGAAGTTTAACAAGCTAGTAGGATAAAAATCAATTAACCTGTAAACTTTTTTCTTTTATAAAACTGATTACAAGAGACTAGTACAATCAACAAATCAAATATGTAGTTGGAGTTGCATTGATTGTGCTTAGTTGATTAAATTGATTTGTTAATGAATTAGTATCTGTGTGAAATTAAATCAACAGTATCCAGTTGTAGATGGAAGGAAGATTCAAATTATGAAGTTGTGAGCTCAGCTAGAGAACGTCAAGGAATTTAACAACTCTCCAGCTGTTCAAGACAGTTCTGACAATCAGATTTGCTTCATGAGTTGCTTATTTCTTTTCTTTTTTCCCTTTGCTTTGTTCTGCTTCAGAGAAGGTGGAATTCACAATGCCAAAATAAATGTTTACAGTGTAAATGTTGATGTAGCCAAGCTTTTCAGTTAGCACCTTTTTAGTTTATAGAAAGTAATAAGCACTTGTAGGATGGGTCCATTATAAATCGTGTTTAAAAATGGTCACATAAATAATATCATCCAAATTTTTATTTCTCTTCATTGAATATAAAGAAAGTTCAGGGTTTTAGCTTCCCTAGTGACAGTAGACATCTTCATCGCAAATCTAAAATATTAGGTGGAAATTTTCTTATCAAGATGGCTCAATTTCTTTTTTCCAGAAGATTAGTTCCACACAAACACATTCTTACTGTTTCCAATGAAGCATACTTATTGAGGGTAACGTTTGCTAAAATGTAGATACTGCAGTGTTAGCACTTCTTATGCCCACAGATGTGTATTAACACTTCGTGAAGTGTTACATCAAAATAAGTTATCAGGAGGCAGAAACCCCTGTGCTATAAAATACAGGGGGAAAAAAAAGGAAATAGTATTTAAGGAAGAAAGGAGAATCTCCTCTGCTTGCAAGGAATTGAGCTCTTCAGAAGTGGTAACACAGTCGAGGGAGGCTCCAAGTAAGCCTCTGGTTTGCAAAGCAAGCTTGCAGTTTTCTTATTGCAGAGACCTTACTGCATAAAACTACCAAACTACTGATAATTTTTGGTCATAGAGGTCTAGAAGAAATGCACTATCCCTGGAGAAGTTGGACACATATTTCCTTCCAAACAGGAGCTAAGAATAAATCACATTTTCTGGTAAAGTGGCCCAGTTTGGAATAAGAGCTAAGAATATAACTTTTAGTTAAGAAATTTCTTCGACTTTCTTTTCTTTGTAAGTTTGATATCATATACTGGCTTTGGGTTTTTTTTATTATTTACATACATTCCAACAACCATTGTAATCAAAGAAGTAAGAAAGGATAGTTTTAGCAGTAGGAATTTGCAAGTAATGCTACATCCCTCCTTGGGGAGGGCATTGGCAGTAGCATTGATTTCAGGTTCTTTGCTCTGGTTTTGATATAGCCAGTTACTTTTCCATCCTTTTGGTCATTTAAAGATACCCTTTTCATTTATCCTTGCAAGTGGGAGACTTGATAGATTCCTGATACCTTACCAAGCAGCAGAGTTACCCTTGGATGAGTACAGCACCATGGGAGAAGATCTCATGGGAACTCACACTGCCTTAGTGAGTCAGACCAGTGCCTCAGGTCCGGGGACCCCATTGTCCTGGTGTGTTTGCTCAAGGAGCTGCTTAAGACATTTCCCCTTGTGCTGAGACCTCATATCTGTGTCTGAATTTTGCCAGGGCCACCCAACAAAGAGCAGAGAAGGAGGTCTCTGATTGATAATTTCCCCAGGAGCAGGAGCCCTGATATGCAGCAGTGATTCCAGCAGAAAAAGAGATGATCCCATGGTTTCTTTTGTGTGACTTGATGTACAGACTGCCAGCTATCCTGGTAGAAGGCTGCTTTTCCAGTTCAGCTGTGTCTTCACAAGGGAAGGCTTACAAGCTATATCAGTATTTTGTCAAATCTTAAAATTATTGGCATAAATAGATGTAAATCTTCAGATACATCCAAGAGCTCAAGAGTAAATATTCATCACTCCTAAGATTAAGGAATCTAATCATGTTTTATAAGAGATAGTCTCCTGAACTCTAGCTGTTTCTTATCTGGTACAATAACTTTGTAAATGATTCTGAATAGCAGGTTCTCATTCATTTTGTTAATGCATTCTCTCTGATACAGCCATCCTTTGTGAAGGATGCTTACATTCGTGGACTGTCATGCAGCTGGTCAGCAGATAACCTTCTTATCCTAGCATTCTATAAAATTTTCCAAATATAACTTACCCTTATTTAAATTGGATGCCCCAAGTGCTCCTCTGACATAATTTCTTCATGCAGCCAAGAGCTAGTGACAACAGCTTCTTGCTGAAGCATTTTTTTTCTCAGGAAAAATAAGTAATCTGGAGAGAAAAATGGGATAAAATAATGGAGCATCTGAATCCTTGGAACTCAAGTACAATTTATTTCACATAGACAAGCTTCATTAAAAGAATATTAATATGTAACCTAAGAAAGTGAAAGGAATAGGGTTAGGGCTAGGAAGGGAAACGGGAAAAGTTTGAATAGCAAGTGAGTATGCATGATAGGCAATGCAGGTTTTCCATCATTCCTGACTATTGTGGTCTTAGGTCTAATCATAAATCATAAATTTGTATGGGAATGCTTCAGTATTAATTTGTTTTACAAGTTTCACATTAAACATAAGTCAATTGGAATCAGAAGTGACTTCCAATAAAGAAAGTTGATCTGCCTGCTCCACTAGGTTTTTAATGCTGCTCTGAGCTTTATAAGTGTCGGGTTCCCTCTCCTCTTGTGAAGCAGAGATCCCATTTTACCTCTGTTGAATCATGTAATGAGGAGCTAAAAAAACTCCTACTATGAGTTAAAGATCCAAATATAGTAAGATTTCTGAGATGGACATAAGACCTTCTTTTAAATTAAAGAAAAACATCCTGTCATGTTTCCTATTTTTAAAATTAACTTCTCTGCCAAAAAGTGCAGAAAACAAACACTAATCTATTGAAAGTTAATATATATGTCTGTATACATACTCTGCTCAGTTTAATTGGAAAAACAAAAAGGAACTGCAGCTGTCTAGCCTTTATATATGTTATTGTATACTCTTCCTTTACAATGTTTTCTACTCTTTGTCCCTTTGTAGGGATGAATGGAGAAAATCTCCCAATGATATAATTTTTACTCCCTACCAGAGCATTTTCCCTCTACCACTGTATCACTGTATTCCCTTCAGTTACATCTCTACATCACGGTATCTCCAAGTGTTCGTTTTTTACATTATTGAAGTTTTAGAGAAATTGAAACAGGTCTTTGTAGTATCCAAGAATTTCTTTTTTAAAAAATCAACAAATTGATGTGCTGTTTTTCTGCCTTTCTAATAACAAAACAAGGTATTTGAGGTTATTTCAAGTTGGTTAGGAAGATTGCAAATTGTGTCCTCAGAACAACAGCTTTAACAAAGGATGGCTATAATGTATTCTTCTGTGTTTATAAGCCAGCCTGCAGAGCAGGCTGTCACTTGGGAAATTTCTACCTGTTGTTCCATTAACAAGCAAGGAAATAACAGATCATTGCAAGAAGAGGAAATATTCAGAAAAGGTTATAGGTAAGACTTCCAATTAACTCAGCTAACACAGAAATTATTGAAATTTGGAACCTTTGTCAGTTCTCTCCCTTAGATTTCTATGCAGCATATCAATATTCAGCTTCTTCACTGTGTATTTTCCCATGCATTTTTTGCTAGGTGGTAGCTAGTTTATTCTCTGTAATGAGGTTTCCTGTGAGCATGTTATTCATGAGACCTTGGTTTTAACAAGTAATATGGTATGCTGGTTTACATATACTGAGCTTGCCCCTCTTGGCACAAAAATTTGTACGTCGGCTTTTTATTGACTATTATCTAGTAATCATAGTTTTCAAAGTATCACTTTGAGGGTACTAGTTGTAATATCTCCCCTACAAATGATTAAAAATCAACAACTTGATGTTAAATTTGCATATTTGTGTTACTTGGTGGGGAAAGAATGTAAAATCTCTGGTGTTGTTGCTTCTTATGCAACTTGGATGAGCACGTCTCTTTGCTGTGTGGAAATGTCATCCAGTGTCATCCAGTCACACATTTTCACCCCTAGAACCCAGTTCATACTGACCTCATATTTTTCCTTCTGCAGAAGGATGTCTCTATGTACAGTACTGGTGCTATTCCTTAACAGTATTTTCTGGTGGCTACTGCTAGGTAGGGCTAAACAGAAACCTCTAAAAAAAAATCTTGCAATAAGATGCTTCTTTCTCTTTCATTGTCTCTCTGCCAGAATGTATTCTTATGCTATGGCTCTGCCACACAGCACCTCTGAGCTGACTGTATTCCCTTGCTTTGGCTGTGGAGTTCCTTGAACTGTCCAGGAGGGCTCCTCCATGACTCAGTTCCCTTAAAGAGCAGGGGTAAAAAAACCTCCTCTAGACTAAGTTTCAGGGTACGACTTGATCTGGTATTTTGGTGCCCAGATGCAGAGCTTCAATTCTTGCCCCTCAAAGCCTAATGCCTTGCTCACACCACCCACTTTCTGCCAACTTGAGTGCCATCTACAGCAAACCAGTTCAGGTCACTGAAATGCACAAAAATAACTTGTTAAAACCTGCTTAGAAAGACTTTGCAATTTCATCCTTTTCAGAGTATGCATGCCTCTGTGAAAAAAAAAAAATCAGAAAAGGGCACCTGACTTTTGGTAAGTTGCCTTTTTCACTTTGCCATGAAGCTGGGGAGCTGTGTTGTGCCCACAATAATTGATGGGACAAAAAACAGCACAATGTGGCAAAACAGGAAAATGTAAGCATTTTTCCCAAGCCTATTTGGAAGAAGAAAGTCTGCGAGAGTCTATCTAATGTAAAAAATATTCTGAATTCACCTAACACTTTCAAAAATATAGCTCAGAAAACTACAGAGAATCTGTGTCAGCATTTGTTATTGTCCCCTGAACTTTCAAAAGTAAGCTTGATCCTCAAGGCTTATGGTATTGCATCCCACTGATGTAAGCAGTTTAAAATATACAAACATACACCTCCACAGCTGTAAAACATTAAACCTGTAAAGCTCTTAGTGCTACTGCCTAGGATCAATATTTCATTTCCTAAGCTCTGTAGTAACCTGCATATTTTTTACTAACCTGAACTGATGCAGATTGCTCAGAAAGTACTGGCTGCTTTAATGTATCTCTTGATAAGACTATTCTATTATTATGTGGAAAAACAAAGGGATTTAGTACTAAACATTTCTAAAGAGGCAAAATTAAGAGACAGCAATAACGTAAAAAACACAATATTTTGAAAAGAAAGAAAAAGGACTGTCCTTCAGAACATGGACATGTCTTAGATGTGCGGGTGGTTTAGGTCTGTCTGAATGCTTTGGACAACAAGCATTGCATGGGCTAATGCTGAGCTTGTTCAAACTGCATGCAGCCCTACCCATCTCTGCAAGCTCCCCTGGTGCACAGACCTGCACCATGAACCTCTTCTGAGCCCTAGAGCAACATTTCCATTCCCCTTCCTTCTGGAAAGATTCCAGAGACTCAACGGGGGCATCAGCCTTGGGCAGTCCTGGGTTGTGATGTTATTGTCCTGCTACTCATGGCACCTTTCTGCTTGGTAATCCTGTGATCCCAGCTGACAGGACAAAGGAACCTTGCTCTCACCTTTAACTGTAAGAAAGCACTGAAAATACCATAAGCATTCAACAACATATGCATGCCAAAATGAGAGACAATGTATTTCTAGTGTATTTTTTAGTTTATTTTCCCAGGGCAACAAATTTTGCAGCTAAATCATCAGTAGATGAAGAAAGTTCTAGGCTGTCTCTAGTAAAATTCACTTTTTGTATGTCAAGACAACAGTATGAATCTGACTCCTGACCAACAGCTGTTTTTCCAAGATTGGCACACAAAAGGAAGGGACAGTACTGCAGCCAATACTTTCAGGTTTTGATAAACAGACAATAAAATTCAGTCTGAATAAGAAATAGACAGATTTTGGCATACCTTCAGGTTAATATTAAAGCCTATCAGGTCACTATAATGTTTTCTTTGGTCTACTAAAAAGTCGCCTACTAGCTAATATGATGTAAAGAATGCACTTTTTTGTTTGTCAAAATTAGGCCTGCAGGCAATTGGTGAAAGTGAAGGCATATACAAAGGTGTTTTAGTTTAGGATTGAAGCACTAGTTGTTCAATTTTTATGTTGTATTTTCCCAGTAATATCAGACATGTTCAGAAGCTTATCTGTCAGACAGCTGTGCACAATCATTCAACTTTGAAGCATTCATCCTTATCATCATCCTTATCAGAGACACATTCATCCACTTGGACATTGCAAATCAATAACTGGGAATGATTTGGGGAGCATTGTAGCAAAACAGTCTCTCAGAATACAGCCCTTAATGAAGTGGATATATGTTTTTTACAGATGGGTAAATTCACATGTTTAATTCTACCTACAAGCTGCTGCTAGTTGTGTCCTTTTAGTGATTCAGTTTTCTGTAGTCATCTTTTTAAAATCAGGTTTAGGCAGAACTAATTTTGAATTAAAGGACCTGCATTAGGAAATTGTGACAATTCTCTTTAGTACAATATGTTGATAACATTCATTCTGTGTTATTTAAATCTTTCAGCAAAAAACACAACCTGTATCCAATAGCTGTACTTGAACTGCACTATAGTTTTTGAGAAAAGGATCAATCATGATTTGACATTACTGGCAAAATGTAGCATACATTTTTTTTCCCAGTAGTTAATTACCATACCTGGTTAAAATGAAGTACACTAGTAAACAAAGCTGCCTTCAGTCTTTTCTGAATTTGAATGTTACATTCAGCTTTCAACCACTGAACCTCTGATAATTAGGCAGAAGATAAACTCTTTTACTGTCAAACTTCTGCTTCTCATATTAGATGTGAGACTATGATTAAGCCCCAACCCTTAACCTTCTCTTTGATGAGCTAAGTAGATTAACCTTCTGGAGTCTTTCACTAGAAGACATGTTCTTCTAATTCTTTAATCATTCCCTAGGCTCTGCTATGAACCTTGTCCAATTTCTCAGCATCCTTCTTGAAATTTGGATGCTTGGAATAGGTACAGTGTTCCAGACACAGTTACACTGGTGCCAAATACAGAAGTAATATATTGTCCTTCTGTCCCCCTCAATCAAGTCTTATGGGTAAATTGGGAGTTGGGCTGCCTTGTTTTATACAGATGAAACACAGCGACACCGTCTTACCCCTGAGACTTACTGTCATCCTTTTTGTCATGCTATCTCTGTGGTACCATCCAGATTCTTATTCACAGTATTACTCTCTGTAGGCTTCCTGGAAAGGGGCTTGGTGTTTTTGGCGGGCTTAAATTTAGCTTTCACATAGAGCCCTCCACTCTGAAAAATACAGATTTTTTTTCTTTGATGACGCTCCATTCTAGAGAAGAGTTTTAATCAGCTGTGGCAGCAAGTTGACATTTTAAAGAGCCACGTTGAGCTTCTTTCAAGTAGCAGGAAGGGTGTAAGCTAAGAGAAGAGAGCACCCCAAGCTGTTTGCAGCATTATTCATGCACCTGATGTGTTCCTGGATGGAGACACAATTGCTGCGTGTTGGACCTCTGTCAGCATCACACTCCAAAAGAGAGAAGTAACAAAATAAACACCGAGAATGGCACACAGAAACAGACCAAAGTTAGTATCTGATACTTCATTTTCTTTCTAAGTTCTTAGAGAGATGCAGGTGCTTGGTGGTGCTCTTTTACAATATTGCCTCATATTTTTTAGTAATTTCTGTTCCCATAGTGTTCCTACCACCCACAGATCTGTCAGCATGAAGAATTATTTAAGAGGTGCAGTTTAATTCCTGTTCTTTCCACTTGACCCCTTTATATTTTGGGCCAAATTCCCAAGTTGCTTTATAAGTCTGAGGGTGAAATCAAAGCTTTGAGAAGGTCAGAAGTTACTCTGCTGTCAGTGTGGCCAGGGTTAGGCTCTCCCCTCAGGCTTTCTCTGCAAGTTCTTAAAGGTGTTTAAGTAACTAACTGCCTTTGGCTTGGCTTTTTTTTTTCCTTTCAAAATTGAAGGCAATATTTTCAAGTGCAGTCGAGTTGTTTTGACCCTTACACTGCCCCCACCTTTCCAGGGAATGATGTCACTCAGTCCAGTGCAAAGACCAAGTACACAACAGAGTGTTTTACTATTTGTTGACAAATAAGAATGTGTAGTTTCAGGGAGAGAGCTCAAGGAAGGTCAGTGCTTGGCTTCATTCACCAACAAAGGATTGTTCCCATTGAAAGGCAAGGATAGAGTAACTTGCATCAGGCTTACATACACATGGCATCATAGAAGAGCCTTTCTTCAAAGTTAATATATGCAGTTAGGATCCAATTAAAAGCACCAGCAAAAGTGAATAAATTATGAGTAGATGCAGAATATTAAAAATATTTTTGTTACAAGTTGCATTGTGGTAGGATTTGCTTTAATTCAGGAAAGCGTTCACTGAGCTTCTAATACGTAATCCAGTTTTTCTGCATACACAATTGTACAAATGACCATTCCAAGTTTTATAAAAACATGTTATTGTTTTGAGGTTGAATATTATCCATGATGGAAAACTTAAAAGAAATCAAACAATGACCAGAGCCATAAATCTGGAAAATGCAGTTGCAGACACGGTACCTAAGTGTATTTATTTTGTCAAGCTTGGAATCATGAATGAATGATTCCAAGAATGAATGAATGGATCTGTGACCAGTAACACCACAAAGGGAATAGGCACCAGATTTTCAGATTTTATTTTTTTAAGAATAAAAGGAGATGCTAAGGGAGTTTCACAGATAAGATATATTGCTATTTTTTTTCCTATTCTCATTTCTATATACGGATCATGTTCACATTTACTGTAAATCAAAGACATATTATGTTTTTTAGAAAAGCATCTGCCTGAGTTGGTTTCCTCATCACTTTTCATTTGCTGTTAAGCAGTAATATTTTTGTGTGGTTTATTTTACTATTTTCTTCTTTCAATATTCATTGTTGATGAGAAAAAAAAAAAAACCCAAAAGCTTATAATGTTCATCAGCTCTGTATGGATCAACACTAGTCTTTGCAAGTGGGAATGGTCAATAGTTTTACAGAAAAGAAGTCCATATGTATGACAATGAACTGTTGATTAAGCAATGTTATAAACTGTGCAATCATTGTATCTTAAAATTATTTCATAGTTCAGATACTAATAAATCATTTTAATTAGTATTGCTATTAGAGTTTACACTGTCACATTTGTAAGGTACTCCAGCAAGGGGCAGTGCAGGACACAGAAAGCAGTTCTTGACAGTAAATCAAATCCTCCCTAGTCAGGCTTGAAACATGTTTATTTCATTTATTTTCTTGTGTTTATTTATCGTAGAAGTTCAAGAAAATTAAAATAATTTTAAGTTGAGCAAACACTTGTTATTTGTCACCATATAATTTCTGAAATTATGTTTTAAAAGGCAAAAATCTTTCTTGAAGTCAGTTAATGACTGAATATCATTCCTTGGAATTTTTATCTATATTAAGTGGAACACAAGGTAAGGGCTGCAGATTCAGACCTGTATCTTACTTTTTACCTTTTAAAAAACAGCTTTTCTTCTGGATAGATGAAATTCATAAGATACCCAGTTATATATGTCCTGTATACATATCCTGTTAAAAGCGGAAGACAGGCAATGATTTGCAGCTTTATGCAAGTCGACAGAAAACATCAATTAGACCAAAATGTCATTCAAAAGCATTTATGGAGTTAAACAAGACCTGCAAAGAAGTTTTTATTGAACAAAGTTATTTTCCATATTGGAAAGAATTTTAGCCTTTTTCGTATGCTTCTGTTGATTGCATCAGTGAGACAAAAAAAGGGCATTAGAGTGCAAAAGTTGTTCTAGGTTATTTTGCACCTTGGTTTACATTTACCTCCTGAGCAATAATTAACCTGATGATTGATAGTGAGTTGAAGATTGATAGTGAGGTGTCAGAATCAGAACTGTATTTCTCTGTTAAATTCTGAGCTTGACAAAGCCATTTTTTAAAAGTAGCAACCTATTTGCTAATGGCACAGCAGTCTGTGAAATGTCATCAAACTGAAAAGTTGGAACAGAAAAACATGAGAGTGTTCTGAGGTAAATCTGACATCCTGTTTGTGAAAGCTTGGATAAATTCACCTTGTCAGAACCAGTAATGTTGCTGCCCTGGGAATCTAATTCTAATTGTCTTCTATATATTTAGTTATACTTCTTTTACTTTATTTTACTTTATGAATTAAATTTTGCAAAGATTCTGCATTCCTCAATTCTCATTTAAGCAAGCCTTATCTTTTTTTAACCCATGAGGTTGCATTTTCCTTTTGAGAAATGCAAGTGGTGTGAGTTTAGTGTAGTTTTAGAAGTGACAAACTCAGGTGCCTTATTTATTGTGGATGTGCAAGCTATTTTAAAGCATTTAGGTGTTTTATACCAATTGTTTGGAAATTTGAGAAAAAATTAGTCTGTCAAGATTGCCTTGTTAAACTTCACCTGTTTGAATTAAATACTTTGCAATATTTAGGTTTTAATATGAAGTGTGAATGTCCTCAGCAGGCTGGGATTTAGTCTGTGTGTTGGTATGGTAGGTTTGTACTTTCTTTTGCAGTCACTAATGGGTAGAGGAGCCTTTCTTGTAGCAAAGCATTAGCATCACTCAGTTCTTCTGACCCCAAAAAGGAAAAAATAACAAAAGTAAATTAAATTTATTCTGAGCATTGTGTCAGATCATTAACACTTCATATTTAAATAGATATTGATGACAGCTAATATATAAATCCTTGGTGGATTGAGTAAGGCAAGCTCCAGGTCTCTGCCATGCCTGTACAAAGAAGTTGTCTCACTCCCACAGTCTTATTAAAATAAAACACGACCTGCAGTGGAGCTGACAGCTGAGCAGTCAGGTTACAAATCAGCCTGTGATGGGAGGGCAGACCAAATGCATATTGCCATGCAGCATGTCAAAGGCAGGGTGAAAAACAAGGCTTGATGAATGGTGGAGCTTGGTCTGTGCAGTGCGAGGATGTACAGTGTGAGGGACCCCAGCCCATGGTACCTTCAAAAGGATGTAAGGTAAGAGAAGAGAGCAGCCCAAGCTGTTTGCAGCTTTGTTTATGCACTTGATGTGTTCATGGATGGGGAGAGTGGGAAAACACAGTTGCTGTGTGTTGTGTCTGTCAGCCTCACACCCTGAAAGAGAGCAGTGGCTAAATCAACACCTGGAATGACACAGAGAAGCAGACAAGAGTTAATATTTTATGCTTCGTTTTCTTTCCAAATTCTTAGAGACATGAGCATGTTTACATCATGTGGGCCTGGGGCTTTCAATAACAAAAATATTCCACAAGTCGGATTCTGGATGTTCAGAATATATAAATAATACTTGTAACAGTGAGGAGCAGTGACTGCAAAGTGAGTTGAACCAACACCATGAGCTTTTCCTTCCAGCATGTGAGTTAGTGGGCTAATGAGAGTCTCTCTGAATTACATTGGTATATTGAATTGTAACCAGAAGGATCATTTTAACCAGCACTCTTTGCTGTGATCAGTTAATGCTGATAAAATGACTTCTCAGCACCTATTTGGATCAAGTGATAGGTGATCCCTTTGAGTGATTTTAGCATGTAATTCTGTCTCTCCAGGGAATGTACTTCTCTGCTGCCTTGCCTGGTAAATGCAATTGTCAGGGTAGTAATGGTGTCTTCTGATTTTGCTTTCTCATCTTGATAAGCACATAAGGTGCTCTGGAATAAAATTTTGGGCTCTCAGAGTCTGAGAAGTAATAAATAGTTTTGATATGTTAGAAACTTTAAAATTTATTAGCAGGGATATACAGAACTATTTTACAGATCAAGATACTTCAGATACAGAACTGCAGCTCTTCACAGCAGTAGTAAATGTCACTGAAAATAAGTACAGATACAGGTTAGAACAAAAGTATCAGCAACATGGAGTATGATTTGGGGCTTTTCTTTTTTAATTAAGGTTATTGGAAAGCTACATAATTATTACTTGCACACAGAAGAAGGAAGATCAATGTGTGCTATAGAGGAGTTCAAGAAAATAATCTATCTTAAGAAGCTATGAACATACAGCAATTTAAAGAAAAAATGAACAGCAGTGGAGAACAGTGCTGAAGCAATTATGAGAGTTGCTGCAAAAGAGTGTAAGATGTGCACTATTGGCCTTGGTTTCTTTCTTGGTTTTAGCATTTGCAGGGGCTCTGAGATAATTAAAATGCAAATGTGTAGTTCTGCCTGGCAAGAGAAGGGCAAGCACGAGCCTGTGCTGTGGGTTATTGCTGCAGGGCTGGCAATCCAGGGTGGGCACCCAGCAGACCTGCAGTGCCACCTCCTCCACAGCCCACTCCGTGCTCCTGCAGAGAAGATTGGGCCTCTCAGGCTGCAAATCAGATAAGCCAGCTTTGTCTTGGTTTGCAGCCCAGGCATGTGCTCTCTGTCACCACTGTTTCCATGTTTTCTGTGCACCTGGAAACTGGCAAACACAGTGGAAACATCTAAACCCCTGTGTTCCTCAGAATAATTATTGTAATATCAACACCAGTCTCCAAAGTGGTTTAGTCTCTCTCCACTTGACTGTCCTCTTTGTAGAGGAAGGAGAAGCTTTAACAGTATCTTAACAGCAGATTTTAAAAGAAGATCAATAAATAGAAATATTGATTGACCTGTGTCCCTTTAGCTAGTACACTGTTGCCCTTCTATCATGTTCTTAATTAAAACCATTGTACTCAGAAGAATCTACTTGAATAGGTTAGAGTTGTTATTATTTTGTTGTTTTGTACATATACATACATTTACATATATATCTATTTATCTATCTATCCTTTAAATTAAATAATTGTTCTATAATAAATATTTATTTAGCCCAAAAATGCTGCAACATAAGATGAATGGAATTTCATTCTAGTAGAGATTTCACTGAATATTTCTGAATACATTTCAACAGTTCAAAGATGGTACAAGCATGTTTTATTAAAACACTGATCAGAAAAAAATGTATTTTAATTCCATATGATCCATTTAATTGCCTCAGAGCTGTAAAATAGTAAACCTTAGTATCTTCAACCCTTTCAACATGATCCACTCAGAAGAAAATTACATGTTTGTATTAGTCTATTTAGGATGAGGTGTAAGAGTAAAAAAATGGGATTTAGTGAAATTGTTAGGTGACATATGAGTCAAACATTCAGCATACTTTATAAATAAACACAGAAAGTCATGCCTCTGTCAGATTGCAGAGGCTGTTAAATGAAATCTTCCTCACTTGTAATGAGGCTTTTGGAAAACTTTAGTTTAAATTCTGAAATGAGCTGAAAGTAGGAAATAATGTGTTTAAAGCCTGTAGAGGTTGATACGTAGTGAAATGTAGGTCAGTCAGATTACACCATACAGGCTCAGCTGCTGTGTTTTGTCATCTGCCTGTAATAAGGAGAACCAACGTAGGTAGCAGTTATACTCGAGAAACATATTTTTCTCCTAAGGAGAAAAGAGTGATTGATAGGAATGCAGGCATACTGAATTGGAGTCTAATGCTGATGCTGAGGTCTGAAAAACAAGGAATAGTAAGTGACCATAGGTCAATAAAGGAATAGACAGAATAACACAGATTTTTCCTCCTTCAAAATATCCTGCTTCAGAAAACTTATTTTCTTTGACGTAGAGAAAAATACAAAAGGATCAGGATGTAAAAAGCTGAACTCACAAAACCAAGGAAACATCCCTTCCTTCGCCAACACAATTTGTGCTTCTGAATGTTCAGTGTCTGACGTGCCATGAGAGCACTGGGCTCTGATGCCATCAGGCTCTGCCCCAATACCCACACGCAGCATCCTCCTTCCCTCCGAGGTCCATTGGAAATTTTCCTCAATAAAGTGGGTGGACACCACCACAGAAAACACAGCAGCTGATAGGTGCTATTCTATATCATGCTATCTTAGGTGTAATGTTTCCCATTAGCAAAAGCATTTAACTCATAAATTAGAATGGCTGTTATTAAAATGTTTCAGAAGTTATATCAGAACTAATTAATTTGTGATTATGGTTGCTGAAGATGTAGTTTCTTTTTCTGTATTAATGCTGTCCTTTTTCCTTAAACCTGACAGTTACATGTGTTGAACCTTAATACATAGTTTATTTATGACTCTTTATGGATTTTTTTTTATTTTAATGAGTGGGAGGATGTATGTGCACTTGCTAATAAAAGTAACTTCTTGAGAGCCACTCAGAATTTTTGGACTCTCACAAAATTCACTTGATTTTCCTCACATGGCATTGTGCAAGTCAAATATATAATTTTGGTTATAATTATTCAAGAAGAATTCAGCAGCTAAATCTGTGTTTAAAAGGTAAGCTGCTTGCTATATTCCTCCAAACAGTGTGGGAAAGGCTGATGCTTATCTCTGGAAAGGAATTTCAATGGTGTTCACGTGGGTTCACATGAGCCTGGAGAAGTCTGAAGGAGGGAGATGCTGGACATAGTGAAATCTGGGGTGCAGGTGGAAGGGAATGTGTTGCCAGAGATGGTGCTGAATCTTTTTACAGTAAACAAATGACCAAGGAAGAGCTCAGGAGGGACTGAATTTCAAGAGGAGGGTGCTTACAGTGGTGTGAGATGTTTTCTAAGGCTCAGGTTGTGCTGTCAGTGCTTTCAGTAAGTCCATGGCTCCACAGGCACCAGCATATACTCCACAGATCTTCTCTGGATTTTCACCTTCACAGGGTGTCCCACACAGAGGCTTGTGCTCCTCTGTCTTCATTAATGACAGCAAATCCTATGTCAGAGGCAAGCAGGCTCACTTGGTTAAAGGGTGTGTTTAAAGACATGATTTTGCTGTAGCCTTCCTGGGACCAGGGAACAATGCACCTGTCTGTCATCTCCTCTGCTGACAAATTATTCTCCCCTCAGCAGCTTTGTTTTCCCTGCTCCTGCCCACCTTTGGGAAAGGAGCTGAGTGGGTCAGCCTTAGCCCACAGCTCTCTGTTGCTACTCTGCACCTCCTGTTGGCTGCTCTCGTGCGCTGGGGGCAAGAGGACAGACAGACAGGTGCCTGACGTCAGACTCAATGCAAGGCATTTCTTACATACCCCTCACTGCAGGAGCCACCACTGCTGCTGACCAGTGTTTGAGTGTTGCACAAGGGGCATGATATTTGGCAGCTGTCTCAATTTAAACAAAAGGGGGCTTCCTGCTGCAAATAGACCCATGTAAAGATAAGCCCTTCATGACGGTACCAATTAAAATCACAGGAACTTCACAGGCTTGCCCTTGAAATGGACACTTCTAAAGGAGAAAATTATGGTGTCAAATTTGTGTGTTACCTCCCGGGACTGCAACAAGTTATTCATTCATTACACATTTATGAGATTGGTTATTCATCTGCTAATGTGTCTAGGAGTGCAAGTGCCTATTTACTTGGTGTCTCAAGGTATTAAAACTCTATAACAACATAGTTACAGTTAATGGACTTATAAGCTCTACTAGTAACAGAAATACGTTTCCACTCTTTATTTCCTTTTGCATATCATGGACTTTATCTGGAATAGAACTGAACAGAGGTTTTCGCAGGTTGTAAAAGTAATGATGAGGCCCAAATGATCAGGGAGCCCATATAAGTTGCAGATTATTTGGTAACGTTCCTAATGCACTAGTCCCCTATCTGGGATCTTTTCTTGAAAGAAAGTTTTTCCTTGTTTCTAATCTGAATCTTCCTTGCTGTGGCCTGTGTTCATTGTTTCCTGTCCTGCCTGTTGTGGACACGAAGAACTAATTTTGTTTTATGCCCTGACCTGAGTCGTCCTGTGTTGGGAGAAGCAGAAGGATCCTTTCATTTCTCTTGCAGTCTCTTCTTCCGTTGTGTGTCTCCAGACAGAATTTGTCTTTCTTACAGCAGAGTGAAACACAATGGCAATCTTTTATGAGTCTTATCCCCTTTCTCCATTGTTTTCTTGCATAGGCACTGGTTTTCCATACTGTTTTTGCACAGATATTCAGGAAGAGTGATTGAAAAATTAAAAAAAAACCAATGTGAGGATCTTATCATAGAAGGGGATCAAATCTCCTCAGCAAAATAGTTGGTGTTTGTCTGGTGGTGACAGGAGTCTCCACTGTAAGGGCACTTGCAGCAGCATTTTCAGCTGAATGGGGTGAGCCCTTGAATCTCTGCTCTGCTCACTTCTTGTAACCCAGTCACCACCCAGAACTTGTTTAATTCCTTGCTACTTATATATCTTAACAACATAAAAAATTCCTCTTAAATATCTTACCTGCACATAAAATGCTATCCTACCTGACCATTTATGCAGGAACAATTTGTACTGATTACTTTAAAATAACTTATTTATGCAAAATTCTGCAGCAGCAATCAGCAAGAGCAGTCTTTGGGACATAGTGTTTACACAACCAGCTCTACAAACTGGACTAGGCACAGTGTGACCCGGGAGGAGGGAGTAATTTCTTTCTGTTTGAACAGGGGTATGATGACAGTTCACTTTCACTTGGTATTCCTCTGCAGAAACTATAATTCCCTCCCTTACTTCCCACCCAGTGCCTTATTCTTTCTCTGGGCAGAAGAGGTGAGTAGGAGGTTTAGTGGTGCAGTGGAATCTTCTCTTAACATCTCAATCAAAAAGGATCACCAGGGTGCAAGCCTTGGTGCTCCTCAATTTGAATCTTTTCTCCAGCAAGTAAACATTCTAACCAAAGTGAGTGTTTTGCATCCAGAAGGGTTCCCAGTTAGAAAAAGTTTTCTTTTTATATTTATCTTGAATTCTTGACACTTCAGGAACTGAGGTAGACTTTAAAATTTCACAGAATCAACAAAGAATGACCTGAGGTGTGATTCCTTTTCAGGCTTTGGGTATCTATCTCTCACTAGCACTGACTCAAACTGACCTTAGCGAGCAAGGCACATACATTGAAGTTCCTGGTAGAATCTCTGCTGTGCAGAAATAGTTCACTGGTTCACTGAAGCTTGATTATTTTGTAATTTGCAATTTTTTAAAGGAATGTGAGCATGGAAACTTTGATATGATTATATGATGAAAACAAAACACGGCTTAGATATGCATTCGATACCTTAGAAATAAGGTACAGCAGAAAAAAATTAAATGTTTCAAATGTTCTGTAGAAAGAAGAGTGAATTCTTGTTTTCTGGTCTGTCCTGAAGGATTTGCTCTGATAGCCAGGGATTTATTGATTGAATCTGCATCATTCAAAGAAGCAAATTAGGGCTTTGCTGTCAGATTCTGAGAGTTCCATGCTGTGATTTGATCTGTTTAAGCAAGAAAACATCTCTTTTTTTACAGTCTCTTCTTATTTGTTTTACTCCTGATGCACTGGAGTAGTATTCCCACCTTTTTTGCAGCTGTGCTTTAACACATTCATTGCTCAAATTATAGAAAAAGATCCATGATAAGGGACGTGCTTGCTTCATTTGTGTAGAAAAATTAAAAGTTTATAGAAAAGGCTGTATCTTGATTTCTGTTATTCAGATTTGAGCACTATTTGAAATCCCTGGAAATGTCAGTGGCTAGGAGTTGTGTGGGCAAGGGGTGGGCCATGGCTCTGGTGGTCCGAACACTTGTGGGTCCTGATCCTGCCCTCAGCTGGGCTGGTGTGGCACCAGGTAATGACTTCAGCAGGTAAACCTCAGCAGAAAATGTGCTCCTCAGTGGAGTGGTAAGCCCAGCATCTGTAACTCTTTAGAAATGGAGTTATGTTGGTAACAAACCACTATGCTAGGTGACCAAAACAGTCTTTGTGAATAATACTGAAAGGCATTGAGGTTTTATTTGCTAGCAGTGGTGATTATTTCCAAATGTACCTTGATATAGATGCATTTCTGATCACTCTTTCTTGATCTCCTAAATCTAGCAAAACTAGACAGGTTAAGCTCTTACTATAAACAATATATATCTTGATCCATCTATCACTGCCAATAATTTCTTTTTATATTAAAAATCCCTAAAATGTGACCTCTGTCACTATTTTACACTTACAACAGAGGAAAGCAAGGAGCATTGTGGCTTCTTGAAATGTTATGAGAGAGAAAGTGAATATTAGAGGGAATGGAGGAAGTCTATTACAGTAAAATAGAGCCAGTTCTTACGGATGATGTCAAATTCACTTGGCTTTGTTTCTCATTACTGCAACCAAGACTGTGGCTTATGCTGGATATGAAGTAAATTTATTGGCAGTGAAAAATAGCCCTATCACAGATTATGAATATATTAAATTGACATGGGTTAAAGGAAAGACTATTAGAGCTGAATAAACATTTGAGAATGTAGTTTATACCTCAATACACCTCCCAGGAAAATCAACACACTTGTATGTAGGGAGACTGCATGATTTCACTCTGGTATATGGTTTTGTATCCAGAACTGGGTTTCAGTTCAGGTAAGATTCTTCTTGAAGTTTGGTTGTTTATTTTTTCGTTTCAGTTCACCCAATCATAAAACTCCTTTTCAGAATTACCTTTATGCAACTGCTGTTTCAGGAATCAACTTTCATTTGGTGCTGCTTCTTCAGCTTAGTGTCCAATATTCAAAACAGCATTGTGAACCTGGATAGACAGCAATACCCCCACTTATGTGCAAATTTCAATGCGTGCAGTTGCATAAATAAATGAAACAAACTCACACAAAACGGAAAGTGTGAGTCAACAAAACAAAGCAAGGCACTGTGCTAAAACTGAACCAAAGCATGCCTTGCCCATTGCCTTCCAAAGCCAGTCTTTCCAGGTCTCTGAACAAATGAGAATAATGGAACTCATGGTGCCTTTCTGGCTTCTATTTATTTTAAAAGAGAGAGTTAATTACCTTTATTTTCTACTAGGTTGATAATATCTTAATACAAGCTATGACACTGCACATGGAATATTTGCATCTATTTTCAGATGGCTAACTGTGCTGTTTAATACCTGATTACTTAAAAACTGATGATCTTTGCTTATGTTCATGTTCCATAGATGTGGCTTCTTCCATGTGGTTAAAAGTAGATGTTTTCATCTCTTTCAATTGGCATCTTTCTGTTTGTTCTGTACTTTCCTAATCAGTGATATGTCAGCCACACAAAACTTTTAGCAGGTTTTTGTATTATTTTAAGGGATGCTCTTCCATATGAGCATAAGTCATGCAAGTAAAAGAGATAGTAAATATTTCAACAAAACTTATAATTTTACTCAAATTAATATATTTTTACTCAAATTAATATATTTTTGCAATATTTGCTCAAGTGTAGTAAAGTGATCTACATGCAGAGGCATATACAGGTACATGATCCTTGACCTTCAGATTTCTCATTTTATATCACCATTAAACACTGATTTGTTACTAATGCATACTTTGCAATTAAAAATTTATTGCTTTAAAAGCAAAGGCATTTTCCTGCCTAGTCCTTAATTAATCTTTATTTAAGCCATTTAAATATTTAGAGCAACTTACTTCTTTTTACATTATAAACACTGTAGCACTTCAAAGAACTTTTATGTTTCTGAAGAGTTTTCACTTTAACTGCAAAGGCTACTCATAAAAAAAAATTAGCACCTGTCTCACTTCATAGACTGTGATGTTATTGCAGCTGTAGGCACAAAGATGTGAGGTTTAATGATGGCAGATTGGTACAGAAAGGGTCAGGTTTGCCTTAGGCCTCATTCTCCCTCAGTGAAAAGTTGAACAAAGTGCAGGTAAATTATTACTGTAACTGCTAAATATAAGCAAAGTCCTGCAAACTTCAGTTTATGCCAACTGCACAGCTAAGGGAACAAAGAAGCATTGGATCTGTTGCTTAACCTCCTGCCTGCATCAGCATTGGTCATGCCAGAGCAGCACACTGCTCTCCCAAAGGACAGCAGGGAGTGGCAGGAGCATTTTGCCACACCAAGGCACAGTCCTTCCTGGCTCCTGTGCTTCATGAAAGCCACTGTCCAGCATCTGCACAGAGAGCTGGGCTATCTTCCACCCTACAGCCCATGACTGTACTGCAAACCACTTGGCCCAATCCCCAAGACAATATTGTAGACTATCTCAAATTTGCTGAACCCCTGCTTATCTTGCAGAATTTCCCAGGGGTGCCTGGACTTGACGGCATCAACTGAGCCCTGTTTAGTATGCAGCCTTTCAATTCCCCCAACTACTTAGTGCTTTTGGTAATGATGTAGCTGTAGATAGAATAGATTCTGCTTCCTTATTTTATAGACAAACCTACCCCGGAGCTGGATGGGAGGAACTGGCCAGCAGTAATTTCCCAGTGCACTTTCTCTGACCTTTCAGCCTGTAGAGCCATCTTTTTTCTAGCAACTGTTCTTTTTCTTTTCCTTTTTTCTCTTTAGAGAAAAAGGGAAAGCATAATTTATAAGATGAGTCCTATTTTCATACACCAAAACCAAACAACTTTGCTTTGAAAAGCAGGATACAAGTGGGAAGGGAGTAGTTTAGACTCATAGTAGGGATTTGCAAACTAAATGGGATTCTGCATCACATATTCTGCAAGAGATCAAACAGGACCCATAAGAAAGTCTTAATCTGTAAGCAATGGAAACAATCATGCCTTTCCTTTTGGCACAAGGAAGGGTAAGGTGGACTTCTGTGTGCAAGTTAACATCACTGTGCTTCTGCATGGTCAAATTGCCTTCAACAGTGGGATCACCACAGTGTTCTGGGAAACACAGCAGGGAAAATTGCTAAGTAGATATGAGAAAACTGAAATCTAAATTGTAGTACAAGCAAACGACCTGCTGCTATAAACTGTACCCTTACAGATTTGCTTACTGACGGCAACTTGCTATTTATTGTGTGTATAAGCTGTAGATTGATCAAGATTATTTGTTTCCATTTATATCTTGTTGGAAAGCAATGGGAGATCACTGTTTGAATGAGGTAGATTACTGCCAATCATTCTGATATGTAAAATGAGGAAATTGAATAAGCATTATTCTTGTCACTTTCAGCTGAGTTATTTAACTGAAACCATAGCTTAAAAGGTGGGATTTTTCAAACTGTTTAACTGGAAATACTTAATATAGCCATAGATCGATCTTGATGCTTGAATGGATGAAATATCATTTTAAGTATTGCAGTGCTGAGTAAGGATAACATAACACTATAATTGGTGATGTGTGGTATGCATCAGGGATGTCAGCTGACCATATTAAGTGGAATCTTGCTCATCTTAATCATGTGAATGATTTCAAGGATGTCACTGAACTTTTATAAAGCAAGACCATTATTTTAATATATAAATGAAATGGGACTGTGTTCACAGATTCACTTAGCAAGGTACGCATTCATTTATTCTAGTTCTGCTATAAAAATAGCTGATTAAATAGACACTATGTTAACAGTTTCTTCTTCCTAGTATACCTATATCTCCTGTACAGTGAGTCCTCTGTGCAAATTGTAAGTCTGTGTTATGATTGTCCTGTTTCTCTTTGCTGGATAGTGGTACTTTAATGAGTGCCATTTTTGTGACGCTAGCAATAATTTTTAGCAATTCACAGTGACTTTTATTTCCAGTTGCCTTCTGATGGCATCACCATTTCATTAGCCTTAGCTTATTCCAGAGGCAGAGCAGTTTATCAGATAATGAAGCTTGAGTAAGCCTCAGCTTTGTGACACGTGGCAAGTTCTGTCATTTCTCTGCCCTTACCTGTTAGATGTGTCATCTGTGTGAGTCAGTCTGCAGGGATGGTACTT
This sequence comes from Petroica traversi, assembly GCA_025920805.1. Classification (NCBI taxonomy): domain Eukaryota; kingdom Metazoa; phylum Chordata; class Aves; order Passeriformes; family Petroicidae; genus Petroica; species Petroica traversi. The sequence continues at coordinate 5,591,266 of JAHLSL010000056.1, forward strand.
GCACTGCACCTAAGACAGCTGACACAAATTTTACTTCTCGTTCTACCCCTTTCATTGCAAGACCTGAGGCAGTGTCGCAGACTCTTTGTACTTGCATAATACTGCATCTCAAATAGTAAAGGATTTCAATACCTACTGTGGAGAAGGATGATAACTCTGGAAGTCTTTAATATTCCCGCTGAGCAGTAAGGCACAATAAGCACGCCAAATTGAGACAGTGCATGAACTAGACCGTGTCTCAGAGCTTCCCTGTTCTTAACCATTGCTGATCAGTGTCTACTGCATAGCGAAGAGGTTATCTCCTACAAAGTGGGTCGGGGAAATAACCCTGGTTCTTTGCTATCTGCACAGTTTTCCCTAAGTGTCAGTCCAAGCTTGTCAAACAAGGATATCAAACTGACCACCACTCTTTTTTGTCCGCCCTCCCCAAGGCAATGCTTACTCAGACATGGAATGTTCCTCACACATATCTTTGTGTTGCACATGTCCCTATGAAACGAAGCTGAGGCAATCAGAAAATTTTAAGCATTTAAGTACTGCTTCCTAACACACCATGGCAATCTTCAATAAAAAAACAGGTTGCTCCTGGATGAGGGAGTGCAGTGTCTGCTGCCTAGGATTGCTCATGTACTTTCCAGCTGGAGTATTGCTCAGACTAGAAGAAGAGCACATCAAAAGCAGGTGGGAGATTTCTCTAGCACAACAGCCATGAGAAATCTCAGTGCATTACGGACAGTTGGGACCAACTAAACAATCAGTATCAAATTAAGGAGGAGACAGCTGGGAGGACTTGAAATCTTTTCCTCTCTTGTCATAGATACTGTGATATTGCCTGTCTCTCTAAATGAAATAACAATAGGGAAGCCTCAGGGCAGATTGTCTGCTTCCCCTCTCTTGGGGAGTATGCCTTTATTTTGCTCAGCACATTAGAGGTGCCTGATCCATTGTAATGCAATGTCGAAGGCCTTTGGGACTTAAAAAATGTTGTGTGTGTGGTATTGGAAGGGCAAAGAAAAAGCATTGACCCTACCAGATGTGATCTTTTCAGGTGGCATGTATGCACTTGGGTTGACCAAGCTTAAAGAAAATGAAATCATTCTAGATGATTGTCCAAACTTAGAGCAAATACAATTATTTTAATTTATTGCCTCCACAGCTTTTAATCAAAACTCCTTGAGGAATATGGCAACCTTTGCATTAAAGATTACATGATGGTCTCAGTAAACTTGCTTTCTTAAAATCTGATTCACTCTGCTGTAACATTTGACAGCTGTTTGAGAACATTTGACAGCTATTTCAGACACACTTACCTGTGTGAGTAAGAACTTTGCCATGCTGATTGTTTTGTACTCACACACAAACAACAAACTCAAGTGCAAACTAGAATGGAAGCTGTTTTCTCTTTGTTATTCAGCCATTTCTTACTCACATGGATCTTGCTGAAAGCTGTTTTCATCTGTCCAGCAGGTAGAAACATTATGGTTACCACGAGGTGGCCGTTCATGAACAGTGTCATTCTTTCTCCACCACAAGGCACATAAGGCAGAACTAGGAGCAGTTGTTAACAATGCACAGGCAATAGCAAACAGCTGACAAACCACCCACATGCTAAAAGTCCTTTGTCCAAATAATTCAATGCATTATTAACAAACACGTCTGCAGAAATCTGCCCATTAACAATTTCCGAGTGGAAAACAGGGCTGGATAATGCATTTTCAGACTATCTACATTGCATGTAGCAGGACAGAAGGGTTGCGTCCTCATCCTCCCAGAGAACATAATTATTCTTTTTCTGTATAAGGGTTGCTCAGAGCAGTTCAGTTTAAGTTAACCAAAGGTGTGTAATTGATGAAACAAACCTAGTCTGGACATTTTCACTGAAAGCTAAGTTGCATAAATATAGTGTCTGCTCCAAGGATCCAATGGGTTCACCTCGGCCAGTGGCTGCTCTCACAGTCCCTCTCCTCAGAAGGGGAGCTCTAAAAGCTCTTGACTCAAAATGAACTAGATCATTAACCAATTACTGTAACAAAAAACAAATTCAGCTTGGGGACTTGAATAAATCCTCCTAGCTGAAATACCAGTTGACCTGACAAGTGACCTTTATAGAGTGGATGGGTGTTGCAGTAAGTACATGCCTGCATAGGAAAGTCTTCTTTGGACAGAATAATGATTTCATGGTAAACTTTGAAGGAACTTATGCAGACACACTGATTTGTATGTAAACCTCATTTGTTTCCCATCAGTTTTGAACAGGTACCATTTCTCTGTATAGGGAAGGAATTTCAAAAGCAGTCACTGTTCCAATGCAAGTAGTTAGAAGGAGCTTTTTCTGCAATATCTCTTGAGTCTGGTTTCCCATTTTTGAGCAAGGCTCTTAGAATTGTTCTAGCTCATGTGCAAGAAAATTTTTGAGAGCAGAAAATTCTGAGTTTCACTAGCACCTCTGTACAACTTCACAATCCAGGGCATTTAAAATAAATGAAGGGTTTTATTTTCAGAGTACTTTACAAGACCGTCCACAGTTTAGGAAATAAAAATTTAATACAATGATAATTATAATAAGTGTCTGTACAGACCTGTGATAATCTTTTCATGTTTGGGAATTTTGCATAAATGAGTAACTAAAAATGTATACATGAGGTCAGACAGGTCTGTTTACCTAAGCCAGTATCCCACCTACAACAGTAGCCAGAATACCAAGTCAGAATACAAAGCTTAGCATGACATATTCAGCTTTCAGGATATTTAACACTTTAAGAAGCCATAGAAATACTTTTTGTCCTGAACAGACACTGAGTAACCAGTATGAAAGTCATGGAAGAAAATTCTCCTCAGGTTTCTGGTTCACTTCCCAGTAATTGGGGTCATACAAGGCTATGCCACATCCCTCCTCCCACCTCCTGGTTTTCAGTGAAAAATAACATGGGTAGGTAGCAGAATGGAATAGTGAGAGAAACCAAGGTAGTGATCAGGGCAGCCAAGAGCTGTGGGAACAGACATGCCAGCAACTTAGTTGCTGCCTACGCAACCAGAGATCTCTTCACCCAAAGTCAGTCAGAGCATTTCCATCACAGTCTTCTAAAAGCATTTCCTGACTGTGACCTTTTATCAGATCAGAAGCATCGGCCATCCCGTGGTGGAAGTCACAAGCCCTTCACTTGAGAGTGTCAGAGCATGAGAGTCTCAGGGCAAAGTCTTTAGTAGATCTGCATCAGATGAACAAAAGATGGGTACAGAGTTCAAGCAGCCTTGCTTATTCACTAAAATAATGGGATTTTATCACCACAATAAACAGAAAGTGACAATTCCATGCATCCTCTGTCTATGTGTTTGTCTGGAAAAATCTCTATTCCTCCCATCATGACACACATGAAACAGTTAAGATGAAGACCACTAACTACACAAGAAAGACCATTTGCTTCTTTTTTGAGGAGGGAAAATTCAGTATTATTTCTTATTTCCATAAAATTTGAGTTTTGTTTATCAATCCCTTAAGTCTTCAGTAGCAGTAGGATGCTTGGATCCCAGACCTGGGGATCCTCAGAAAATCCTAGCCTAAGGCCTGCCTGCCTGAATAGGCTGCACTATTTGAACTTAAAATTGTACATAAGCCCATCTGTAGATATATTTATAGAAATCTAAAATCACATATTTGCACTAATGCTCTCTAATATCTGCATGTTGCAAGAGATGAATACGAATTAAGAAAAAGAGCAAAATTAATGAGAACAATTGCAACAGCTGAATTTAAATCAGACCAAAGGACAACCTCCCTTGGTACCGCCCTACAGCACTCCAAAATGCTTCTTAACCTGAAGGTTTATACTGTGCAGCTTTGTGTAAAACACAGACTAGCACAGGCCAATGTTCCTTTACCACTACAGTGACTGGCTTTTTGAAGTCCGCATATGTTTGCAGCTTCCTACCACATCCTGTGGCAAAGAGTTCCACCCTTTAATTATGATCTTTGTGGAAAGCATCCTTTCATGTTTTAAACTTGCTAACTGCTCATTTTATTGTGACTGCTTCCTTTGCTATGAAATAAAGTGAAAATCATTCTTTATTCACTTTCTAAGTACTGTTCATGATTTTCCTGGGGGTCTGTCACACACAGTCCTTTTCCTCATTTGTCCATCTTCCATATGAAAATCCTAAAGCCTTTCTTTTTTCTTCCCTAGTACAGAAACCATTAAATACCTTTGATTATCCTGTCACCCTTTTCTTTATCCTTCTATTGCTATCCTGTCATTTTTGAGATGAGATGACTGGAACTGTATTCAATATTCAAAATGCTAGGTAGGCAATGGATTCCTTTGGCAGCATTGTGGAGTTTCTTCTGCTGTTTTCTGTTTTTCTGTTCTATTCCTAGTATTTACTAATATACTGCTTTTTTTTTTTTTTTTTTTTGACAGCTGATGAGGATTTAGGTGACATTTTCATAAGGCTGTCTCCAAGCCCTTTCCCAACTAGTAGTTAATTTCACTGTGTGTTTACAGATTTCCCAGGGTACAGGTAGAAGACATTAGTGATTTAGCCTTGAAAACACAGCTAAATTACAAGAGTGGTTGGGCTGTAAATGGAAGATTGTTGATAGAATTATATACCTGCTCAGTTCTACTGGCAACTTTTATTCTTCTGAGTTTTGGTATACCAGAGGTTTCTCTCATGCATGTAAGGTAGCATGAATGTTTGCCATGGATCTCACCTTTTTAGTGGGTTGTTGATTATTTTAACAGAACATTAATTCAAACAGAAAACTCATTCAGGAAAGAGTTCATCCAATGACTTTTAGAGAGGGTTTTGATAATTTTACTGTTGTAAGGCATATCCTGACCAAGACCAAGGGAATACAAGCAAATACATGATACTGATTCAATGGAGGTTTCATCCAATAGCCTTCAATATCAGGTAGAGATGCACAGCACTTCAATCTTTTTCATAGCTGAAATGTGCTATTAGTATTATAATGATTGCTAAAATGGAGTTCTTGAGCTTAATGAAATCTGGAATTAAATAAATCACTTCAGGACTGTAAAAACCTAGCTGTGAAAGAATTTTAAATAGTTGTTTTTAAGAAAAATGCTGGCAGAATAAATATATTGCTGCAAGTCGATCAGTCTCATTTCTGACTTTAAAACACTTCCTATGTTCCTATGTCAATGATTGCTATCAAAAATTCCTTAATGGGCCAAAGACACCTCAGTATCATATCACAAGTAGAGATCTTTTTTAAATGAGGTTTTCAGCAGTCTCCGTTCATGGAGTGGGTGTCATTTAACTTTGTCCTTGTTACCATAAGCTGTTGTTTTCAAATTTGTGGCTGCACTACAGTACAGAAGCTAGAGATCTATCAAGTTTTCCTGTTAATGCAGTTTTCTCTCAGCAACGTTTCTGCTCCTTACTAATTCTGTTTATTCCTATGTGTTATAGGCAGAGTTTTATTAGTATGGATTTTTTTTCCATTCCAGCCTAAGTCCGGGGGACCTTGGAAAGGTTGGCAATGGAAACATTATTTCACAGCTGTGGTGGGCTGACTTTGGCCAGCAGCCAGGCACCTATCCATCTAGTCTCTCTCCTTTCCTCAGCAGAACATGGGGAGAAAATATGATAGAAAGTCTTATGGATTGGAATAAAGACAAGAAGATAACTCTTTGTTTGCCACCACAGGGAAAAAAAAAAATTTAAAAAAAAGAAAAACAGACATGACTTGGGGAAAATTAATTTAACTTTTTGCCAATTAAAAATAGCATAGGAAAGTGAGAAAAAAAGACAACATCAAGCCCACCTTCCTTCTAACACTTCTTTTTCACAGGCTCAACTCCACTCCTTAATTCCCAACTCCTAGAGGGAGTGCCCCTTCCCCCACAGCCTGCATAGATGGAAGTGCTGGTCATCTCCCAGTCTTTCAATTTCATTTTGGAGAGTTAAGAGGGCTCCTTGACATAACCAACTCCCCTGTCTGTTAAGGGCAATTGGAAATTACAAAGCTAGACATTAATGTAGAATAAAATTGGAATACAAAAGAATATTCTCAGGTACTAGATCACAAAATAGGAGGCCAAATACATGAACTAGTCCAAAGACACCAAATGAACTCTTAGTCATCTGTTTGAAAGACTTTTGGGGACATTATTTTCTGTGCTTGTTTTGGAAAGCCATTTACTCCAGTATATTGTTTTTTTTAAACAAGAAAGGAGTCAGATTTCTTTCATTTTCACTGCTCTTTGTCAACAGTAAGAGCTTGAAAATGTAGATATGCAAGATAATAAGTTATATAATTACTCTTCTCATTGTTCTGACTCCCTATGCACTCCTGGAAGTTTGATCTGAGCAGTTCAACTTCTGGAAGCCCATAAAATCCCTACAAATCCAATGGGGAAATAAAACCGTATTTTATGAATTAATAACCTCATAAAATGGGAAAGCAATCTATGTTGGACAAGTGTTGGTTTAATATTTGATAGGTGATAAAATTATTAAATCCTTGATTCTTTTCCTTTTCAGAGCATACTGAACACTTTTAGATATCTTGAGACTGCAAAAGCTGACCAACGACAGCAGATTTTTTAATATCACTTCTCTGCTGACAAGTAAGTTCTTAATTCTCAGATTTTCTCTGGTATTCCTGATTTGTATTTTATTCTTGCATTTATTATATGGACTATCACATTCATTTTCTGGGCCAAGTAAACATGAGTGCAAATTGAATAGTATGGAACTGCTCTTATATTTCCCAGCTAGAGACAAAGTTGAGATAAAGCTCTGACTCACCTAATTATTCCAACTTGTAGAGCCAATGGAACTGTGGACATATCTCTGGATGTTTCGGGAAACCTTCTTCCTGGTAAAATGTTTTTTGGATGGAAAAATTAAATTATTTAAATATTTGTATGTTCTTGATGGATTTAGGGAAAGGAAGCTAGAATTTGGAAACTGCTGGAAATAATAGTGTCTGAGGTTAGCCTCTGCAGTTAGAGGAAAGAGTGTTAGAAGAACTGGTAGAGATTGGGAAATGTGGAGAGGAAAAATAATTGCATTGGAATGAGGAGAAAGAGGATCCTTACTAAGAGGAATAGAAAAGAAAGTTTCTTTCTGTTCAAGACTTGTTGAGGGAGAGCTTCAGAACTTATTAAAATTTTAGTTTTCCTGTGCATAAAATTTAACTTTCATGAGAGACTGCATTTTAAATCACAAATTTATTCTAAACACTGAAGTTCACTTATCCTGACTTCGTAAGTGAGAGATTTTACATATCGAGAGACTGCTGCTCTCAATATGTAATATCAATGGAGATTGTCATAATATCAATGGAGATTGTCGTAACACTTCTAAATTTCATCTTTCTTTCTTTCTAGTTTCATAAAATTACTGTAAATACTATGTTATTTGCTACTTCTCGGAATATATTTCACTTCTTTCACTTCAGTGTATCTAGTAGATTTTATGAAATGCAGTGCCTAGTTACAGGTTGGTTGAGTTTTGACAATCATGTTTTATTACTCTGTGGATGATTGGTATTGAAATTTTAGGACTTTTTTTTCTTTTGACACTGTATATTTCTGAGATTAAGAAGGGAATACATTGAATTTATTGCATACACTATCAAATATTTAATGACTTTTTATATCATAATTAAGCCAGTGTAGCTGCCAGCAGCCTCCAAAACAAAAATCTTCTGATGTAGTACTTCTTATAATTGAAGAAAAAAGTGATATAAAGAATATGCACTATTTAATCACTGCCCATTTATTCCCATATTCCCATTCTTACTTATTGCTTATTTAGTTACTTTTCAGGACTTTTAGCTATAAGCACACAGCCAAACTTTTGAGTCTTATTTGGGGTCTTAAAGTATCACAGGCTTCTATTCCTCCCTTCCCAGGAAGCAGAAGTACCAAATATGTCACGTGTTACTGCGTGATCCACCTGTCTGCACTTCTGTGTGGTTCACTTCCCTGCTTGGGCCAGAACATGCCAGCATGTGGATAACAATATAAGCTTCCATAACTACTTAAGTAGCCATTCACTCGAATTTTGCTCGGAGGACAGACAAGCTACAGCAAACAGCTTCCATTCTCCTTGGATTTGTCTGTGAGATTCAGTTCTGAAGCTGTCCTGTTTACCATGAAAGGCAGACCACAAGGAAATGAAGCTTTTTGACACAATGAATCCAAGCTTAATAATTGAATTACATGTGGCCGTAAGCATGTCAGGACTGTACACGAAACTGATTTATCAGTTCATCAACCCAGGAAATAAATAATAAATGGTGAGTCAATCTAAATTGAGAAAATTGAGGGTTCCATTTTGTGATGAAGCAGGGGGGCAAGTTCAAAAGAAGAGGCTCCATTTCTGCTTAGATAAATTAATTTATTTTTATTAACAACAGCATGTTCTGAGGCAAATGCTGCAAAAGCAAAGGAAAAGGACAGACAAATCCCCACAGGTGAAGTAGTGGTGGATGTATCTCCTTTTATTTTGGGGTCCAGCATCATAATAGTGACGAGGTAAATCCTCTCTTCTACTAAGTAATATTGGAACACAAATCCCTCACCTCAGAGTACCTGTCCACTTCATTGGCTCTACAGTATTCCCAGCAAAATATTTATTACGAGTTTACTCCAAACTATTCAGTGTTCTCATAAAACATTATCCCTACACAATGTCAATGGAGCACGTGCTAAATGGAAATACCACCGAAAATACTTGGCAAGAGGAGTCATAACTGGGGGAGAGTTTTTGCTGAAGATTTCAGCAAGGTTCACAATTAGATGTTTTCAGTATTTTGCAGACAGCCTGGAAGCTGACAGAATATCCTTGTCAATGAAACTTGTAAACGATACCAGCAGTCCGGATCACTTGCTCTTTCAAGCACCCTGGGTTGCTTGGTAACCTCAGCCCATCTATGTACAGCAACAGACTGAATTTAGGGCTGAAGAGAGAAAGAGGAATTGGGATCTAAGGGGTCCCAATCTCTGAGGGAAATATTTCAGGAATCACAGCAGATAAGCAACTTCAGTGAAAAAACTGATAACGTAGAACAGAGGTTGTTGCTTTGGTTGTGAGTCTGGCTGATGCCAGAAGGCTGTGTTTTGGTGCCTCTGCTTTAAGGAGTGCTGTAAAAGACATAGAGGGTCATAAGAAATTACCACTCAGTCTTTCTTCTGTGCATTTACTTCATAATTAGTTTTCTGGAAAAGGGCTTGTTCCCCTCAGTTGGTATCATTAAAGTCTTCTGGCTTTCTGCCAAAGTGTAGCAGTAAATAATATAGTGGTTGACCTTGCTAGTTTGATAATCTAGACTGGGAAGTACAGTATTACTTAAAAAAAAGTGGGTAGCCTCCTTTTACATCATCTTCTCCCTGCTTACTGTATTGCTGACTGGCAGCATAATTCCTGTAGTCAAAATAATGATGGGAGAAAAGTCTTTGATCCCTATAATCAGTCCTGTTCCACTGCTGTGAGAATATCATACAACAGATTATTCTGACTGCTACTGTGTTTACATTGGGTACTTATATTAGTAAAGGTGGACCTATATTAAGTTGCATTTAGAGAATTACATAAAAGTGCCTGATATATTTATTCAGATTCCTGATATTTGTTTTTTCTTTTCTTAGAAACCAACGAATGACATTTCACATTTTCATGTGTATTTATTTATTACATACATTAAGGTGATTTCTTAGTCAAATTAGCCATTCTTTGTACTGAGTAAACAGAACAGAGTGTTTTCTTCTGTGGCCTGCAAGATTTTAGAATTAGCAGATTTCAGTCTCTGCCATGGAGCTTTTCTCTACAGTAGAAAGTAAGATTTTCTGCCTTTATCAGCTCTCAAGAGATAGCTCTGCATGAACTAGATATTGCATAAAGCTAACCTGAATAAAGTGAAGAAAATACCTTCTCTGAAGATGTAGAAGAAGCTACAAATATCAAATTTGGACTAAACACTTTTGTCAGAGGCTGTTTTCTCCATCACTTAAACTCTCCCAGCTCAGTTGTTTGATGGTCAGCAAATATTTACCAAGAGACTTATAATACTTGAATACTGCCTGTTATTTAATCTAAATACAGATACTGACTTTAAGAAATTCAGCAATATATTTTTAAAATTTAAGGATTAATTTTAAATTATCCTATTTGAAATGAAAGGGTAATACAAAATAAAAATAGATATTTGAATTGGAAAAAAGCACCTATAAAAAAACAAACAGCAGTTTCAGCAAAATCTATTCTTGTATTAAAAAATTATGTATGATTTCATATGCAGGCTGCCTGCAGGACAGTCGAAAATGAAGCAAGCAGCTCTGTTTTGCATGACTATTTGGAAACCCTTGAGGTGTTAAAGAAGTGAAATAGTGGTTTGCCTAGGGCAAACTTAGATGTTGATTTGTTTATTTAATAAGCATAACAAAAAGGCAAAATACTAAATGAATTGTCTTAGTGAAAAGAAAAAAAATTATTACCATGAAGAAAACCAATATTATTTCTTATTTAGAGAATTTCAGAACCAGATTAAATAGACACTGAGATATAAAAGGAGCATATATTTTCTTGTTTCAGCTTTTAAAGACAAGGTAGCATCCAGGCAAGTATATTTGAGTTCTTTTTGGTAGTTATACAATATGAAGAAAAAATAAGCGAAATATGTATTCGATCTTTCTTTTTTTTCCTAGAAATGTACCTTGAGTCTTTTCACTACTCCAGCTCCCTAATGTAAAATTCTGTTCAAATGAGTGTAATGGATTTACTTTCAGATATTTTTTTTCTCAGATTGCTAGCAGAATTTCTGCAGTAGAAGCCAAATTATACCAAATTCTTTGTTGTGGAAAAAGGCACAGGGAAATTCAGATGAGTGTAGAAAGAATATAAATAAAAAACATTAGCCTCTGACCCAACAATTGTCCAGAAACAAGTGCAATTACGTAGACAAATGGTGCTGATCACAACCTTCTTTCCCCACAGTGTGGCGATTGCTCGGCACAGAGCACTGCTGAATAGATAGATGTGCTTCTGACATCAGCAGGATGGAGTGTGCCTGCCCAGAGTGAGATAGAGCAGCCATTGACTGGGCTGACAGCTATAACAAATAAAGGCCTTGGCGCAGCAGGAGATGTTGAGCACCTGTGACACTTGTCTTTGCTAATTCAGATTTTTGCAGGTGAATGCAAGAGTGAATATGAAGGGTCACAGTCACCTGGCTGTGGGGGTGGGCAGCGGAGGGGACATCTGAGAGAGGAAATCAGTTTTAGGGAGCCTCTAATCAGTCAAGAAACGCCAGTGGCACCAGAAACAAAAAAGGCAAAAATTCAGATTTTAAATTGTATTTAGGGATTACCTGTTCCCTCAAGATCTTGTGCCAGAGGAGCCATTGCCTGCCTTTGCCACCTGCTGCCAAATCCACAGGTAGCACCTTCACTCCCTGCAGCAGTGAAAGCTCTCTGCAGCTCTCCATTCATGCCCAGAAATGTGTCTGGGGCCCCAGACCTGATCCTGATCCCTCAAGGGAACCCTTTAATGGGACCCTTGTGTAACCACCACTTTGAGGGGATGCTTTTCATGGCAACAGGAGGAGTTAGGTGGGCAGGTCCTCTGGGGTATTGGGTGCTGGAGACACTCCTCTCATCCTCATGGATTCTCATTCTTCTAAAATCCCATGAACAAAGGTCCGTCCAACTTCCAGCATCTGATGGAGATCCTAAGTTGAGTTGTGCCATCACTTCACACTCTTCCAGCTAACACAAAGGAGGAGTACTTGGAGGGCAAGACCTTGAGGGATTCTGGTCCTTTTAAGGGCTGAGTGAGCCTTCCAACATGTCTAGTTTCTTTCTGTTGTTGGCCAAAAGTAACTGTTCTGCAGAACTGGGAGCTTTGGTTAGGTGCCTAAAGGTGGGCAGGATCACTGTGAACTTCAGCCTTCATTCCTGTAAGTGAAGAGTGGCCTCTGTCCCTTGCAGTGCACAGCCAGGCTGGTGCTCTGCTCCTGCTCTCCAGCAGCTGAGCCTTCCATTTTGGGCTCTCCTAGCCTTGCTCCCATGGACACAAACCATGGATGTCCAGCAGCAGCCCTTCCAGTGAGCCCAGGATTCTGGACTGAAAGGGTCTGCAGGGTCAGCGTGCCTGTCCCAGCCTTTGGATGCAGAACAGCCAAACTGCATCACTCGCAGCATTAAAAATAGAAGAAATCGATGTCACTGCAGCTGGGATCCCTGGGGCCACAGCGGATGTCTGTGACACCCTGCCCACAGAGCCCCTCCTGGGGCTCTGGCAAAGGGCGGCAAATCCTTGACAGACTAGAGAATTTGGGGCAGAGAGTGAGTGTTTAGCATCTTTTTAAGCAGGAGTGCCACTTCCAAAGATTTCCCCATTCTGATAGGACAGGGCAGGTTCAGTCCAGCTTAAGAGCAGTTTGGCTAAATGCAGTCCTGTGTAGCTCAACATGCATAGTATTTTTGTATTGTAGTAATAATAACCAGTTAAAAGATAACATTTATTAGGTAGATACAGACACATTATTTGCCTGACTTGCCAGGGTAGAAAGAAGCAAAAAAACAGAAACACCATTCATTAGGAAGGAACTAAGCCATATAATTATCCTAAGAAAATTGTCTTTGTCATTTTTTTTTCTCCCTTTTTTTTTTGTTTTCTTTTTTTGTTGGTTTTTGGTTTTTTTGTGTTTTTTGTTAATGGTTGCAGTGCTCTTACTATTCACCAAGATTTATATATTGGATAGAAGGGCAGAGCATTTATCTTCTGGCCTATCAACTTCATCAGGCTTGGGGAGAAGAGGGAGAAAAAAGGAAAAGAATATATGTGAATATAATAGCATTAATTATTTTATGCTGCCATATGGAGTTAACTGGTTTTAAGAAAAGGAGAAGATCTACATTTCAATGCTATTTGTTTTGTAATGGAAACTTGCCTTTTTTTTTATCCTTCTACTTCCAGAAGGGTCTTATTCAGTGTATTCAATCCTAGCTGAAAGGTCACTGTTGTCCTACAAGGGAGACCTCCCTCCCTTTCCTGTCACTCCTGGATGCTGTGAATAGGGCTCTATTTCTCTGAGGCTGAAATCCATCAGCGGGAGGTGCACTGGGAGCAGCTGAGTATTGCCCTCCACTCCTGGAGGTCAAGTGTGTCACCTCTGGGTGCTGCAGAAATTGTGGGAAGAGAGGGATGGGCAATCCCATCAGTCCTACTGGCTCTGACCCTACCGCACTCAGCATCCTGACCACGCTATCACTGCAGTGCACCATTAATTTAAATTAATTCCATCTCTTTGATAGATAGCTCCCTAGATAGGTAATCTTTAGTTTTATATTAAATTTCTTAGTCTAGGCATTTAACATTTGGATTTGTATACACATTTTTCTTTGTGTAATCTTGACTTTGACAAGGCATTGATGAAGTAACACATCCTGCAACATGAAGCAGTTAAAGGGTTGCTCATTGTGACTAAATTCTGACATTTCTAATCACAATAATTACATTTCATTTTAGTTTTGTCTTATGGTATTCAGTAGGAGTTCTTATGGAGTGAAACTCAAATCCACATGAATAATGCCCTGGCCTTTTTTCTGTGAGAGTGGGAGAGGGCATGCAGGAAGGCTGCTGCCATTCCAGCTTGTGCTGTGAAGAAACAAGAGACTAATTAACCAGTATGAAATGGAGACATGACTCTGTCATAAACCTACTCAACTTGGTGGTTTCATTGCTTTATGATCAGAGACCTTCAGCTGCACTGGATGGTTTGAGTCAGAGTGGAACAAAGAGCAGCAAGCCCAACACTACAGGAGGATTTGAGATCTAGGAGGAAAGGGCCTTCTCATACCCCCTGGCAGACATGTTTATGGAGAGATGGCCTGTACTGCAAGAAATGGACATTACGGCATAAAGGGACCTTTTTCTGCTTGTATTTTCATACTTCCTAAATTAAACTGTGCCTATGTGCCTTTACAAGCATCTCCCTCTCTTCACTTGCTTATAAAATCTCAGACCAGCTCCAAGTTCTTGCTATTAATAGGAAACAGTAAAGATGTTTGAAGAAAAGAAACAAGGAGGACTTATTACCCGCAGGTAAAAGCTCAGAGGGAATAGGATATAAACAGCACAGAAGAAATCTTTAGAGAGTCTAGCTGCTAGTGCTTGGCATGCTGTTTCTCCGTGTCTGCAAAAGGAGATTTGGGGCAAGGCTGAAAACACTCAAGGGACTAAGCAGAGGGTGCACATGTAACATCAGGGAACTCCTGTTAAAATTAGCACGGTTTCTGAGGAAAAAGGTATAAGAATAGATAAATACTGTTTTGAAAACAGCTCCATCAGTTTAATTGTAGCGCTTCAAAACATCTAACCTAAAATAGACAAGGAGCATCAGAGGTTTCAGATTGACAGTTTGAAAGTATGATAAGGTTGCAAACAATCCGTTAATTCTGGCTTAAGTGTAGTCTTTTTTATTCCTAATTATTGGGATAAAAATATTGGTAATATTTTCCATGTATTGCCACAGAAAAGGACAGACTAGAAACTCCTAAAACATGACTCTTCTAAGGCAGTGAGAGTGTACGCACCAAAATGACCAGAAAGGGACTAGATCAGTCCCCAGCAAATTAAGAATGTGTATTCACTATGCTTGTAATAATGATAGTATGTTTTATAGCCTTACACTTAAGCAATTGTAATTTCAGTCTTATGGAGCAAAGAGTGCAATTGCTAAGATTTAACTTTTAAATAGTGGATTTAATTTACACTGCTTCAAAAATATTCACAGCCCTTCAATAGTTGGTACTGTCTCTCCCCTTATCCTACATGATTGTTTTAATTTAAGCTAGCTCCCTGCTTTGTGCATAAAATTATTGATGAAAATATGTCTTTCTTCAGCAAATGATTAGCTAAATCATCCTTTTATTTACAAGCAGCACTGTGTCCCTGTGCCCTAAATCTTGCTAGTTGGAAGAGTGGGAGGGGAAGCAATTTAATTAAGTTAACTTTATTGACACACTGGAGCTGTTGTTTAATAGCATGGCTCCCTGGAGTGTAGTGCAGGTAAATTGAATGAATGCCACAGAATATCACTTCCCTGCATTGCATATTTCAAACCTCTGCCAGGCAGTTTGGGATGAGCAGCCAATCAGGAAAAAGGTTTTTCCAGCCTTGCTGGTGTGGCTGGCATTTCCCGTTATGCTCCGAACGAGGTGCCGAGTGTTACCCATGCGTTCCTCTGAGCATATTGAGAAGGATAACTCTGGGACTGTGTGCTGTGCTCAGCTGCTGCATTTGGAAGGCAACTTTGTGGATTGGCTCTTCAGCCATGTGTCCAAAAAAGCCTTTTTATGAAGGAGGAAAACTAGCGTGTGAGTCTGAATGAAAGTGCTGTGAGTAAACTATTTAATATTAAAACCTCAATACACTCATTCTGCATGAGAAATCAGACTCCAGAAGGATAAGGGGTATTTTCTGGAGCTGTGCTTTTCATTAAATACTTGTGAACAAAAAGAAAAATTTCAAAACTTCTTTGTTTAGTGTTTTTTTTTATAAAACATGAGCTGCAAAGGCTCCCTCTGTGTATACGCAGAGGTACTATATACTCTATGTATACGCCTGGTACTATTTCAGTTACTGTTTCTGTTGTTACAATCTTTGTGCTGATGTCTTGTTGGTATATCAAATGAGTACAACTGCTGCTCTGCAGCTGACTGGACCACACACCCTTTTCTGCACTGTTCTTCAACACTGCCCACAGAATGATAAAAGTCAGTATCTCAGTCTGTTGCACTTTCCATCACCTCTTTTAAAAATCAAGCCAGATATGTAGTTCTGCAATGTAACAGCAATTTCCTACAGCTTTTAATCCTTGAATAATTTAATTTTCCCTGATTTTCCGTGATAAAGACTTAGACCCAAAGACCCAGTTCTACAGTTTTGCTTGAAAAATTAAATACAGCCACTCAGCTAATATATGTTTCACTCTAAAAATAAGAGGTAGAACTTATAATTCATACTTTTCTCATACTAATTCAATTCAATGTTTGCAAAAGTTTGTGGGTATTTTTTTTATCTAGAAACAGTTTTTTCTTTACTTCAAGCTGCTGTTTTTAATTTTAAATGCCTGTAAGATGAAAGAGGTGGGGCGTAGGAGAGGGGCACTGCTCTTTCTGGTGTGGACCAGAGTAGTTGAGAGACGTAGGCAAGTTTCAAGCATGTAAATTCTTCTTTAGGTCACACTTATGTGTCTTCTAACAATCACATTTAAGAGTTGCAGTGATCTTTTCGCTCCTATGGCAGGCTGATGATGAGACTGACTGTCCTTTAGAGTGTCATTTCTCATGCCACTGAGGCACTTTTGGGGGTGGTTGGCCCTTGGGGCAATCATTTTCAGTTCCTCTCCTGACCTTTACACCCTGATAAGCCACGGACATCTTCAGAAGTGCTGTCAGGTGCTTTAAATGCAGAAATCCAAGCTGTGGTGCAGCCTAGGAAAACTCCAGGCACTCAGAATCTGGCCCTCTGCTCCGAGCTCTGGCCAATGATGTGAAGTCAAGAAGGTTAAATGGCTTTTAATTCAATATGAGATTAACATGGCTTTTGACTGGCACTGCGTGTTTGTGTGTTTGCAGAGAATTATGATGTCTTGCATGAGTAACCCTGAGCACTTTACTAGCTGATATTCTTCAGTGCTCTATTACTTTACTTTCATTAAATGTCTGCTTTGGCAGCCATTGCTTGAAGTCCATATTCCATATTTGTGCAGAAAATTGCAGTTTCTGTGCTAATGATTGTGTCTGAAACAAAAATATTCTGAAAGCCTTATTGTGTATCTAATAGAATGAGAAGAAAACTTATTTCCATGATGCCACCCCACAGCTCCTTCCAAGGGCAACAGAAAAATCACAATGAATCATAAATGTTTTCCTGCCTAAGAATGCACACTGTATTTTTAGGTGAAGTTCTTTAAAGGTGTTAAAATACAAATACATTATAAATGCCTTCATTTTAGTTCTGCTTGATTACAGTTTTAAAGGACTATTAAATTAAGGTTTCTAATATTATTTATTTAATATGTTTAATTTTTAACTTAAAATTATTTAACATATGTATATATTAGTACTAATGTAAATCAATATAAACTAATTGGTGGTTCTGGATGGAGCACAGAACTCATGCCTAATGCTATTTTAGACTTCTATATGTATATTTTTTCTTGGGAAAATTCAATTTAAGCATCTCCCACTCTTCTACACAGCCTTCCACCTATCTCTGCCCCTTTCCTTCCCATTGTGCTGGCGTAGCTTTTTGTAGGACTGAACTCTGAACTGGTTTAGTAACCTTGGAAGATCAACCATCTCCTTTCTTTTTCTCAAGGTTCCTCTGTAAGGCAGAGAAATGTGCCCATCTGATTTGCAGTTTAGCCTCCAATAATTTCTCCAGTGCACTGAACATGCATCAAGGGGAAGGGAGCTGACGGAGTTCAGGCAGGCCAGGGAAAAGTGCCCATCAAACCCGCTGGATTTTAGGACATGCCTTTTGCTTGATGCTTTAGCCTGTAAACTCTACACAAACACACCTAAGTAATAGTGATGGGTTTTTTCTGAACTAAATCTTTGCTGAAAACTTTTGCCAGTACAGACATTTTCAGTTAGATTTAGTTTTTGAAATTTGAAGGTTTTTACAAGTTTGGAGACTTTTAATGCCAAAAACTAGGGAAAAGCTTATGTCAGGGCACTTATACCACAGATAAGGGCGATTTCTTTATCTTAGAATTGGGTACAAGAAATTTACACTTAGAAGAGTTTTCTGATTTGCTAGCTGGTTTGGGGCTGTTTGTTTTTTTCAAGCACAGCACATATCAGGTGGATAGAGGTAACATACTGTAACTTTTTCCCCCAGATAAGAAAAGAAGCTTCCTGTGGCTGGTCTTTCCCACACCTAAGAGACACTGAGGCAGAAATTTTACAGCTGCAGAAGTGTGGCCGGTGGTGAAGGCCGGACAGCTGACCACAGGGACGGCAGGCAGCTCGGCAGCTTGTTCTGAAAGTTTCCTTTTTGTTAAGTCAGCTTCAGCTGAGGACTTCTTTTCCCCTCGCCGCGAGCCAGGCTTCCCTGGGATGGTGGCCACTGTCCCAAAAGCCAGAGAGCTGCTGAGAGAGAGAGTGTTCTCTTGCCTGGAACCCAAAATCAGACACAAGACATGAGGGTCTGCTCTGCTTGAGTTCAGGGACAAAAGACCCCAGAAAGCCCAAATTTCAGACTTTTATTCTGAGGGTTACAACTTATCTCATAATGGTACAGGAGAGGAACAGGGAGGGGTCAGAGGGTCAGGGCCTATTCAGGAAGGAGTAAGAGAGGAAAGAGTGAGACACAAGATACTCTTGTTAACTGAAAGATGGGAGGGGGGAGTTCGACCCCCTTTCCAAGGCTAAACCTAACTCTACCTTCAGAGGAGCCTCACTTTCTAGGCCCCCAGAAATTCCTCAGGGGGATATGTAACTCTCTGGGCTTGAACCACCGCTACATCGAGGGATGGCATCTTCTATGCTCCAGCTGTTCTGCCTAAAGACATTCTTGCTTTCCTCTGTCACTGCCTCCCAGCAGCTGGCAGTGCTACCCCTCTGGTTTTGCTAGCAGACTGGTTGCATGACTGCTCCTTAGCCTGAAACCTGCTAACTCAGCCAAGCCAGTTCAGATCCACAGCTCACACTGCTTAAAATAAGCTGGCTCATTTTGCCTTGAGCCATTTTACAGAGCGTTCATACAAACCCCTCTGTTGGCACAGCTGTGGGGCAGGGTGTGAAAAACAGGGAGAAGTAACCAGTGCAATGTTGTGTGATAAGTTTGCTGTTCCCTAAGTCTGAACAGGTTAAACACAAGAGAAGATGACAGAAGTGGCTGTAGCTTGGTTGTACCCAGCAGACTTACATTCAGGTGTGGTGCTAAGCATGGAGCGACAAGTAAATCGCAATATGCAAATATTTTTGTTCACTCTGATATTTAAACATTTATTTATGGTTTCCTGCCTTCTTAAGACTAGAGCTGGTTTATGCTTGCATTTTGAGGTTGATTTTCTTTACTTCGCAAAAATTGATTGTTGATTTATTTGAGTAAGTAGAGATCAATGATGATGTGTTGAACCTTTGCTACACAGGAGACAAAACTTTGATTTAGACTATATCATCATCTCTAAGTCAACCATTTAGAAACATAGGAGTTTACTAGGAGGTGCTCTCAGCAGCTCATGGAGCTTAAACCTGGCAGCAGACAGCTAATGCTCCATAATCCCAACTATGGACAGGCCTAAGGAGTTTGAAGAGTTCAGTTTGGTAATTTACAAGGAAATCCCTGATCATTCCTCCAGAGAAAAAATTAAGTGTATGGAGAAGAGAACATGACCTGGACACCTCAGAAGGAACCCAGATGTTGAACAGGATTGATTAGTCAGAAGCCTGTTGCTGCAATATCTAAGTCTGCCTTATTATGTATTACCATGAAAGGATGGCAGCACCAGCGTCACAAGAGTTCCATTCTCTGCTGCAAGGTGTATCATCAAAAAAATTGCTGTTTAAATTCTCTACCAGTAGGTGACAATAACTTTTTTGAATGGAATTAACAGAAGGAGCAGGAGAAGAAATGTAGTTTCTCAGCCTGGAAGTCACATACGAGAATTAATTAAACTCAATGGGTTTTTTTCTTAAATAAGGGAGGTTAAATAAAATCATTGAGAGGAACCTCGTTCCCCTGCATAAATGCAGTGTAGCATTTCAAAAACCCTATCCACAGGAGAGAAGAAAACATCAGCGGAAAGAAACCTTGTTATTAAAAAATCCAGGAAGTCTGAAGGAACTCTGTAGTACACTGGCAGTGGAGGCATCCTCATTCAAGAAACTACTTCAAAAGCACATCAGTCAAGTCAGACATAGTATTTTAAAGACTTTTATTGAAGCACAAAAGGCCACCAATAATCAACTTCAGAATTTCTTCCAGAGAATAGCAATTAAATAGTCATTTCAGTCAAATTTTATTTTATGATCATCATTAACTGTCTTCTGCACGCAGGTTATTCGCTATCCCTTAGCTGTCTTCTGCATCCACAGAATCACAGAATTAGGTTGGAAAAGACCTCTGAGATCATTGAGTTCAGTCTTTGACGGAACACCACCATATCAACTAGGCAAGGTACTGAGTGCCACATCCAGTCTTGCCTTAAACACCTTCAGAGACACTGACTCCACCACCTCCCTGGGCAGTACATTCCAATCTTTAATCACCCACTCTGTGAAGAAAGGTTAATTAGACATGAGGAAAGCTGCTGGGTTGTTCCTAAAATCTATCCTGTTCGTTGGCCTTGAGGAGAGGCTGAGAGAATGAGCTGGGGGAAGAAAGTCATATTCAGATAGCCTAATTTCCATGTAAATTCCTGTGTCAAATGTTACCTAAGTTTTAAAGTCAATTAAGAGGAAAGAATAAGACACAGAAACTGGTGTTCTTATATAGGCCCTGTGACAATGGCTGCTAGCTGGTACATACAATATAATATCTTAATGCAAGTAAGCATCACTCAGCCACCTTCCTCTTGGACTAGTTCATTTATGGAAGACATGGGAAATGCAGGAATATCAGTGGTGCCAGTTTGCTGTAGCACAGTGAATTCACAGCTTTATTTGTGTTCTAGATTGCCAGTCACAGTTTGTCATGGTGCCCTGACTGAAAACACAAAGTATTTTGTTAATCTGTGTGTGCTAATATATTTTCTGTGTTGCAGAATGGGAAAATAATCTTGAATAATTCTCCTCTTTTAATATTTATAATTTCTACTCTAAGTAACTATTCAGTCTTTTAGGAATGATTCTTGACATTTTTAAAGATATGGGTTATAATTTATATTTGGGAGTTATAATTACTTATTGAAAAAAGAGTCCACTGAAATACTTAGCCATTACTACTGGATATGTTTCCACGTAGAGTGGATGCAATCACCATAATTCCAGTTAAATAAGAGGTTGCCTAAATACTGGCCTATTTAATGGGTTTTACATCTAAGAATAATCAAAGAGAAAAATCTAATGTTCTGTCTCTAGATGTTCTGCTTTGTATTTCATGTTCCATTCTATGGCTTCATTGTGGTGGAAAAGAGATGCTTTAATGTGATATAATTGTATTCTGAAGTCCCAGGCCTTGCCCAGTAGAACTAGTTCTGATGAGTAACTTCAATAATTTAAAAGCAAATCTAGTACTGGCAGAGGAGGGGAAAAACACTTTTTGTGAAGTTTGACCCTACATAAATGTCCAGCAGTCTGGAAGAGTTTCAGGAATGAGCAAGACCCACCCTTTACCATGGAGCTGCAACTGTGCATGTCACTTACGGGACCTGTTCTTGACTAGAATAGTTCTGTAGATTACAGGACAATCAAAAGAATGGTGGCCCTTTGTTTCTGGGGTGCCTGAACAGACATTACTGTAGACTATGTTTAGATCCTATTTAATCATAAACTATAGAATATGTTGGGTTGAAAGGTACCTATCAAGATCATCAAACCCCACCCCTGGCCCTTCCCCTTGGAATCCCACCATGCATGATTGTTTCATGGCTCAGATCTTCCCTCCATGAAGTACTGGAAAATATAAAAGCTGCTGGTTTTCATCCTTATGTCTATGCTCCATCAAAAGGAACAGCATAAATAGAAGGAGTCTGGATGGGAATAAAAGGAGAAGCAGGGAATGACTGGCAGTGTTACGTAGAAGTAGCATAGCAGAGACTATGGGAAGAGAGAAGATGCAGGAGGAAGGGCAACTTATAGGATCAGCAAAGAGGAGAAAAGTGATCAACAGACTGGGAGAAGGGAAACATGCAACGATAGAACTGTTAATGGAAAAAGGAGAACAGAGAGAAGAAAGAGAGATGGCGCATTTTGTTATTTAATGTAAGGCTTAATGTGCCAGGTACTCAGAAGAATTTTAAATCTAAATAAGGCAACTGAGTCATCTTAACCTGAATTCTCTAAGCGTTCCCTTATGACCAGATGAATGTATGTGTCATCTCATAATGTGATTATGACAGAAGATGCAAGCAAAGCAGGTTTGAACCCAGTATCTGTAGTCTATAGGGACAGCTCTTAGGAAAGTCGGGAACAGATAGAAAGTGAGTTAAACCACCCAACTTTTAAATCAGAATGCTTGGGAAAGCTGCTTTTTTGTTTGAAATGCTACTTAAAGACCAGCACCCCCTGACCCCCCACCCCCCACACACATACCCCTTCTCTTTCCCAATCAAAGAGGGAGAATTGATAGCTTAGTCCTTTGGGTTTAGTCACATTTCAGCTCAAGGAGCTATGCAGATCTTGATCCTGTCATAATTTTTTAGGCATAAAAGATACTTTGCCTACTCACCTTATAGGCAGCCGGGCACAGCAGAGATATTATTCAGTCAACTTTTCTGCAGAGAAAAAAATCATAAATTCCTGCCAATGAGCAAAAGGAATTTGAGGCAACATCCATTTACTTGTGTTTATTTAACATGGTTTTATAAGACACTGTACAATATTGCAGCTTGTTGCTCCTCAGTAATGTTTCATATCTTGTTTATGGTATAGGAGTGAATATGATTTCTCTATCTGCTACCCTCTCCTTGCACCTATGTGTGACATTGAATTGCATTGTTTTGGCCAAAATTACCAGAGTAATTTCTGTAATCTAGTCCTAAAAGGCACTCTCATATTTAAGGTGAGATTATTTCTAAAAATACTGTTATATAACTTAAAGAAGAAAATGTTATAGAACCTGAAATTTTGACTGTATTTCCTATAGGTTTCTTTACATTAATGCAAACATGTTGCACTGGTTGCTTTTTATGCAAGAAATACTGTGAGAAGTATAGGCACAGATTAGTTAAAAACATTTTATTCATCAGCTATGTGTGGAAACACAGGATACTGAGAGAGCCATTGGTAGGCTAAGAGATTATTTAAAGTGACACTGCCAAATTCTCAAGTGCCACTTCAATATGTTAGTGGATCAGTGTTTAATCATTACTTTAAAATGTGTTGCAGATTCCAAAGTGGTTTGCTTTACAAGGGGAGCATTTTGAAAAACTAAAAACTAGATAAGAACACTGCCTAGATGCTGTATGGGTTGTAGAAAAATTCAGAATCCAAAATGAGAGCCGGTTCCTCCCTTCTGGACCAATAAGGTTTGTGTGCCTGTGTGATATAAAAATATGTAGTGAACTATAAGGTCTGGGAAACTAAAGTAACAAATTAATGACTAGTGTGATTTTGAAGTCGACTGATCTTTCTCCCTGTCCAAGATGGAGATGGCAATGTGAGTTATTATCAATGGAGCATTTACTGGGAAAAAGCAATGCTAGGGAAAGTTAAAATTAGAGCAGTCTTCAGTTTTTGCAATATTAAAATACAGATGATGAATCACAGTCAATGTAGATAAACCACTTACCTTCATAACGCTGATGTAGGGTGGGAGAAAATGCTCCCCATTCAAATATCCTGTTGGATGCCTGTATCCTATCCGACAGGCAGTAATCAGGGCAAAGCACTACTGAAATTAATTCCTATAATACTGAGGGGTTTAATGAAAATCCTGATGACAAATTGTCTTTGTTGTTCTCCTCACCGTTCTCTCTCTTGTATCCTAGGCTAATTACAGGGCATTTTAAGAGAAGCTTTTACAGCATACTATACATGTTGAAGGAAAAGTAAAATGCTGTCAGTTTCTGGAACTTGCCCAGACTCTCACAAACACATATCGCTTTAATTCTAATAGTATTTTAATCTGATGGTTCATCATTTATATTTCTACCTGTCAAACACTCATTCAGCTTCTCTTACCATAACAGGTGGAAGCAAAAAACCAGTATTCTCCCTCTTGCTTGTCTTTTGTGAATAAAATGAAAGAAGCAGTAATTGCACATCTCACAACCCCATTTTGGACTAAAAACCACAATTACAGAATGTTTAAATTAGGCACTGCTGTGAGTTGCAAAGCAGGCAAGACAAGGTTGCTGAAATTGAAACAGATGTTGACAGGCAGCAAGCAAAAATCGTGGGATGCTGAGTTGGGAGGGGTTCTTTGTAATCTCTCTTGATTTTATTTTCCAGCCATATTGTCAGGTTTAGTCATGGTCCATTATTTTAAAATTAGCATTTAAAATTATAAATATTCTAAATTATTTATAGTCAATAAGCATTAAGCATCTCTACTCCATTACTTTTCATTTCACCTTAATGAATGAACACAGTTTAGTGACTATGGCTCATTGTAAAAGTTCAGTTGCATCTAAATTGACTTTGATAGAGAAATAAGTTTAATTTAATTTTCTTTAGTTTTTTCTTTGAGAGGCTTTTGTCTGAAATGAACAAGTACTTTGAGCAAAAACTGAAAGTTTTCAGAATGGTAACAGCAAATGAAAATAGAGGGTTCAACAGCTCATTCTGAGAACTGTTTGGCAGGTTCCCATGGGAGACTGTCAGGAAGGGGAAGGGGATGGGGATGGGGATAGGGAAGGGCATGGGGAAGGGGAGGGGGAAGGGGAAGGGCCAGGGGAAGGGGAAGGGAGCACTGAGAGGTGCTGCTCTCTGAAGAAAACCCGTCCAAACCAGTGCTCAGCCCAGCCCACAGCCCACACAGTCACACAGGACAAGAGACAGACAGGGAGCTCCAGCTTCTCTCCAGTGCAAAAAGGCAGAGGAGGCCAAAGAGGGCTGCTCAGGAGCAGAGCATTGCCAGAGCGTTGTCGTGTAGGCAGAGAATTAGGGAAGTCAGAGCTCAGGTGGATTTGAAATTGGTGAAGAATGGAAATGGCAACGCGAAAAACTTCTAGAAGTAGAATCAAAAGGAGGTCTAAGGAAGATGTGGGACTATGAAGCAAGGCAGCAGACTTGAAGCACGTGGAAAAGGCTCAGCAACTCAGCATCTTCTCTTGGTCTTTCGTGGCCGGTTCTGTCCTCACATCTCCCAAGCAGAATCTGGGAATATCGCCTAAGTGGCCAAATATGCAAACTGGACACACACAAGTCCCTGGGACAAGAGAGAATGTATCCAGGCATGTGGAGAGAAGTAGCTAAGGTCATTGCAAGGACTGCTTTGTATCTACTTCAAAAGGACCCTAGGAATCAGGAGAGGATCCTGAAGGCTGGGAACAGGCAAGTGTTAAATGCCTGCAAGGATGATGGCAGATCTGGGGAACTATTTGCTGAATGAGCTCCCTTCAGTTTCCACAAGGACTTTGGAGAAAACCCTTGTGAAAACCATGTGCCGTCACATGGAGGACAAGAAAGCAATTGGGAGCAGCATGGATTCACAACAGCAAATTGTCGCTGAACAGTCTGAGTGCTTGCTCTGAGGAGATGGCTGGTATGATGGATGAAAGAAAAGGTTATTTACCTTGGTTTCTTCAAGGCCTGTTACATGGTATTCCTGCAGCCAAGCTTGTGAGACACAGACTTGAGCAGTGGACCACAAGGTGAATGCACTATTGGCCATATCAAGAGGCTCCAAGAGTTGTGATCAGCTGTAAAAAGTCCAAGCGATGAGTGATTTCTAGTAACATCCATCAGAAATCAACACCAGTGCTGACATTCATTCATGCCTTCCCTGCAAATGTAGCCAGTGGGATGGAATAAAGTCCTCAGCAAATTCTCAGATGATACCTGATTAGAGGAACATTAATGAGCCAGAGTGCAGGGCTGCCATTCAGAGCATTCTCAACAAGAATAAATCTGGCAGAAACTTTTTTAAGTTCAGTACAGTCCAATGCAAATTCCTGATCATGAAGCAGGACAGGCTGGGCACCAATTGGCTCCAGAGCAGCACTGCATAAAAAGTCCTGGGTGTCCAGTAGACAAAAAACTCCAATGTGAGTCAGCAGTGTACCCCTGAACGTCACCACTATCCTGAGCTGTACTAGCAAGAGTGTAGCCAGCAAGCCGAGAAAAGTGATTTTTTGACCACTGCTTAACACTATTAAGACCTTACCAAAGGACTGTGTTCTGTTTTGGATTCCCTGTACAAGATGGACATTGACATACTGGAATGAGTCTCTTGGAGCACTAGGTGGCTGGAGCACACGATGTACATGGAGAAGCTGACAGAAAAGAGGTTTTTCTGGCTGAAGGTTCTGGCTGGAGGATAAGGTCTAATTGTTTCACCTACCTATTGGCAATGTAAGGGTAAGATGAAGTCAGACACTTCTAGGTACTGCACCAAAACAGGACTAGAGGCAGCCGTTCCAAGTCATACTACAGGAAATTTTGTCTAAATCTCAGAAAAGCTTTTCCTTTCTTGTGTGTGTGTATATATGTTTGTGAAATACTGGCCCAGGTATCCAAAGAGTCTGTGGCATTTCCATTCTTGGAGATAGGACAAAGTTGTCTGTGGGAGCTCCTGAGCAACCTTTGAACTCGGATGTAACTTCAAAGCTAATCTTGTTTGGGTAGGCCCAGATGAGCCCAAAGACATCTTCCAACCTGCTAATTCTAACAGAATTTGGTTTTTCTTACTTTAATGGCTGCTTTAATGATTCAACAATATTTCTGGGACACCTTGTATTTTGAAGAAAAAGACCAGTGAAAATGCAGACTATTATTAACACCAAAACGTATGTCATTGCTGCTAGGAAATATTGTAGGAGTGATCATGTACACCAGGATCTAGAATAGATTGTGGGCTTTTATTACCAAAACAAAAAAATGTCAGTTATCCCAACTACTTACTGTTCCTCATGCAGATACCATTCCTTACCATTAGTTATCTTACTTATCTGTACATCCTTGTTTGTAGGTTTTCTACTTCAGGTGAGTCCCTTAGGGCTTAGAAGATAAGGTGTCTTTTCTTTGTTATCTTATAATCTCCCTTCCACTTCATTTTCCTAATAACCCATAATGTTTCTTTTACTTTAGGCTGATATTTTTATAGAATGGTACATGGTTTCACCAGTTGCAGTAGCCATATTTCAGATTTGTAGCAGCAGCTCACTTATAACTCGTCACTGGATATGTATGGTTAGGACTCTGGTTTTTTTGTTCCAGATTGAAAATTTATCAGCATTATTCTTTTATCACACTTTTATCACCAATCACAAAGAATTGAGATTATTCTGCAATTTTCAGTCATCTTTGGCTTTTACTGCATTAAATAATTTTGTATGATTTACTCTCACCTCACTATTCAGCCGTAACCAAATTACAAGGACTGTGTGAACAGTGCATTTCCCTACACTGATCTATCAGAAATCTCTCTGAATTGTGAAGAGTGACCATTTAATTATCTGCTCTGTATTTTCAACTGTCTAACCAGTTAGGAGGTTGTATCCTGTAAAGAAAGTTTCAGCCTGGGAACCTCCAAAGTCTATTCCATAGTGAATACCTATGTAAAGATTTTTTTTCACTTTGCTGAGGTAGAGTCTGATCTTATTTGGGTTCCCCAAAGTTACTTTGGGTTCTCCAAGTTACTTATCAGCCCTGCAGATATTCTGGCAGTCTTCCTATTTTGAATGCCCTTTAAAGATATTTTATTAGTAGTTTTATGTCTTTCAAAACTTGCTCTTCAAAATAATTTTTGGCTGGACTTCTTAAGTATAACTTTACAGGGTTTATATTATTTTCTATTTTTCTGGTTGGGAAACAACTTCCACTTTCAGAAGAACTTCTGATAATCACCATTACTGTGTTGTGGATTGAAATGGTGTAGAAAAAAAAGCGAACTCCGGAGAGTTTCTCTTTCCCCCTTCCCTGCCTTTCCCTCCAAAATGACCTGACATTAACTGAAAGAGGGTAGATTTAGATTAGATATAAGGAAAAAATTCTCTACTGTCAGGGTGGTGAGGCACTGAAACAGGTTGTCCAGAGAAGCTGTGGATGCCTCATCCATGGATGTGTTTAACAACAGGTTGGCTCAAGCTCTGAGCAACCCAGTTTAGTGAAAGGTGGCCCAGCCCACAGCAGGAGGTTTGGAACTAGAGGATCTTTAAGGCCCTTCCAACTATTCTATGATTCTATGATTTTATGTAGTTAAAATTATTAAATTATTACTGGTCTTTTTCCGAATTGCCTTCTCTCTCTTTAGTGCCTCCTCAGAAAAGGTCTAAAACATGAAAGGAAACACTCGTAAAATTCAAACTATGGGGGGGAACAAAAAAAAAAAAAAAAAGAGAAAACATTTGCAAAAAGGAATTCAAAAAAGGAGCAGAACAAAGAAAGAACGAGTTGGGAAAACTTACGCAGATAAATAAAAAAGTGATCACACCAACATAATCACTTCTGAAATACTAACAATTTCAGTGCAGCTTGCTCTACAGTTCACTGAGAATATGCTGAAACTATGAAATTGTGTGTTTTCTGAAAATTGTACCCACATATAGATAGAAGTGTAGATATGGATCATATGCATGTGTGTATACATGTTCTGCCTCAAAAATAAGGATGACTGAGACAGCAAAGTTTCCATGTGCTTTGATGGGATTTGAAATGCGAGCAGAACCCCCAAACTAAAGGCAAATTTCATCCTTGAGCACACACCAGATTTCATCAGCAGATTCCAAACAGTGGGCTCTGTCTCCTGCAAACAGGTGTGTCCAGATGTGATTCTTGGCTATGTTCTGGCAGTGGCCAAGCACTGCACGCTTGGAGAAGAAGTCAAAAATGGTACCAGATTATGTCAGTGCCTTTGTAAGACTGAGTCCTGCAATCTTTTGCTTGTGAGCCACTCCAGGAGTGTTACTGATTTCTCCCTGCGGCAGCTGCTCTGTACAGACATGGTGGTTCTGTTTAGAGTCCTAACAAGGTAAGGCCTTCCAGCAATGTATTGACAACTTTAACTCTCCAGATTTGCAGGGAGGAGATATCTTACCTCTTGGAACTGGCCAATTATCGAACGTTAGAAATGCACCTACCACCCCTTAAATGGAAATAATACAAAAACTACTATCCTTCTACGTATAAATAGCATATTCATTCTTACTCAAGGATTTCTGCTGGATTCTGGGATCTTATTTGAAAGGCCAAGTTGCAGCTGCAGTTATAAGAATTTTTTTTTAACTAGGCTTAACAATGAGACTTTTAATTCGTATTTCGGAGGAGAGATCTAGGTCCTCCAAATGACTGAAATTGAGGTAAATGACAGCATTGGTTGATTCCGTCTTGCACTTCTTGAGAATCCTGAATCTTGAGAATCTTGAGAACAGCATGGGACAAGAGAATAAGCAGCTAGGAGCCATCAGCACCTGGGCTGTGATCACCCCATACATGTGTTTTGTAGCGCCCAACAGCTTTGAGTTTGTTTCCCAGTTGGGTCCAAGATGTAAAATTTAACCTGTAAAGCCTCCTGGGATTTGAGCTGCAGCAACTTGAAGGCCTCTGCAAGGTTAGCAACTTTTTTGCACTGAGTGCTGGAGAAACCCTTACTTCAGGCAGATACCATCCCGACCCTGAAGCACACATTATCTCAAAGGTGTTTTACACATTGCTAAAGGCATTCAGGATATTCATATATCCTGAATAAAAGCTCTCTGATCACTCACTCTTTCTGATTTCCCTGTCTCCTCATCAATGAACGCTTGTGGGTGTAGTGTGTGCCTTTACTGCTGTAAAGGGAGAAAATTCCTTCAGGAGGCAAAGCAAGGTGGTTCACAGACAGGAAAGGAAAGGCTCAGAGTAATAAGAGCCAAGATAAAAAGACCTGAGTAAGCTTGAGAATAGTTACCTATTCTCAATCTAGAGAAACTGGCAATATATGAGAAATAAGAAGATTGCAACAGTGGAGAAAAGAAATACTGAAAAAAACCTCATCACAGTTAGACAACACAGAAAAGTGACTGAAGCCAGAGGACTATACCAGGAGACACAACACAGTACACAGCAAAACAAGGTGATGGAAGTTTAGAACAGAAAATGAAAAAAAACAAATGTTCAAGAGACAAATTTAGGTTTTGTGTTAAAAAAAAAATGTTCTGCGGAAAATGTACACATAAAATAGTATCTATATAAATAATTTTTTCCCATAATGCTCTAATGCTACAGAATATAAATGGGTTGTGCTAATAGTAGTTCTGTGAGATAGCATAAGGTTATTATTTTATGTAGTTGGAGCTAAGACAATGAAAGACAAAGTGAATCTCAAGAGGGCACAGTGGAAATCTGCAGGTGGAGAAGGGGTCTCAATTTGCTTGGGCATCACTGAATTATTCCTCCCACACTAAACTTTCATATATTAAAAAAATATAATGTAAGTAAAATACGGGGTTTGATATAATAAGTCAATATGGTATAGCAAGGTATGATTTCATGTTGAACAAAATTCTTGTTCTGCTTTTTTTCCTGTTGCTACTCTATTGGGCAACAACAGTATAATCTGTCAGAAAAGCTGCAGCAAATATACCTTCATAAGGCTTTAATAACTTCAGCCTGAAACACTAATATTTACTGAAATTTGAGTGTTACCACCAATATTGATGCAACACATGTTCCAATGGTTCTGTAAATGAACAGCTGCCAATATACATTTCAAAGCTGTTTCTGATTTTACATCTATAATTTACTCTACAGCTCTTCAGTAGTTTCCTGATCAAACTAGTCATGCTCTACCCTGACACACTGGTAACTCGAACATTGCACCAGCATATTGAAGTATCTCACAGTAGCCTTTTATATCAAGAATTTCACTGCAATTTCGCTTTCATAAGTAACTTGAAGAGCACAATACAGACAGCATGTTAAAAATATTCTTGATCATTAGAGATTAACTTTTTGCTTTTTTGAGCATGATTTTATCCTGATGACTCTGGAGATGGAATTAAGACTGACACAAGGTGGATTTCATATATTTAGGGTCAAGGCCCCTGACTCTCAGAAGCATTATGACACTACTGAACATAACTATTTTTGAATCTTCTGATAATGCAGAAGAAGCCAATTTAGTTGATTCTTCAGCTTTCAGCAGCAAACTGGACTGGCTGTGAGCACAGGCAAAGCATAAATTGTCTAAGGTGGCAGGCTCCTGAAAAGACAAAGCACACATCCCTTAACATCTGTCTACCCTAATTTTGTCCATATTAGGACAGGGAAAAACAGGTTGTCTGAAAGTGCTGCTGCCCCTAAAGTAGGAGTGGAAACTATTGGTAGAATGCCCAGTGCCAGCAGCTGTGATAGCTGACTGCTATCAGTCCCTGGAGGCAGCCAGATTAACAGCATGGATCCTCTAGATCTCTCCATTGCAATTCCCCACTCTCTGTGGCAGGCAGGGGTGGCCCTGTCCCATCTGTTATTTCAGGAGGATTGACTGTCAGTTTTGTCTGAGCTGTTAAAAAGTCTTGTGCTGGCTCTAGAATAAAAGGCATGCAAAATGTTTATAGTGAGAAATATTTTAAATGAGGAATAATGATGGCATTACTTATATTTAGAAATTCAGGGAGCGTCCTTAGTCTCAATGCAGTGTGCAGCATGCAACTCATTCCAAAATGCAGATGACCTTGTCAGTGTTTGATTCTCTGCTTCTGGCTATCTCAGTTTCTTCTTTTTCTACCCCAAGTTCTTTGCGAATTCAACAGTGTAATATTAAAACCAGTTTTCATTCTGGATGAGTGGATGGATGGTTGGATGGATGGATGGATGGATGGATGGATAGATGGATGGATGGATGCCATCACTGTCTGCTTTTGAGATTTGAATCACAAAGGTTCAGTCTTGACTTTCAAACTTCCCTGTGTTTGGGAGATTTTGGTAATTTCCATACCAATTCAATTGGTAATTTCCAATTACCAATTCAATAGCCAAAGTCAGAAATTCTAAGTGGAACTTCCCAAATCTTTTCCACAACCATCTGATTTATTTTTGTGCCCTGGAGCTTTGTTCCTTCAAACTGGCAAACCTCAGACCTTACGAGATGGAAGTGAACAATTCCTTTAGATTTCTAAATTGTTCTCTTGGTCCATTCTGGGTTTTTGCTATTCGCTCATGTTGCAGCCAGTGTCTTCCATAATGTCAGAGTTTTTGAATGCAACTGCTTCTCTGGTTTCACAAATCAAGATGGTTTTTTATTTCATTAATTAATTACTTTCTACAATTGTTCGTAAATGTCAAGTGAACATATTATCACATATTATAAACTTCCTTTTTGTCACCTGTATTAGATCCAGGATTGTATTATGAGGCTCATGAGGATCAGATTTCTCACTCTTTATTCCATACTCCTTACAGCTGCTTCCTCTTTGGTATACTACTGCTTTAGGAGAGAGGAGGAACTTTCTGTGAGTTTTGCACAGGCTCAGTCTAGGGCTGCACTCAAGATAGTTTACAGGCTTCCTTGCTTTCCTATTTCTAGCATATTTCTGGTTGTCTGATTTTTTTTTTCCCCAGATGCAACTTATTCCAAGAGTAAGCAAGCTCTGATGTTTATATGCAGATGTCCTTGCCCTTCTTTGTAAAAACCCTTTGAGCACTGTGGCTGGAGGCTTACTTCAGCTTTTTAGTTGGACAGTAGCTCCCTTTATTTCAGTTGTCATTACTGTCAAGAAGCTTGACTGGTGTTTATATTAGTCCCCAGAGAAGACTGGATACTTGCCTCCAGTTTTTGATGAACAATTAGGAAGCCACTCCAAAAAAGTTGCTTCTTTGAGTTTTTAAAGAAAACGGTGGGTGATTTAAAATTATTTTTAGTTCTGTGATTAGTAGTATATAAATGTTATTTAGACTTTATACAAAAAACACTTTAATTTCTTCTTTGTACCAGACAACTAGCAACTCCTCTTACACCTGCTGGTATACTTGGTCACTTTTTTTGCAAATCAGCACAAGAAACTTCCCAAGGGCAGCTTTGATTAAATGGCACACTCCTCATGCCAGTGAAAAATGGAATGCTACCTTCCCTGTAATAACCAAACACAGTCAGAGGCTGTTTGAAAGCCCAGGGCTCACCCAGAACTGTGGGGTGTTGCTTTGCCAGCATGCAGGAGAAGAATTAGTTCACGGCTGTTAGAGATAATCCTTTCCCTGCCAGTAAAGTCATCCCAAGCCAGTGACCCTTTGAAAATAGGAAGGAGTATTTGCCAACTCTGGTCTTCTATGACCCTGCTAGAGGAGACATTCATGTCTCAAGACACCCTGTGCACCCTTTGTTTTCTACTGATAATCCACTGGTTTCACTCTGTTTCATCTTGTCTCTTTGCTGCACCAGGCTGGCTGGGTGGTGAGACACCACAAAATTATGTTAAGCAAGACCTAAGGGCAGATATCCAAGTGCAAGATTGAGAGCAAAAGGGTATAAATAAAGGAATGACAAATTTGCTTCCAGAGTATGCTTAACCATAACTCCACTTCAAAGTATCTCATGAGGGATTTCTTTTGCACTGCTCTGCAATGAGCGCAGAAGAAATAGTCAGATTTCTTCCCAGCTGGTGAGCTCACTTCTGTGTGGCTTCCATTCCTATATGTCCTGTATTCCTTTGGGACTCTGCTTCTGGATGCACATGCAATTGCTGATCATGTCCTGTCTTGAGAGGGACATCTCAGATACTTAAAAGGTTATTTCCATGTGAGCCCGGCAGGAAACTGTTAGCAAAATATTGCTGATTTTGCCTCCTGAAATCAAAAGTGTTGTGCACAAAGAATATATTCTCCTTTTGTCCTTTGGCAGTCTGCTGACAAGTTGCCCCTGCCCATGAGATCCTTTAATTCTCATCATGCTCCACTGAGGTTATTTATACAATCCTCATACCTCTATTATAAGATACCAGTTGTGTGTGTGTGTGTGTGTGTGTGTGTGTGTGTGTTCTGCGAGGTTCATGATCACTGTTACCTTCGTGACATTCTACACACATCACACTTTAATAACATGGATATCCGATGCTAAAATTCAAAATAGTATGGGTTTAATGCAACCTGTACCCAGTATTTCAGATGGTGTCTTTTTGGAAGATCAGTTACTCTCTGCTTTGCCACGTGTCTAAGTAAAAAGTGCATTTTCCTTTGATCTAACAGCACTACAATTCCAGGCAAAGGATATCACCTTTATAGAGCTTTACCATAATTCAATTAAAAAAAAAATTCTGGTTGAATAAGATAAGATGTACAGTGCTCCTGGTCCCCTGCAGATACAGTCTCCCTTGATACAGAAACACAGACACAGATTTTGAAGATAGAGTTCATTTTGGACTTTATTGAGGCAACAGACCTTGGTTTTGGCTGCCTTCAGAGAACAGAATTTCAGTCAAGCAGAGCTGATGTTGTAATCTTGGATGATGATGGCATTTGTGATTGTTCAGTGAGCCTTCCAAGAGATCAGCCTACTTCTCTGGGTTTGGACACAATTATTTTCATTCTGAAAAAATTATTTGTCATGTGGAAGGAGATCACAACTATAGCTGGGGTAGATTTAAATCTTTCCCAGTCGTAAGATGTTTTATTGTTTGCATCATGTCCTGCGTTTTTAGAATTTTCAAAGTCAATAGAGTGAAAGGCCTGATTTTCTTTTCAGGATGGTGTATGAGGTCAGCTGTCCAGAGATATTATTATCTTTGAAATATTTTTAGAAAAAGGGCAAAAGTGTATATTTTTTAAATTATGCTAAAACAGATATCATATTTTAATTTTAGAAAACAACTGGCTCTGAATGAAACACTTCTCCTCTCTTTCCTTCATTAATTCATTTTTTAAAACCCAGCTTGGCTGGGTTTTTTTTGTTGTTGTTCCTGAAATGATACCTGTTTATCTGTATAAAATAGCTGTAAACCAAAATTATGCAATTAATTGAATGATGTGATTCAAATGCTGTTTATGTGGGCTTTTATCCCTTTTCTCCCTTCCACTAATGAGGAAAAGAATTCTATGTTTATGGGATTATACCACTAGGATCATGAGTTTAATGTGAAGTTCAAATAATTGGCACTGACAGTCTTACCAAACAAGAAAAAATTAGGATGGTAAAGTAAATGCAACCTAGAGAAATGAGACAGAAGGCAAAAACCAAGAAGGTTTTTTCCCGTGGTAGTGTTTTTGTAGTTGGTGGCCACAAAAGCATCTTTTTGAGATGTACTGCTTGCTGTGGTGAGCTGACCAAATCAGGAGAGCAGTAGTAGGATCAAAAGCTTTCTCAGGCTTCCCAGCTACAGATATTTCCAATGAAGAGGGTTCCTAATCACTCAATAGAGCTGTGTGCTTTATGCCTCACTTACCGCAGCTTTCTGCTGCAATCTTTGGTTTATTCACATCCAGTGAACTTCATTGTGATTTCATTTTTTGGAGAACTAAATTTTTAGTGTTTATCTATTCAAAAGCAAGCTCATATGGTATGGAGTCAATTGAACATGGGCTTTTAGAACAGAGTATTGACTAATCTTTCTTCAAAGATGAGACTTTATTTTCAAATTTTGGATAGCTTTTTGTGCTTTTTTTTTTTTTTTTTTTTTAAATCTAGTGCACGGTTCTGCCACATTTTCAGAGTTTGATCCAGAAGAATCAAAGTGCGTGGTTAAGGAAAAGAATGGCATGCAGTTCATGAACCCCGTAATTAGTTCCCCTTCCTAGCTCTAAGCAGTAATTAAATCTGTCACTTCTGCTCTGCTGATTCATTTATTTAGATATTTAATTGCTCAGCTCAATACATCTTTATCTCCGGAACTGCAACATTTTATTCAGGCTAAGGAATAGCATAAGCCATTATTAGTTTTTTATCCAAGGGCAGGGACATGTAAAAGAAAAGAACACTAATACTAGATGATTTGGTGGTGTTGTCAGTTTTCACTTATCAAACAAAACAGTATTTAAGGGAAAACTTCAACCAGTGTTTGAGGATAGCTTTCTGTACACAGGCTTTCTTCTCCAGAAAATTATGTCAAATGCAAGGACCCAATGTATTTGATCCAGGTTTCCATTTCCATAATGAGCTAAGTTAAAGTACTTCCAGATAATGAATAAATCTCTATATTGGTGGAATATTTTATAAACAGTTTAAAATTGCAAATATTCATTAAATTGTTTCTAAACTAAAGAGTATCTTTTTTTAATACATTTTAGTTTTGGGATACTGCTCAGTCAGGGAGATTTCTGTCATCTGTCTCTTAGATTTATCGTCAAATCGAGCATTTTGATCTGAAAAGCAAATGGCATTTGGAATATTTTCAAGTTTGCAAAGACAACTCTTCTGAATACCCCTCTTTGAAGCATATTTCCATACATGCAGTTTTTCTCATGTTACATTTCCATCAATCCTTATGGGAGGTTGCAAGAGTCCTCCACCTTTTCTATCCATAGGTTAGGAAAAACTGGTGTAGGAAAGCAGCATGCAAAATTATGAGGAACAGATCAAGACACATCAATACAAACAGAGCCTTTTGGCAAAAGGAGAAGTCTTTTCTTTTTTTTTTTTAATTTTATTTTTACAACCCTTTTTATTTCCTTCCCCACTTTGAACTCTGGAATGACAAATATAAAAATTAAAGATAAAAAACTCACCCAGAATTCAGAGACAAGGATATTTTTCTGTCACTTCTAGCATCAGTAACTCAGTCCCACCAATTTATTCATCTGCCTGGCTGGCTAAATTTTTATACCATGCACATAGCCTTGCATTTTACTCCATTAGTGATTTATTTTTGCTGCCTTGTTATTCAGTTACAACTAAGCAGTTATTTAAGTCATTGCTCATGTTTTTGCCAGGTAAACTTATTATTCTAAAAATCTTTTTCCTGCTCACCTGGAGCGGTCTTTGTTGTTAAGGATTATGTTAGGGCTTTTTATTCCTTCAGTGAGAGTTCTCACCACTCTTTTGCAGTGCAAAACATGTTTGCACTGCTGCTGTGGACATCCAGCTTGACCCTGACTGAAGTAGAGGCAGGAGCCTGTGTAAAGACCAGCCAGTGGAACTGTGGGGTTAATTAGCTATATTGCATAGAACACCTTGGAATTACATGAACTTCCATAACTCTGGCCGCTGTGCTGGGCTGCCCAGACCATGTCTGTGCCAGATCGAGGACCTCTGCTTCCCTCTCCCCCGTCATCAGGGAGGGATTTGTCAGCCCATGGGCTGGCAGCTTTGGCCCGACAATGCCCAGTCTGTGTTGTTTGTGTTGGTGTTATTGTTTTGCATCTGTGCACTCGGGGTTGCTCAAAGCTCTTTGTTGAAATAAAGGATATTTCTGTCCCTGCTGAATCTGGAACTCTTGTGGGTAGTTTTGTTCTTGAAAGCCTGCACATGTGATATTTGGACTAGAGTTTTGCACGAGCTTCACTTAAATATTCTCTCCTTTAAACGTGTTTCTTCAAACGATCTTCTAAAAGCACACTCTTCGTTATGTTGGGCACATGTTTAAATTCAGGGAATTAATAAAGCAGCAAAACCCCTCTGTGACCATCCTTTGTGGATAAGGGTGCTTTGAGAATAAGTCTGTATTTGAATCGGTTTGAGAAAGCAGCATTCACAGCAGCAGGACAAACAACTACAATGAGAGGAGGGCATAGGAATGAAATGGAAAAAAAGCAACACTTATTCGTAGTAGAAGTTGATTTTTGAGTTGACGGCAGCCTGACAGAGGAAATACAGGGTTAATTTCACATGGCCTTTATCTCAGTTCTAAAAGAGCATGCGGTTGGTCAATAGGATTAACTACTTTTACACAGATTTGTACATAAACATTGAGGCACGAGACTTGGACGTGAGCTGAGTGCCCTCCCTTTGCAATGATTACATTCTTGAACGTCTGGGGAGGGAATTAGGTGACAGTGGCTATTGGCTTCCCCCAGATGAACCTAGCTGTTGTCATCTGGCCATCAACAGACTGGAAATTACTATCTTGAAGGCACTGCAGAGTTTACAAGCCATCTTAGGGGATCGAAACCACTCCCTTCTTCCACTCTGCCCTCCCCATGCTAGAACCAGTGGCGTCAGCTATTTGCACAGTGTGAACTGGACATTTGTGAAGTGGTGCACAAGCCAAGGTCCAGGCACTGGACTCCATCAAGGATGTGTGGGCTTTTTGTGAGTTTCATTTTTTGTTTGTGTTTTTTTGTTTTTTCAATTCTGGCTCCCTGTATAGTTAAAGACCTCACTCTCACCACTGGCATATGTTAGTGTAAAATGTGTCTAAATCAAATTGCACTAAATCCCCCAGTCTTCATATAAATGCACCCTTTCTGGACTGTATCAGTGTATTGCTTTACTTGTTGGCGTATTGGAAACTTTCTGTTAATGTTTTAATTTAGAGAAGTCACTGCCTGTACTATTTGTGTGATGCACCATATCTGTGGGGTTGGAGGCTACCTCTGCCCAGCCCTGGTCAGTCGACTTGGTTATATAAGGTGCACAGACTTGGGTACCTATAAATATTAGCGAGCAGCTGTCACAAAGGGATTGTGAACGAGCTGCTCAGGACCTCGAAAACATAATAGCTTGGCACCCAGAAATACACAACTTTGATAACATTCTGCAAGGTCACGTATTGGGGGAAAGGGTAAGGAGGTGGCGACTGCTTTTAATCTTTGTCTCTTTTATAAAACAGAAAACAACTAATTTTCTTACTTCATGTTTCTGGTATACATCGGTTATTTACAATTTTTATCACATATAGGATATGATATTCCTGGCCTTGCCAGTGCTTTTGTTTGGATATTTATAGCAGCTTCTGGTCATTGTTGAGCAAAGGCGATTGCCCTGCCCTCTGGCCCTTTCTTAAGCAGATTTTGGGCAGAAGCTCCTCTCATGTGGCACTAATTGAAGTGACTGGTGGAGGGGGTGTTGCGAGCACACTTGTGCTGATCTGCCGGGGTCTAAGCCAAGGGAGGAAGAGAGGAAAAAACAAGGACAACACAGGAAAGAGGAAGGGAGGGAAGAAAAAAAAAA